>JXTB01000244.1:100786-293355 GCA_002914805.1 Parasponia andersonii
TATTTATGATATTTATTTTTGCTTTTGCTGTTGGTTCATTATTTAATGGTTATTATAATTTAAATATTTAAAAAAAATAAAAATAAATACTCATTATTTAATATTTTTTCTAATAAAAATAGATATCAATTATTTAATATTTTTTTTATCTCTACATTTGAAAAGACGTGTCTAATGAATTTTAATTGGTCAAAACAAAACTTATATATATGTAAAAAAAAAAATACTTATTGAATTGGTACCATATATATATATATATATTTCACATATTTCTTACATATTCAAATTTCAAAATACTCTAGCTAGCTAATAGCCTTGTACCTAAGATCGTAAGTAGTTATCTACAATTACTACTATCGAAATAGAAGCAATATTAATCTCAGCATACGTATATTTTTGTGAATATTTGCTAATAAAAGTTTTAATCAAACTTTTGGTTATACGTATTTTTACTTAATAGGAATCATTAGAATAAATCTTTTGCATAATTTTAATTTTTCTAAGGAAGGAATCCGCAACCAGTAAAACACACATATATATATATATATATATATATATATATATATATATATATATTGATGAGGGCACAACTAGTGTGTGTATATATATATTGATTTTTCTAGTATATTTACATTACCCATTCATTATTTCATTCCTAATCGATACATATTTTGGTAATAAATATTTGCTTATTTAATTGATAGAATAAATCTTTGCGTAAAAAAGGGCTACGTAATTGTAAAGGATTATTAGTCCCAATCTCTCGGTTTACGGCCTTTTTTCATGATGCATCACGAACGTGCCAATACGTCATCGGCGGATAACTTCAACTATTCTAAAGGAAAGAAATGCTCATTATTCTGCTTTGAAACCATTTAAACACATTGTTATTTTTCCCCCTTAATTTTTTCTCTTTTTTAAGTTTTTGATTATATTCAAACACATTGCTAATTTAGATTCAGAATACACTCAATAGAAATCCAATATACTCGCCAATTAAAATTTTGAGCAGCATTGTGAAAAATATTAGCTAGGCTCTTGGATCAATAACTTGTCCATGGTCCTAATTCAATTCGATTTAGGCATTTAACTGGGCCTCAAGATTCAAAGTGTACGAGTCGAAAGGAAACAAAGTTTGGGCTATATGAGACTGGATCTATTTCATGCCTTTTGAGTCTGCTCATTTTTTTTTTTCCAGAAGATATTTTGGATTTTTATGTTGGAACTTCAGAGTTGGTGTCCATTTGGAACACGATTTTGAAAAATATCCTTAAAAACAAAAATCCTTTAGCTTCTATCAAGGTATAGTATATCAGTTAATATATACTGGTATATCAACTGATTTAGTACTAGAATATCTGATGTACCTGTATATATAAGTATAACAGGACATAAACTAAAAGAAAGAAAAAAAGAACTTTTCTTTTAATGATTCATTAAAATCAGCTATACATTTTCCTGACGGTCCCGTTTCTGTTATGGAGCCAGAAAGAATGGATTTGGATATGCGGAAAGCTGGAAATTAACTTTGAGTCGGCGTCGTATTTTTAATATAATAATACCTTTATATATCTAGTAGGTATATTTTTAATATAATAATACATTTATATATCTAGTAGGTATTGTTGTGCGGTCTAAAATCCTATGTCAGGTCGCATAAGTTACGTGCGACCTCATCCGTATAAGTTGCATACAACCTCATCCGAAAGGGTTACATGTGACCTCCACCACATAAGTTATGTGCGACCTCCTCCAAATAGGTTATGTGCGACCTCCACCGCAGGAGTTATGTGCGACCTCCTCCGAATAGGTTATGTGTGACCTGAAAGAAAATGAGACTAGTCTCCGCTTCATCAAACGGGTAACCCACAAGGAAAGGAAAACAAAAGTTTCTCTTTCAAGTTTAACCAGTTACCCAATTTAAGTGATTACCCAATTATGTTATTACTCAAATTATATTACTCGATTGTATAGTTACCCATTCTCACAATTGGGAACATTGAGCTACCTTCATCTATATAAAGGGAGTTCAATATTTCAGGACGGGGACTTTTTTTTCGAATCTAGAGAAGCAAAAGAATTCTTAAGAGTATTTTCTTCTTTCCAGACAACATATTGTAATTGTGAATTCTTGTAATTCTCCAGAAAATAGTGAAAAACAGTGGACATAAGCTCATTTTTTTTGGAGCTGAACCACTCTAAAATCTTTGCCTCTTTATTTTCTTTAATTAATAACCCAATTCACACAAGCCACATCTCATAATTTTTTCTAAATTTATTGTTGACAAAACCTCCATCAACAATTGGCACTAGAAGGAGGGCTACTCCGGCAAAATAGTTTGTCAAATTTCACTTTTTTAATAATAGCAAACACCAGAAATACTACCAGAGTCACCAGAACTAGCCAAAACTAACCTCAAAGTACTGCTGCTACACAGGCAGACCCTACTCAGGATCAACCTATTATGACTACAACAGAAAACCTTGCTCAGAGACAGGATCGTATGGAGGAGACACTGGTGAACCTTCAGCAAATCACAAACCAGATCAATGACACCCTACGACGACTTGCTGAAGGGCAGATGGTGACCCCACCATAGCACGAACGTCCTAAAGAACGTCCTGCTCAACTACCTAAAAAGGGAATACAGATCCTAGAGACAAGGAGACGCGACCAGCCGAGAACCCAGCAAGAGCGTCCTGAAGATCGCATCTCCAAAGGAAAAGGCAAAGTCGCAAACTTGCCTCTAGAATCTGGTACAGAGAGTTCAAGTACTAACCATAATCGTGGACAACCTTCTCGCAAATCCATTGATAGTCAAGATCGTTTGAGCAGTGAACGAAGACGATCATCGAGAAGCGTCTTCGAAAGAATCAGCAGAGAGTCAAGACAAGACCTTGTGGACCTAAGACAATACTTGGAGTGGCGACGTAGCCATGAACGATCCATATCGCATCATGACGATCAAAGCTGATCTCGTCGCACTATTTCGCTGGATTCCTCTCACAGATCGCAAAAGACTCTGCCCGACCAACACGCCATACAACGAGACAACGATCGAAGGTCACCCTTGCCGCCAGTAAGAGATAATGCTCTCCTTCTGAACGTTGATGTTCATAATTTAAGGATCGCATTAGACGCACTTGCTGGTTGGGACGATGAGCTCGCTGATGGGTATCGTTAATCGCCATTCAGCGAGAAAGTTCGAGCTGCTGCCCTACCTACTGGATTCAGACTTCCTACCATAAACACTTTTGATGGGAAAACTGATCCACAGGACCATATGGATCACTTCAGCGACTTGATGGAACTCCATCGTGTCAATGATCATGCACGCTGCAGATATTTTGCTGTAACTCTCTCAGGAGCAGCAAAGAAGTGATTCCGAGGACTCAAATCCGGCTCGATCTCATCCTGGCAATAACTTCAGACGGCGTTCTTGAGACAGTTACAAGCTGCAAAGAATTTCATTGTTCCACTTGTTAGCTTGTCTGCAATCCAAAAAGGTCCAGAGGAGACTCTACGGTCTTATCTCAATCGATTCACCTTAGAGTTAGCAAAGGTCAACAACCCATCTGAGGGAGGAGTTTTAACTCTCATGATGGCTGGAGTGCGACCAAAAACTAAACTCTGGGAGGAATTACTTGAGCGAGAATGTAGAACTCTAGAAGACTTCTACCGAAGGGTTGGTCGGCGTCTGAGAGTAGAATCTTCACGCGAGAATCTTCAAAAGACAAAGAAAGAAGGAAGGAAAGATGCAACTAAAGACGCGATCATTACCAATAATAACGGTAAGAAGAAAAATAAAAGGAGTAATGAGCAGTTGACGGAGAATCAGCCTAGACCCAAAAAGCAGGAGATTTCAAGAGCTCCCATGCGGTTCAACAATCACACTAAGTTAAACGCGCCCATAGATCATATCTATGCGGTCACAAACAGGAAGGAGCGATACCATCAACCGGAATCGATGAAACGGGACAGGGCAAAGTGCAACCCCAACAAGTTCTGCCGGTATCACAATGATGTTAGGCATGATACCAATAATTGCTTTGCCTTGAAGGATGAAATTGAAAGGCTGATTAAAGAGGGGCGACTATGGCAGTACACTAGGCAGAACGACGAAAGGCGAGAAGAAAACCAACAGCGACCTCCAGAAATTCAACGCGAAGTCCATACTATCTTTGGAGGACCGTATGTTGGCGGAGATTCGAAAAGAGCTCAAGACAGGTATGCACGAGAAGCTCGACAACAGCCATTAACTAACGTCATGTATCTTGAGCAGCGACCACGCAAGCTACAATGAGTACTGGACCTGGACATTACCTTCACAGAATAGGACGCAAGGGAAGTCCATTATCCGCATAATGACACATTGGTCATAAAAATTAATTGTGGACGCACACAGTTGTGGCGAGTATTAATTGATAACGGAAGTATTGTGGACATCCTGTACTACGACGCCTTTAAGAAGATGAGGTTGAATGAGAGCGACTTGAAGCCTACCGTCACTCCACTCTATGGTTTCACTGGTAACAACCTGATGCCTAGGGGCATGATTGAATTAATGGTCAACGTTGGAACCTATCCTAGGATTTCAACAATAATGACCCAATTCTTGGTGGTAGATTGCCTCTTTGTATTCAATGCTGTGCTGGGAAGACCGACACTGAGGGAACTTTGAGCCGTCACTTCAATCTACCATCTCACTATGAAATTCCCGACCCAACATGGGGTAGGCGAGGTGCGAGGAAACCAATATGATACGAGGACTTGTTATAACAACTCGTTGAAACTCGCAGCAAAGGATGCTATGTCTCGCACAATGATGGTCCAGCTGCCAGAGGAAGCGTCAGTCGAAGCAGCAGAGGAAACGTCAGTCGAAGCAGCGGGCAAAGCATCAGTCGAAGCCGCAGGCAAACCATCAGTCGAAGCTCCAGTTGAGTCATCAGACAAAGCATCAGTCGAATCGTCAATTAAAGCGTCAATCGATACGATCAACGAAGACTTCGATCCTAGAGAAATAGACGAAGAAGTCAGAATTGGATCCATTGAAGATCTGGAGGATTTGTTATTCGATATGTCTTCTAAGACTTTAAAGATTGGAACGGAGATTCAGGAACTTGTGCGAGCTTCATTGGTCGCTTTTCTGAATTCTAACTTGGATGTCTTCGCATGGCGACATTCGGACATGGTAGGGATTGATTCGAGGATCATATGCCACCATCTTAACATAGATCTGACAAAGAAGCCTGTACGGCAGAAAAGAAGAGCTATGAATCCAGAGCGCTACGTCGCATTAAAAGAAGAGGTGGAGAAGCTGCTCGAAATTGGGTTCATAAGAGAGTCATTTTATCCTGACTGGCTTGCAAACCCGGTTTTGGTGAAGAAACCCAATAGGAAATGGAGAACGTGTATCGATTTCACCGATCTCAACAAAGTATGCCCGAAGGATAGCTTCCCACTTCCGAGAATCGACCAGCTTGTAGATGCGACATCGGGTCATGAACTCTTAAGTTTCATGGACGCGTATTCTGGATATAATCAAATCCCCATGTACAAGCTAGATGAGGAGCATACCTCGTTCATCACAGATCGAGGATTATACTGCTATAAAAAGATGCCCTTCGGACTTGTCAATGCAGGAGCGACCTACCAGCGTCTTGTCAATATGATGTTTGCAAAACAAATTGGCAAGACAATGGAGGTATACGTCGACGACATGTTGGTGAAGTCGGAGAAAGCCGAAGATCACATCAAGTACCTTGATGAGATGTTTAAATTCTCCGGAAATATCAAATGAAGCTGAATCCCCAGAAGTATGCATTCAGGGTAGGATCTGGAAAATTTCTGGGTTTTATAGTCAATCAGCGAGGTATTGAAGCGAACCCTCAGAAGATACAAGCGTTGATTGATATGCAATCTCCTTATAAACCTAAGGATATGTAAAGCCTAGTAGGAAGAGTAGCTGCACTGAGTCGGTTTATATCCAGATCAACCGATAAATGTCAACTTTTCTTTGAAGTATTGAAAGGATCAAAGAGGTTTGAATGGACGAAAGAATGCAAGCAGGAATTCCAAGAGTTGAAAAAGCACTTGGTCTCTCGTCCACTCTTGTCGAAGCCAAACCCAGGAGAAGAAATATGCTTATATCTCGCGGTTTCCAAATATGCGACGAGTGCTGCATTAATTCGCGAGGAGGGAAATATACAACGACCTGTCTATTATGTAAGTAAAAGATTACTTGATGTCGAAACCAGGTATCCAGAGATGGAAAAATTGACGCTAGTGCTCGTCATCGCATCAAGAAAGCTTCAACCTTACTTCCATGCTCACTCCATCAGGGTTTTCACGAATTTTCCGTTGAAACAGGTTCTACAGAAACCTGAGGCATCAGGACGGCTGCTTAAGTGGGCTGTTGAATTGAGTCGATTTGACATCAATTTTCAACCTCACACTGCCATCAAGTGTCAGGCCCTCGCAGATTTTATTGCAGAATTCACATATGACATCGAACTTCCAACAGGAGTACTCGGGAAACCCCCTTCAAATATATCAAGGCTGTGGAAACTTTATGTTGATGGGTCATCGAAGAAAATGGAGCAGGTGCGGGCCTAGTTTTAATCAGTCCTGAAGAGCATAACATTCATTGTGCGCTTCACTTCAAGTTCCTGGCGTCGAACAATGAGGCTGAATATGAAGTACTGATAGCTGGGCTAAAGCTTACACAAGAAATGAAGGTCAAGATGATTGAAGTATACAGTGACTCCCAGCTGGTCGTTTGTAGTGTTAAGGGTGATTACCAAGCGAGAGGAAAGAGAATGACGGCTTATTTGCAGGAGGTGTAACGATTGTTCTTAACATTCACCGCTTATAACATTCAGCTTCTTCCTCGCAATGAAAATACCCGGGCAGATGCCCTTGGTAAGCTCGCTTCAACGAAAGATGCAGAGTTGTTGAAGGTAGTTCCTGTTGAATTTCTTGTATCACCAAGAATCGAGGTCGAACCCCAAGCAACTATGCCAGTTGACGAAAAACCATCGTGGATGGATCCTATAATGTGATATATACAAAATGGCGATCTTTCTGAGAGCAAAGATGATGCGAAGTGACTATGCATGTAGGCAGCCCGCTATATCATCTAGGATGAGAAGCTTTATCGAAAGAGTTTTAGCTCGCCATTATTATTATGTGTAAATGATGAAAAAACACGCTATATTATAAGGGAAATTCACGAAGGAATATGTGGAAATCATTCTGGGGGGCAAGCACTTGCAAACAAGATTCTTCGACAAGGCTATTTTTGGCCGACTATTAAGAAGGATACATTGGAATTTGCTAGGAGGTGTGATAAATGTCAACGATTTGCGACTATTCCTAGAAAACCACATGTTCCTTTAACTTCAATGACTAGTCCATGGCCATTTGCTGTTTGGGGAATTGATATTATCGGGATGCTTCCATTAGCACGGGGTGGTTTGAAGTATGCGGTGGTCGTAGTCGATTATTTCACAAAATAGGCGGAAGCTGAGGCCTTGAGCACTATTTCTGCAAAGAAGATGATAGATTTTGTTTACAAGTCTATAATCTGCCATTATGGTATACCACATACTATAATTTCTGATAATGGGAAACAATTCGAATGTGATGAGTTCCGTGACTTCTGCAACAACTTGGGCATCAAGAAGAGTTTCTCTACTGTTGTTCATCCGCAAGCTAATGGGCAGGTCGAAGCGATAAACAAAATACTCAAACAGAATATAAAGACAAAGCTGGAGGAGCATAAAGGAGCTTAGTCAGAAGTACTTCCAGAAGTTCTATGGGCTTATCGTACCACTCAACGAACCACTACTGGAGAGAATCCATTCTCTCTGGCTTATGCATATGAAGCGATGATCACAGTTGAAATTGGCGCGGGCTCTCTACGGCAATCTGTTTATGAGCAGAGTCAAAATGATGTATTACTGAGAATTGAACTCGATTTTTTAGAAGAAAGGCGTGAACAATCTCAGCTTCGAATTGTATCACATCAACAACGCACTGCTCGGCATTATAACTCCAAAGACAAAAGTAGACATTTTGAAGTTGGTGACCTTGTCCTTCGAAGAGTTCTACCTAATAATAAAGGGCATGGTGCTGGTGTATTTGGACCTTCGTGGGAGGGACCTTATGTTATTGATGACGTCATTCGACCTGGGACATACAGGCTAGCTCGCATCGGTGGACAAAAGATCGAACATGCTTAGAATGCAGAACAACTTCGTCGTTATTATCAATGAATCTTCATGTTTATCTTCATGAATGTATTTTCAACGGCTTTCTGTATCTTCATTATATCGACATTCGACGTCATTCGTTAATAAAATTTTCTTCAGCTATTGCTTCAACTTCATTTGGTTCATCTCTTAATAGTTTTATGGCAGTTTTCGGACACCATAAAACTCAGGGGGTAGTGGGATCAGATCATTATCTCCTACTTGTTTCCTAAGGGACTATGCAAAACGTCCATTTAGGGGGGACAGAGTTTTAGATCGTCAAAGTATCTGAAATTCCTTAAAATCCTAGGATTTTCTCCTCGCTTCATGCCTTAGCATGTCGTATTATGCAATTTCCCTCCTCGAACAAAAAAGTAACTAAGCCAAACGTTCATTATTCGATGTGATATATTGCTATTTCCTATTTTGAGATGGAACTTTTGAAAGACAGTTGAGTTTGCATCACTCGTATTGACTGTTTTCTTAAGCGACCTAACCTATCCTAACACTTAAAACTCGTTTTAAGTTAGTTGGATTCAAATCGCAAAAAGCGTATTGATCAGTCACTTAGTGATTGACTACTTAGTTAAAATTAATATTGTGTTCTTATTATTTTGCAGGAATATCTGACGGGAAAATAATATTCATTAAAAGAATTGTCACCCGAACATAAGCAGAAAGGAAGGGGGACCAAGCCCGCATTGTTCTAAAAATATTAAAAATAAATACAAGTGTTATGCAGAAGTGCTTGCGCCGCCATCTCCAGCCTTGGCAGTATCCTCCCTCTAACTCTGGACAAGCTCGACTACGTCCTCGCCAAGGATGGAGAAGTCAAAGTCCGGATGTTCGCAGAAGATGTTAAAAATGATGGTCAACAAGGCAATGTCACTAGCTTTATCTTCGAGCTCTTTGACTTCAGTCGCCTTGAACTCTTCGATAGCTTTGTGAACCGCCTTAGTGGTTGCCTCCCTCATGCGATCCGGATGCTCAGAGATGGTTTTCTCGAGCTCTTTGACTTTCTCCTCGAGGTTCTCCTTTTCGAGCTTCTCCTTGGCCAGGTCTTCAAGCAGCAACTACCTTTCCAAGTCAAAGGCTATTTTTTCCTCCTCCCGAGCTTTCTCCGAATTCTCAAATGCTTGGGTTATCTCTTCAACTTTTTCGGCCTTCTCCAAGCATTCGAGGACCGAGTCGTGCATCAGGACAGCAGCAGCCGCGGTTTGAAAAATATAATCATTAGTACCAAGAAACAGTACATTTGAGGAGAGAATAAAAAAGTACTTACATTGGCCAGCATCCTCATCGCAGAACCAAAAGCGACATTGGCAGATCGTCGCTTCATCTGCTCCCAGCCTTCCTCGGATGTGAAGCGATCAATGAAGGTTGCGCTCATACCAGCCTTCTCTAGTAATTGATTGAGAAGCACAAAGAGCTCCTCATCCTTATCTGCCAGGATCGATTCCGAAGAGGTGGCGGCTTCTTTGGGTAGTTCAGAGTGGCTCGATGTCTGAGCCTGTGGAGGAGGCGAGCTTGTCGGGATGTCCTCGAAGGCAACTTTTCGTTTTTTAGAGTTGTCGATCTTCTCTTTCCCTTTCGATGGCAGAGTGCTCTCGGGTGTTTTGGAATTTGCCATGGACCCAAGAGTGGAGGGTGGTGCTCGCAGGCCACTACCGATAACCATCTTTGTACAGATACATCAGTGAGCAAGGTGATATAATACATTGATAATTAGAAAATGTATATATGATTACCTTCTTCTTGTTGAGGAGCTGGTTGAGGAGCTGGTGGTGATGCTATTTCCAAAGAGGAGGGTTCCGAAGCTGAAGGGGTGCCAGGTGCTTTTCGTTTCTCAAGTCTAGAAGATGAGGCACCTGTATCCGTCTTTTTCCTTTGCTTCTTTTTCTTCGAGCTCGAAGGTCTAGACGAACGGACAGGGGGATCAGGGAACGCAGCTCCTTTTGGAAGCAGACCATAAGCGACAAGGTTCCTGGAAGTTCCAAGTACCTTCCAATCAAATTTCTCAATTGGAAGGTCATTGATTTTGTACACCCTTGTGAGCTGTTTCCTAGAAAGTCCAGGTCGTTCCCTGTTGTCTGCGATGACATGCAAGGGCGATAAGGATAAAAATAACAAAATTGAAAAAGGTGATAAATTGGAAAACTATCTACCGGGATTTTGAAAGAAGCCGTTATCCGCATAGTCAAAGTGGAAAAATAGATTTTTCCATTTTTTCATGTTGTTGCGAACCCCGTAGATCGTTTTTATTGCCTGGTTCGACCATTTGCTTGCATAAAAGAAGTCAAGATCCGACGGGTTTGATTTCACTTGGTAAAACCAAGCGAACTCTTCAGGAGAAGGGGTCTCTAAACCTAGCTTGTGGTAAAGTATGTACAAACCTACCATGTATCTATATGTATTAAGGGTCAATTGGAAAGGGATGACCCCATAGTATCCAATAATTGATTTTATGTACGGATGAAGTGGGAGGTGGACACCGCACTTGAGAACTGCTTCAGAAAAAGAAGTAATTCTGTGTGGTGGTGTGTGTGGTCGGTTGAATTCTATGGGTAGGCGAAGAGGGATGGCAATCTTATAGCTGCACACGATTTTGCTGAGCTTGTTCGATGTGGAGCTCGTCCTTATGTTGGTATATGACCAATTCCCCTCTACGTATTGATATCCTGATGAGAAGGCAGGGGTATCCCTGATATGTCGAGGCCACTGATCCCGAGGGAGGTCGCCTATGCGAGGACTATTTTGCCTGATTCCTGTTATCTCTACCTCGGGTTTTGGTTCGAGGTAGTCTTTGAGGTTAATGGAGCTAACACTGGAGTCAGATTCTCCAGAAAATGCATTCCCTTCTCAAAAAACCTCACTACTAGACATCTGAAAAGAAATACGGATGGATTTAGTCCTATGCGAGCATCAAGAATTTTCACTCTGTTAGTAAATTTTGGGGGTTTACCCTAGGATTGCACTAACAGGCAAGCTCATCGAATTTTTTCTAATTGGTCACGGATTCGTAAAAAATTGCTCGAGCAGTTCATCAAAAAATAGGTAAATAGGGTATCAGACCCTAGAAACTCTTTTCACGAGTTTTTCCTTGACCATTATCTAGTAAGAGTCTATTCTATGAACCGGTAAAGGGGGGTCTGGAAAAATTCTCATTCCAGTTCGTTCGAATATTGGATGTGTTTCTATTCCTAAAAATTGAAACTAAGTTTTTCAAGAACAGACGAAGAACAATAGGAGAGAAGAAATAAACTAACCTTTCTTCGAAAGCGGAGGGATTGAAATATGGTCTGAACTCCGTTGGAGAAGATACTGGAACTGTGCGAGCTGAAGAATGAAACGGCGCTGTAGGGTTTGAAATACTTCAGAATTTGAGATTGATGGAAAACGAGTCTGTAATGAAGAGGCAGAAGCAGATTGATTTCTGATATTTATTCCTCGAGCATCACTAAATCGCAGCTGTAGATCAAGATCTTTGATTTTCAGATCTAAAGGCTGAAGTTTACGCGGGATTTGATTTTTTCCAAAATTAAATCAGTATCTTTCGAAATTTGAAAAGATTCGGTTTAAAAACGACGGTTGGCATCATCAATATCCTTGAGTCTCCTCGAGTTCTGTTATTTTTTCTTAGAAAAGGCGACACGTGTTTTTGTCTGTCAGAAAAAAATATGCGTGATCTTTAGAAATGTGAGATTTAAGATCTGACGACTCTTTGACTCTTCAAGGATCTCAAGTCTAGGTCATGACATCGCATTTTTTAAGTTCGCACTCACTTACATTAAAAGGAAGCACCATTTTGTCCTAAAGAACTAATGGAGCTGGGAGGCAATTGTTGTGCGGTCTAAAATCCTATGTCAGGTCGCATAAGTTACGTGCGACCTCATCCGCATAAGTTACGTGCGAACTAATGGAGCAAAGACTAGTCTCTTTTTCTTTCGGGTCGCACATAACCTATTCGGAGGAGGTCACACGTAACTTATGCGATGAAGGTTGCACATAACCTATTCAAAGGAGGTCGCACGTAACTTATGCGGTGGAGGTCGTACATAACCTATTCGGATGAGGTCGCACTTAATCTTATTAATGCAACCTGACATAGGATTTTAGATCGCACAATAATTGCCCCCCAGCTCCATTAGTTCCTTTAGGACAAAATGGAGCTTCCATTTAATGTAAGTGAGTGCGAACTTAAAAAAAATGCGACGTCACGACCTAGACTTGAGATCTTTGAAGAGTTGAAGACTCGCCAGATCTCAAATCTCACCTTGCTCGAGATCACGCGCACCTTTTTCTGACAGATGAAAACACGTGTCGCCTTTTCTAAGAAAAATAGCAGAACTCGAGGAGACTCAAGGATATCGATGATGCCAACTGCCGTCTCTAAACCAAATCGTTTCAAATTTTGAAAGATAATGATTTTATTTCAGAAAAAATCAAATCCCACGTGAACTTCGGCCTTTAGATCTGAAAATCAAATACCTTGATCTACGGCTGTGATCTAGCGATGCTCGAGGAATAAATATCGGAAATCAATCCGGTTCTACTTTTTCATTACAGACTCTCGTTTTCCATCTTTCTAAAATCCCGAAGTATTTCAGAGGAAATCCTACAACGCCGTTTCATTCTTCAGCTCGCACAATTCCAGTATCTTCTCCGATAGAGTTCAGACTATATCTCAATCCCTCCACTTTCGAAGAAAGGTTAGTTCATTCTTTCTCTCCTATTGTTCTTCGTCTGTTCTCGAAAAAACTTACAGTTTCAATTTTTAGGAATAGAAACACATCCTATATTCGGACGAACTGGAATGGGAATTTCTCAGATCCCCCTTTACTGGTTCATAGAATAGACTCTTACTAGATAATAATCAAAAATAAACTCGTGAAAAGAGTTTCTAGGGTCTGATACCCTATTTATTTATTTTTTGACGAACTGCTCGAGCAATTTTTATGAACCCATAGACCAATTAGAAAAAATTCGATGAGCTTGCTTGTTAATACAATCCTAGGGTGAACCCCCAGAATTTACTAGCACATAGTGAAAATCCTTGATGCTCGCATAGGACTAAATCTGTCCGTATTTCTTTTCAGATGTCTAGTAGTGAGGATTTTAGGGAAGGGAATACATTTTCTGTAGAATCTGACTCCAGTGTTAGCTCCATAAACCTCGAATACTACCTTGAGCCAGAACCCAAGGTAGAGATAACAGGGGTCAGGCAAAATAGTCCTCGCATAGGTGACCCTCCTCAGGACCAATGGCCTCGACATATCAGGGATGCCCCTGCCTTCTCATCAGGATATCAATACGTAGAGGGGAATTGGTCATGTAGCAATATAAGGACGAGCTGTACATCAAACAAGCTCAGCAAAATCATGTGCAGCTATAAGATCGCCATCCCTCTTTGCCTACCCATGGAATTCAATCGACCACACACACCACCACACAGAATTACTTCTTTTTCTGAAGCAGTTCTCAAGTGCGGTGTCCACCTCCCACTTCATCCGTACATAAAATCAATTATCGATTACTATGGGGTCGTCCCTTTCCAACTGACTCCTAATATATACAGATACATGGTAGGTTTGTACATACTCTACCACAAGTTAGGTTTAGGCTCCCCTACTCCTGAAGAGTTCGCTTGGTTTTACCAAGTGAAATCAAACCCGTCAGATCTTGGCTTCTTTTATGCAAGCAAATGGTCGAACCAGGCAATAAAAACAATCTACGGGGTTCGCAACAACATGGGAAAATGGAAAAATCCATTTTTCTACTTTGACTATATGGATAACGGCTTCTTTCAAAATCCTGGTAGGTAGTTTTCCAATTTATCACCTTTTTCTATTTTGTTATTTTTATCCTGATCGCACTCGCATGTCATCGACAAAGAGGCTGCCACTTGTTAGAGACCGATTCTGGCAGATAAGCATGAGGAACTCTTTGCGCTCCTCAACCAACTACCAGAGAAGGCTGGTATGAGCGTAGTCTTCATTGATCGCTTCACTTCCGAGGAGGGCTGGGAGCGGATGAAGCGACGATATGCCAAGGTCGCTTTGGTTCTGTGATGAGGATGCTGGCCAATATAAGTATATTTTTATTCTCTCCTCAAAATGTATTATTTCTTGGTATTAATGATTATATTTTCAGACCACGGCTGCTGCTTTCCTGATGCACGACCCGGTCCTCGAATGCTTAGAGAAGGCCGAAAAAGTTGAAGAGATAATCCAAGCATTCGAGAACTCGGAGAAAGCTCAGGAGGAGGAGAAAAAAGCCTTTGACTTAGAGAGGCAAAAGCTGCTTGAAGGCCTAGCCAAGGAGAAGCTTGAAAATGAGAACCTTGAGGAGAAAGTCAAAGAGCTCGAGAAAACCATCTCTGAGCATCCAGATTGCTTGAGGGAGGCGACAACAGAGGCGGTTAATAAAGCTATCGAAGAGTTCAAGGTGACTGAAGTCAAAGAGCTCGAGGATAAAGCTAGTGACATCGCCTCGTCGACCATCATTTTTAACTACTTCTGCGAGCATCCGGACTTTGACTTCTCCATCCTTGGCGAGGACGTGGTCGAGCTTATCCAGAGTTGGAGGGAGGATACTGCCGAAACTGGGGATGGCGGTGCGAGCATTTCCGCATAGTAAAACTTGTATATTTTTTTTTTATTTTTAGAACAATGCGGGCTTGGTCCCCCTTCCTCTCTGCTTATGTACGGGTGCCAAAATTCTTTTAATGAATATTATTTTTTCCCTGTCAGATATTCCTACAAAATAATGAAAACACAACATTGTAATTTTAACTAAGTAGTCAATCACTAGGTGACTGATCGGTACGCTTTTTGTGATTTGAATCCAACTAACTTAAAACGAGTTTTAAGTATTAGGATAGGTTAGGTCGCTTAAAAAAACAGCAAGTACGAGTGATGCAAACTCAATACTGTTTTTCAAAAGTTCCATGGTAAAATATGATATAGCAATATTTCACATCGAACAATGAATATTTTGCTTAGATACTTTGTTGTTCGAGGAGGAAAATTGCGTAATACGATATGCTAAGACATGAAGCGAGGAGAAAATCCTAGGATTTTAAGGAATTTTAGATATTTCGGCGATCTAAAATTCCGACCCCTCTAAATGGACGTTTTGCATAGTCCTTTAAGAAACAAGTAGGAGATAATATTTTGATCCCACTGCCCCCCGAGTTTTATGGTGTCCGAAAACTACTATAAAACTGTAAAAGATGAACCAAATGAAGTCGAAGTAATAGCCGAAGAAATATTATTGACGAACAACGTCGAATGAGGAAATAACAAAGATACAGTAAGCCGTTGAAGATACATGGAAGATAAACATGAAGATTCATTGATAATAACGACGAAATTATTCTGCATTCCAAGCATGTTCGATCTTTTGTCCACCGATGCGAGCTAGGTTGTATGTTCCAGATCGAATGACGTCATCAATGATATAAAGCCCTTCCCAGGAAGGTCCAAATACACCAGCACCATGCTCTTTATTATTAGGTAGAACTCTTCGAAGGATAAGATCACCAACTTCAAAATGTCTACTTTTGACATTGGAGTTATAATGTCGAGCAGTACGTTGTTGATATGATGCAATTCGAAGTTGAGATTGTTCACGCCTTTCTTCTAAAAAATCGAGTTCAATTCTCAGTAATACATCATTCTGACTTTGCTCATAAACAGATCGCCGTAGAGAGCTCACACCAATTTCAACTGGGATCATTGCTTCATATCCATAAGCTAAAGAGAATGGGCTCTCTCTAGTAGTGGTTCGTTGAGTGGTGCAATAAGCCCATAAAACTTCTGGAAGTACTTCTAACCAAGCTCCTTTATACTTCTCCAACTTTGTCTTTATATTCTGTTTAAGTATTTTGTTTATCGCTTCAACCTGCCCATTGGCTTACGGATGAACAATAGCAGAGAAACTCTTCTTGATGCCTAAGTTGTTGCAGAAGTCACGGAACTCATCACAGTCGAATTGTTTCTTATTATCAGAAATTATAGTATGTGGTATACCATAACCGCAGATTATAGATTTGCAAACAAAATCTATCATCTTCTTTGCAGAAATGGTACTCAAGACCTCAGCTTCCGCCCATTTTGTGAAATAATCGAATGCGACCACCGCATACTTCAAACCACCCCGTGCTAATGGAAGCATCCCGATAATATCAATTCCCTAAACAGCAAATAGCCATGAACTAGCTAATGGAAGCATCCCGATAATATCAATTCCCTAAACAGCAAATAGCCATGAACTAGTCATTAAAGTTAAAGGAATATGTAGTTTTCTAGGAATAGTCGCAAACTGTTGACATTTATTACACCTCCTAGCGAATTCCATTATATCCTTCTTCATAGTCGGCCAAAAATACCCGTGTCGAAGAATCTTGTTAGCAAGTTCTTGTCCTCCAGAATGATTTCCACATATTCCTTCGTGGATTTCCCTCATAATGTAGCGTGCTTTTTCATCATTGACACATAATAATAATGGCGAGCTAAAAATTCTTCGATAAAGTTTCTCATCATGGATGATATAGTGGGCTGCCTTCATGCGGAGTCGCTTTGCATCATCTTTGCTCTTGGGAAAATCGCCATTTTGTAAATATTGCATTATAGGATCCATCCACGATGGTTTGTCGTCAACTGGCATAGCTACTTGAGGCTCAACCTCGATGCTTGGCAATACAAGAAATTCAACAGGGACAACCTTCAACAACTCTGCATCTTTCGTTGAAGCGAGCTTAGCATGGGTATCCGCTCGGGTATTTTCAATGCGAGGAAGAAGCTGAATGTTATAAGCGGTGAATATTAAGAACAATCGTTGCACCTCCTGTAGATATGCCATCATTCTCATTCCGCTCGCTTGATAATCGTCCTTAACCTGACAAACGACCTGCTGGGAGTCACTGTACACTTCAATCATCTCGACCTTCATTTCCTGTGCAAGCTTTAGCCCAGCTATCAGTGCTTCATATTCAGCCTCATTATTCGACGCTGGGAACTTGATGCGAAGCGCACATTGAATGTTATTCCCTTCAGGACTGATTAAAACTAGGCCCGCACCTGCTCCATTTTCATTCGATGACCCATCAACATAAAGTTTCCACAGCCTTGATGTATCTGAAGCGGGTTTTTCGAGTATTCCTGTGGGAAGTTCGACGTCATATGTGAATTCTGCAATAAAATCTGCGAGGGCCTGACCCTTTATGGCAGTGCGAAGTTGAAAATTGATGTCAAATTGACTCAATTCAACAGCCCACTTAAGCAGCCGTCCTAATGCCTCAGGTTTCTACAGAACCTGTTTCAACGAGAAATTCATGAAAACCCTGATAGAGTGAGTATGAAAGTAAGGTTGAAGCTTTCTTGATGCGATGACGAGCACTAGTGCCAATTTTTCCATCTCTGGATACCTAGTTTCGGCATCAAGTAATCTTTTACTTACATAATAAATAGGTCGCTGTAGTTTTTCCTCCTCGCGAATTAATGCAGCACTCATCGCATATTTGGAAACAGCGAGATATAAGTATAATTCTTCTCCTAGGTTTGGCTTCGACAAGAGTGGAGGAGAACCCAAGTGCTTTTTCAACTCTTGGAACACCTGCTCGCATTCTTTCATCCATTCGAACCTCTTTGATCCCTTCAATACTTCAAAGAACGGTTGGCATTTATCAGTTGATCTGGATACAAACCGAGTCAATGTAGCTACTCTTCCTGCTAGGCTCTGTACATCCTTGGGTTTACGTGGAGACTGCATATCAATCAACGCTTGTATCTTCTGAGGGTTCGCTTCAATACCTCATTGATTGACCATAAAACCCAAAAACTTTCCAGATCCTACCCCGAATGCACACTTTGGGGATTCAGCTTCATTTGATATTTCCAGAGAATTTTGAACATCTCATCAAGGTGCTTGATGTGATCTTCGGCTTTCTCCGACTTCACCAACATATCATCGACATATACCTCCATTGTCTTGACAATTTGTTTTGCAAACATCATATTGACAAGATGCTGGTAGGTCGCTCCTGCGTTGACAAGTCCGAAGGGCATCTTCTTGTAGCAGTATAGTCCTCGATCTGTGATGAACGAGGTATGCTCCTCATCTAGCTCATACATAGGGATTTGATTGTATCCAGAATACGCGTCCATGAAACTTAAGAGTTCATGCCCCGATGTCGCATCTACAAGCTGGTCGATTCTCGGAAGAGGGAAGCTATCCTTCGGGCATACTTTGTTGATATCAATGAAATCGATACACGTTCTCCACTTCTTATTAGGTTTCTTCACCAAAACTGGGTTTGCAAGTCAGTCAGGGTAAAAAGATTCTCTTATGAATCCAATTTCGAGCAGCTTCTCCACCTCTTCTTTTAACACGACGTAGCGCTTTGGATTCATAGCTCTTCTTTTATGCCGTACAGGCTTCTTTATCAAATCTATGTTAAGACGGTAGCATATGATCCTCGAATCGATCCCCATCATGTCCGAATGTCGCCACGCGAAGACATCCAAGTTAGATTTTAGAAAAGCGACCAACGATGCTCGCACAGACTCTTGAATCTTCGTTCCAATCTTTAAAGTCTTGGAAGACATGTCGAATGATAAGTCCTCCAGATCTTCAATGGGTCCAGTTCTGACCTCTTCGTCTATTCCTCGAGGATCAAAGTCTTCGCTGGTCGTGTCGATTGACGCTTTAACTGACGGTTCGACTGGCGCTTTATCTAACGACTCAACTGAAGTTTCGACTGATGCTTTGTCTAACGACTCAACTGAAGCTTCGACTGACGCTTTGCTCGATGCTTCAACTGACACTTCCTCTGGCAGCTGGACCATTATTATGCGAGACGTCGCATCCTTTGCTGCGAGTTTCAACGAGTTGTTATAACAAGTCCTCGCATCATATTGGTTTCCTCGCACCTCGCCTACCCCGTGTTAGGTCGGGAATTTCATAGTGTGATGGTAGATTGAAGTGACGGCTCGAAGTTCCCTCATTGTCGGTCTTCTCAGCACAGCATTGAATGCAGAGGAGCAATCTACCACCAAAAATTGGGTCATTATCGTTGAAACCCTAGGATAGGTTCCAACGTTGACCATTAATTCAATCATGCCCATAGGCATCAGGCTGTCACCAGTGAAACCATAGAGTGGAGTGATGGTAGGCTTCAAGTCGCTCTCATTCAACCTCATCTTCTTAAAGGCGTCGTAGTACAAGATGTCTACAGCACTCCTGTTATCGACCAATACTCGCCACAACTGTGTGCTTCCACAATTAATTTTTATGACCAATACATCATTATGCGGATAATGGACTTCCCTTACGTCCTGTTCTTTGAAAGTAATGTCCATGTCCGGTACTCATTGAAGCTTGTGTGGTCACTGCTCAAGATGCATGACGTTATTTAATGGTTGTTGTCGAGCTTCTCGTGCATACCTGTCTTGAGCCCTTTTCGAATCTCCGCCAACATGCGGTCCTCCGAAGATAGTTCAGACTTCGCATTGAATTTCTGGAGGTCGCTGTTGGTTTTCTTCTCACCTTTCGTCGTTCTGCCTGATGTACTGCCGCAGTCGCCCCTCTTTAATCAGTCTTTCAATTTCATCCCTCAGGGCATAGCAATTATTGGTATCATGTCCAATATCATTGTAATACTGGCAGAAATTGTTGGGGTCGCACTTTGCCCTGTCCCATTTCATTAGTTCCAGTTGATGGTATCGCTCTTTCTGGTTTGTGACCACATAGATATGATCTATGGGCGCGTTTAACTTAGTGTGAATGTTGAACCGCATGGGAGCTCTTAAAATCTCCTGCTTTTTGGGTTTAGGCTGATTCTCCGTCAACTGTTCATTACTCATTTTATTTTTCTTATTACTGTTATTATTGGTTATGATCGCATCTTTAGTTGCATCTTTCCTTCCTTCTTTCTTTGTCTTTCAAAGATTTTCGCACGAAAATTCTACCCTCAGATGCCGACCAACCCTTCGGTAGAAGTCTTCTAGAGTTCTACATTCTCGCTCAAGTAATTCCTCCCAGAGTTTAGTTTCTGGTCGCACCCCAGCCATCATGAGAGTTAAAACTCCTCCTTCAGGTGGGTTGTTGACCTTCGCTAACTCTGAGGTGAATCGATTGAGATAAGATCGTAGAGTTTCCTCTGGACCTTGCCGAATTGCAGACAAGCTAACAAGTGGAACAATGAAATTCTTTGCAGCCTGGAACTGTCTTAAGAACACCGTCTGAATTTATTGCCAGGACGAGATTGAGCCAGATTCGAGTCCTCGAAACCACTTCTTTGCTGCTCCTGAGAGAGTTACAGCAAAACATCTACAGCGTGCATGATCATTGGCACGATGGAGTTCCATCAAGTCACTGAAGTGATCCATATGGTCTTGTTAATTAGTTTTCCCACCAAAAGTGTTTATGGTGGGAAGTCTAAATCCAGTAGGTAGGGCAGCAGCTCGAACTTCCTCGCTGAATCGCGATTGACGATACCTATCAGCAAGCTCATCATCCTAACCAGCAAGTGCGTCTAATACGATCCTTAAATTGTGAACATCGGCGTTCGGAGGGAGAGCATTATCTCTTGCTGGCAGCAAGGGCGGCCTTTGATCGTTATCTCGATATATGGCAGATTGGTCAGGTAGAGTCTTCTGTGATCTGTGAGAAGAATCCAGCGAAATAGTGTGACAAGATCGACTTTGGTCATCATGATGCGATACGGATCGTTCATGGCTACGTCGCCGCTCCAAGTATTGTCTTAGATCTGCAGGATCTTGTCTCGACTCTCTGCTAATTCTTTCGAAGACGTTTCTCGATGGTTGTTTTCGTTCGCTTCTGTTTAAGCGATCTTGATTACCAGTAGAGGAAATATTCTACAGAAAATATTTCAGTAATACACATAGGATGTTGAAGGCTGCTGAGTTTGTTAATCTGAAACAAGGAGGTATGTCTGTTAGTGACTACATAAAGAAATTTGAAGAGTTATCCTGATTTGCTCCACACATGATGAGTACAAACGAGCTCAAAGTAAACCAGTTCTTACAGGGGCTCAAGGCAGAAATTTATAGGGATGTTAAGATATCTGCTCATAAAGATATGCCATATGCTGAGGTTGCAGACAAAGCTCTTGAAGCAGAAGAGGCTGAGCTAAGGGTAATAAGAGCTCAGAAAATTCGCATGAATATTAATATGACAAGGAGAAATATAACCTTTGGAGGAGGATCTCAACCATGGGTTAGTGGAAATAAAAGAAAGTGGCAACAGAATCAAAGAGAAAGACAAGAGCCCCAGAAACGCCAAGCAACAGGCCAACAGACACAATCAGCTACTGCTCAGAGGACTGTTTGTCCTAAATGTGGGAAGACTCATCGTGGAGAATGTCTGATGGGTTTTAGTGCTTGCTTCTTGTGTGGAAAATCTGGACACTATGCAAAGAATTGTCTGAACGCTACAGATGAGCAGAAGAAAGTCCCAGCTCATGTGTATACAATGACCAAAGAAGATGTCAAGGCGAACCCATCTGTTGTAGTAGGTGAGATTCTTATCTTTGGTATTCCTATTCATGCATTAATAGATTCAAGGGCTACACATTCATTTGCATCACCTGCATTTGTGAGGAAATTGGGTAAAACACCAGAGTACTTGAACCTTATATCATGACAATGATCAGAGGCCACTCCTACCACCAGTAAGAGAAAATATTCTCCTTCTAAACGTCGATGTTCATAATCTGAGGATTACTTTAGATGCACTTATTATTGGGACGATGAGCTCGCTGATAGGTATCGTCAATCGTCATTCAGCGAAGAAGTTCGAGCTACCGCCTTACCTACTAGATTTAAACTTTCCACCATATACACTTTTGATGGGAAAACTGATCCACAGGACTATATGGATCACTTTAGCTACCTGATGGAACTTCATCGTGTTGATGATCTCGCACGTTATAGATACTTTGTTGTAACTCTCACAGAAACGGTGAAGAAGTGGTTCTGAGGACTCAAGTCTGGTTCAATCTCGTCTTGGCAACAGCTTCAGACTGTATTCTTGAGGCAATTCCAGGCCATAAAGAATTTTACTATTCCACTGATAAGTCTGTCTGCTATTCGGCAAGGCTCGGAGGAAACTCTACGATCTTACCTAAATCGTTTTACCTCAGAGTTGGCAAAGGTCAATAAACTGCCTGAGGGAGGAGTTTTAACTCTAATGATGGTTGGGGTATGACCATAAACTAAACTCTGGGAAGAGTTACTAGAGCGAGAATGCAGAACCTTTGAAGACTTCTATCGAAGAGTTGGTCGACATCTAAGGGTGGAATCTTCACAAGAAAACCTTCATAAGACGACAAAGAGAGAAGGAAAGAATCTGCCAAAGATGAGACCACAAACAACAACAATAATGATAAGAAGTCGAACAAAAGAAGTAATGAACAATCAACTAAGAAGCAGCCCAAACAGAAAAAACAGGAGATTCCAAGAGCTCCCATAAGGTTCAATAATTATACTGAATTACGCACCCATAGATCATATCTATGCGGTCACAAACCAACCGGAGCGATATCGTCAACTGGAACCAATGAAAAGAGATAGAGCAAGGTGCGACCCCAACAAGTTTTGTCAGTATCACAATGACATTGGACATGATACCAATAACCGCTTTACCTTAAAAGATGAGATCGAAAGATTAATTAAAGAAGGGCGGCTGCGGCAGTATTCTAAACAGAATAATGAAAGGCGAGAAGAAAACCGACAGCGACCTCCAGAAATTCAGCGCGAGGTGCGAACTATTTTCGGAGGACCGCACATTAGGGGAGATTCAAAGAGAGTGCAGGATAGGTATGCATGAGAAGCTCGGCAACAGCCGTTGACCAACATCATGCACCTTGAACAGCGACCACGAAAGCTTCAGCGAGTACCGGATATGGATATTACCTTCGTGGAACAAGACGCGAGAGAGGTCCATTATCCACATAATGATGCGTTGGTCATAAAGATCAATTGTGGAAGCAAGTAGTTATGGCGAGTATTGGTCGATGACGGAAGTGCTATTGACATCCTGTACTACGATGCCTTTAAGAAGATGGGGTTGAATGAAAGCGATTTGAAGCCTGCTGACATCCCGCTCTACGGATATACTGGTAACAGCATAATGCCCAGGGGCATAATTGAGTTAATGGTCAACGTTGGAACCTATCCTAGAGTTTCGACGGTAATAACCCAATTCCTAGTTGTGGATTCCCCCTCTGTATTTAATGCTGTATTGGGAAAACCGACACTGAAGGAACTTCGAGCAGTAACTTCGATCTATCATCTCGCTATGAAATTCGCAACTCAACAAGGAGTAGGCGAGGTGCGTGACAACCAATATGATGCAAGGACTTGTTATAATAACTCAATAAAGCTCGCAACAAAAGATATGATACCTCGCACAATAATGGTCCAACTATAAGGAGAAGCGTCAAGGAAAGCATCAGAAGCGTTAGGCAAAGCGTCATATAGAACGTCAATCAATGACCTCGACCCTCGAGAGTGGGGTCAAAACTAGACCTATAGAAGACTTAGAAGATTTGCCAATTGATAGGTCTTCGAAGATTCTTAAAATCGGAAATATATATACTATATATACTATATTTACTAACAGGAAAAAAAAGAACTAATCAGCTAATTTCTTCAATTGATCTCGTTTTTGAAATTCTTTTTACTTTTTAGCTTACTTTTTCCGGTTGGTAATATTCTAAAGGTTACTGCAATTCTTTCATGTTCGCAATTGCTGGTTGATAATTGCAAATTGCAATCATTATTATTAAATTAGAATGTTGTTTATAAAGATGCGTGTGCTAAAAAGAAGATTTTTCATTTTTTTTCCTTTTTTTTTGGAGTAAACAGTACGTTTTTTTAGTACTTCGTATTTCAATGTAATTCCACCTAAAGTTCATTTAGTAAATGAAATAAATGTATTTATAAAATGTGCGAAGAGTAAATAAAGTGACGAGAACAGAGCCACTCATACACTAATTACCGAAAGAAGAATGCTAACAACAATTATTTTATCAATCCTTTTGTCGGATACTCTATTTATTTATTGACATGGTTTTTTTTTAAAAAGGTTAAAATAGATAATTTGTCACAGAATTATTTTATTTGAAAAAGTAAATGAGACAAATATTAATAAATAAAAATAGAATCTGATAAAGGGTCGTTGTTAGTATTACTCTTAAAGAAAGTATATCATATTAATTCATATGTATAAGTATATGATGCACTGTAACAAAATACTCAAGAATTATATAGTATATAACGGATAAATACTTATATGGATAGCTATGCAAATATATACATATGATGGACTGTAACAAAATACTCAAGAATTATATAATATATAACACATAAATACTTATATGGATAGCTATGCAAATATATTTGTTTTTTGTTTTTTTTTTGAGATGTACATATGTTTGTATTATAATTGGACTATGGGAAGATAAAGGGAATGTCTGTGATTACTACATCCTTTCAAGATCTCGGCCGGTTTAAGGATATTCGAACGTCCGTACTCTTTCTTTATGCCAGAGCAAAGGGGACTTGACATCATAACAATACGTTTTCAAGATTTTCTGGTGTCACCCATTGTTACGGTCTTAATAGTGTTTTGGAACCGTCTTCTTTCTTAAATCCTTCACTATATTTTTGACTTTTATTAGCTTGAATGTTCTATTTTGCTAGTTAAGTTGCTGCAGAGCAGTCATACATCCATAATAAGTGAAGAATTAAACTGAATTAGTAAGAAGAACTCAGTCAGTGCCATAAAATTTTAGTTTACGATTAATACATGTTAACAAAGATTCTTTGTCTTGTTCTCCAATAAAGAAATTTTAGTGTCCGGAGGCATGTCGATGCCTCAAATCCTGTCAACAGTAGATCCGCAGATTATGCCAACGGATAGAAATAGGCCTAACAGAAGCAGAGTGAAGATATTAGATGTAACATGGTTCTTTGTTGATTGTCAAATTTTGGTTGCTGTACGTGTCAGATTCTGATGACATTTGTAAAATCGTTAGTAATGTTGGACGAATGAAGAAATATTTGCTTGAAAATATATTTTTGTTGCTGATACAGGATTGTAATAGGCAATATCACTTGTTATATATATATATATATGGGCACTAATTCAGTGGGTATTTTTTTTTTTTTTACCTATGGATAGGTATCAATTTGGCCAATGAAAATTTAGCATGCACATTTTTTTATTGTAAAAAATAAGAGAGAGAAAGAACATTAATTATGCACGTCTTTTCATACACTTCATTATAGCCATTGGATCACCATTAGATGGTGATCCAACGGCTAAAAAAAAAATACCTACCCATAGGTAAATAAAAAAAATACCTATTGGATTGTCAACCATATATATATATATATATATATATATATATATATATATATATATATATATATATATATATATATATTTATTTATGAAATCTAGTTTCACATATATTTTTTTAACTGTATTGTACCACTAATTTCCAAATAATGTGGATTGCACATGTATTTCTTTACTCTCATTTTATTTAGTCTCATCTTATACAATCTACAAAATAATTCATATAACTAATCTAATCTAATCTTGTCACGACCCAAATACCAGACTAGTGACAAAAAAGGAATTTCACAAGTGAAAATTCATAATTTATTTTAGAAAATTTTAAAAATTGTAATTCTTCAAAAAAAAGACAACAATTAGTTTACAAAAATAGTTCAAATTATAAATTTCCACAGTTTGTGATCACCACTAGACATAAATTGTTAATAATAGTAATAAAATATAAATATGCATCATATCGTCATCACCAGTGAGTATCGTAGATAATACAGGCTCAATTCAAAATATAAGTCTTAAATATTATTACAAATTCAAGGTGAGTATCTAAGTAATTACCAACCATAAAATTAGGATAAATTTCTTCTTAGATTACTCCACCCCAGAGTTGCCCAAGTCGCACTGTAAATCACCTGAGAATGGAAAGAAAAGGAGGTGAGCATTCATATGCTCAGTAGGAATTTCAATTACCATTTTTGGTATAAATGCAACTGTTCAAACCTGCATGATTAGTACCTTTCTAAAATCCATTTATAAAATAAGTTTGTAAAGTAATCAAAATCATAAGTAATCATGTTCATTATTATACATATCACATGAGCTCTCATTCTCCCATCACGATCCTGTAATACCTCTGTAACAGAGGTACCCAGCATCCTGACACTACCCAGAGGTGTGTCAGCAAATCTTACGCAGGGGCCTAGGTCTCTCAACTAGCGCTGCAATAACTCGCCAGCGATCTAAATACTATGATGCTAAAATGGAACTCAAGTACGTGATCCTATTGTAGGTACAACATATCATAGAGTGTGTAATAACTATGCATCAAGTATATTAAGAAATCATGCTTTAATACTCATTTTGGTATTATTTTGGAATTCACAGAAAATCGGGTAGTATAATAACTGTATCTTCCCAAAAATAAAATTTTAAACATGCATAAAAATCATACAATCCAATCCCATAACAATCCAATATATCTCAACAGTTCACAAATTTATCAAATATCCAATCAAACTATTGAATTCCATGAAAATCGGCATTTTCAAGAGATAGGTCATAATGCACATTTTAAATCAAAATAAGTATAAAACTTGGTAATTGAACTCCTATCTCGCCTGGATTGCCAGACTAAGCTATCGGCGCTCGTAGATTCTCCAGTTAGTCACACGGTCGCTCGGAGGGTTGTTTCACGATCCTGTGAGCTCACTTTAAGAGGTGACTTTCCAAACGAAGCCTCAAATTACGAAATGGAGGTCACCATTGAATTCAAAGCACTCAAAAAGGTTGGGTTAGACATATAATTCGATTAATTTGGGGCCCTGGACCCGTGGCATGCAAATCGAGGCGAAATCTCGAGCCTCGTGTCTCGGATTTCGTGCTCACACAAAACCTATTGATGTTTTTTATCAAAACTTATCTCTTGACCTTACTTAGTCCAATTCCGAAGTCCAATTTCAGTTTCGAGGCCTCTAGCTCAAATTTAGGCTTAATTAGAAACTAATTAGAAAAGTTACAAAAATACCATTTCTGAAAATATTTAGATAAACGCCACAAATTTTGGATAGGTTTTTCTCTCAATCCTTACATCCATTTTCTACAAATCTACTACCCATTCTCCTATCTTAAACCACATTTTCATACCTCAAAGTTTCATGTACAATGGATTAACATAGCAAAAATAATTGTACAAATACTACTTTTTGTGACGAAAATACCACAAAAATTTTTAAATGCTCACCGGAGCTCCTTGGCCGGAAATTTGTGGTGGTGAGGGTTTGGGCTAGACTCAAGGGAGCTTGGGCTTCCTTTTCACGGCAGTGGGTGGCGGCTATGGGTGGCGGAAGGCCGGAAATCAACGCATTTGGCCGCGGGTTGGGCATGACTTTGCGCCTTCGTTTCTCATGCCTGGCTACGCGATGGTGGCCGAAGATAGGCGGTGTCTCGTTGCCGGTCAGCTGAGAAGAGATTTTGGTCGGAATTGGATGGTGGGTCGACGCCGGTGGCCGATGGTGAGGGTGCACAAAGAAGAGGGCAAAAAATAGAAGAAGAAGAAGAAAGGAAGAGGGAGAACGTGAGAGGAAGAGAGAGAAAGAAAGAAAAAAACAAATATACATATTTTTTTTATTTAGTCAAATGACCATTTTACCCTTGATAAAAACTGGTTTTTACAAATCTAATCTAGTCTATCCTACTAAATATATTCATAGATTAAAATGTCGCGATATTTATCAAAACAATATCCATATTTTGAAGTTTCGACATTAATATGGGGTAGAAAAATTTTTTTTTTTTTTGTATTCGTAAAATGTCGATAATGCCAAAGATATGTCAGTATCGATAAAATGTCAGTAAAAAATAAGCTAATATCGAGATTTATATGGATATTGTCGTGACAATGTCATCGACATTTTGAAATGTCAACAGAAATGTTGAATTTTTTTCCAAGTCTTTTTTAATAAAAAACGGCAGCAAAGAATATAAAAATAAATCATAGTTCTCTCTCTAAAATATATCGACGAAGTTTCGAAATTATTTATATTTAATGAGAATATTTGCACTACTTGTATTTATTATTTTAGAATCTCTACAAAAGACTCTCATGATATTTGAAAGAAATTTTGGACTAAGATGAAAATTTCTCTTATAACTTTCAACCTCATTGAAACTTATTTTGGTATTGAATATATTTAAACTATTCTATATTATCAATGATTTTTATTTATTTTCAATAAAATTTAGAACTAATTATAATTTATAAGGTATGAGATACATTAAATAAAATAGTACGATATATATATATTCTGATTTTAAAATTATTTAATAAAACAAAATTCGATCATTTTTCTACTATATACATATAATTTACTCTCGGACCACCATCCTTTATTGTTATCTTCCAAGAAAGACGTTGCTACTGGACCTAGACCTTTTTGCTTCCAAGGAATGTGGCTTTCTCATCCCACATTTAAGGATTTTGTTAGTAAGGTTTGGTCTTATTCTTACTTTGGTTTCCCATGTCTATTTTGGTTAATAAACTTAAGGATTTGAAACGTGAATTGAAATTATGGAATTGGGAAGTTTTCGGTGATCTTAAGCTCAATATTTCCAAAGCCACAAAGAATGTTTTATCCATTCAGGAGCGAATAGCTAATGAGGGTCTTTCTGACTCTCTTCTTTTCCAAGAAAATGAAGTACTTTGTACCTTGGACAATTATTTATCTCAGAAAGAAACTTATCTCCAAGAACAGAGTAGGATCAAATGACTTAAAGAAGGGGACAAAAATTATACTTTCTTTCATAATATGGTGAAACATTGTCGGGCCAAAAAGGTTTTGAGTCATATGAAGATTGGTGAGGATATTATGGAAGACGTTACTTTAATTTATTCTCATATTCAATCTTTCTATAAAGATTTGTTCACTGAGCCTTAAGTTAGTGTTACTGCTTATTCCGGTATTCAGGAGATTTTCTTCTTCTTCAGATAATTTGGAGTTTTATCGAATTCCTAATGAAGAAGAAATTCGGTTTACAGTATTTGATATGGATGCTTTGACTGCCCCAGGCCCTGATGGCTTTTCAGGCAAGTTCTTTCGCCATTGTTGGGATATTGTTGGTCAAGATGTGGTTTCTGCGGTCTAACAATTCTTCCACTCTGCTAGTTTAACACCTAGTCTTAATTCTAATTTTCTCATGTTAATTTCAAAAGTGGATCATGCTCTTACTATTGATCAATATCGGCTTATTGTTTTGGGGAATTTTCTTTACAAACTGATTATTAAAATCATTGCTGATCGTTTGGGTCGCATCAGTTCTCGGATTATTTCTCCTAATTAATTCGGTTTTGTGCCTGGAAGAAGTATTATAGACTGTATTGCTGGCGCTTCGGAATGTTATAATTGTTTGGATAAAAACATTTTGGGGCCAATTTTGCTATGAAGTTGGACATTAGAAAGGCTTTCGATACTTTGCAGTGGGACTTTATTAAAGCTATTCTTTCATCTTTTGGTTTCGACAATAATTTTGTTAATTGGGTGGAAAATATATTTCACTCAGCTCGTCTTTCTATTCTGATTAATGGTTCCCCCCATGGCTATTTTTCATGTTCAAGAGGAGTCAGACAGGGTGACCCTCTCTCTCATCTTTTATTTGTTCTTGCTGAAGATTACCTCAGTATATTTCAACATGTTGATTCGTCAGGGCGATCTTGTTCCAATGACTTCTACTAGAAAGGAGAAGGCTCCAGTCCACTATCTTTTTGCAGATGATGTGCTTTTATTTTCTCGAGCTTCTAAGAACAATGTTAGAGTTAATATGAAGGCCCTCCAGCATTATGAAACTTTCTCTCGGCAACAAGTGAATTATTCTAAGTCTTTTATTTATTTTGGTCGTGCAGTTCCATCTGCTACAATTTCGAATTTCTTGAACTTCACGAGTATGAGGAGAGGTGGTTCGCCATTAAGTTTTCTTGGAGTCTCTCTTTTTGTCAGTTCTCTAGAGCGTTCTAATTTTCAATTACTACTAGACAAGATTTATAATAACTTTGAATATTGGAAATGTTTAAATCTTTCAATTGCTGAGAGAGTTAACCTTATTAATTCCGTAATCATGGATTATTTATCTTATTCTTTTCAAGTCTATCGATGGCTGGTTATTCTTTTAAAAAAGCTAATTTCTTCAATCAGAAATTTTTTGTGGTCTGGATCATCCAAAGTGGCTAAGCTGATTATTGTCTCTTGGAATATGTACTGTAAGTCTAAAGAGGACGGTGATCTTGGCCTTCGAGATCTTAGAATTCTCAACTCAGCATTGTTAAAGAAGCTTTCTTGGAGCTTATTGACTGATGATTATTTCATTTTTAGATTCTTGAGAGGGAGATTTTTCTCCAATGGTTTTACTCAACGTCGATTTTGGAAGTCTTCTATTTAGTATGGTTTGAGATCTTATATCCAGTCTCTTATCGATGAGTCGATTTGGGTACCTGGTAGAAACTCTAAGGTACACTTCTAGAGTGATAATTGGCTTGGTTCTCCTTTAATTGGGATGATAGATTGCAATGATACTTTGGAACCTGGTATTGATACTACCATTGGTAAACTTATTTTGGATTATGAATGGTCTCTACCTGCTTCCTTTACTTCCAATTTTCTGATGATTACTGAAGAGATTCGGAAGACGGTTATCTGTGATTCTCTAGATACACTTATTTGACGACATTCTGCCTCTGGTAATATTACTTGTACAGATGCCTACAATTCTTTAGTCGGTCCTTCTGTAAAGGAAAGATGTGGTAATAAGTTTTGGGCTAGCTAAATTCCTCCATCGCGTTCTATGGTTTTTTGGAGATCTCTTCAAGATAAACTTCCAACGGAACATAATCTCATGTGGAGAGGCTTTATCATGACTTTGTGTTGTCATTTTTGCTTTAGAAATGAGGAAACTGCTGAACACCTTTTCATCTCATATGACTTTGCCCGCAATCTTTGGGGAGCTATCTCTTCAGCTTTTAGGCTGCGTATTCGATTAGATGGCTCTGTTATTAATCTTTGGCTTGACGCCCTTTAGGCTAATTTTAGTAGCCAAGTTTCACAGTTTTGGAGATCGGCTATTGTGACTACTGTTTAAGTTATTTGGACTTCACATAATAAGTTATTGTTTGACAATAAGTTTACTTCTATCCATATAGCCATCACTCTGGTATAGCATATAGTTGGTGAATCTAACAATGTTGGATTAAGTACTATGAGAAATTCTTTAGAGGGGTTAGGAATTCTGAATGTCTTAATGTCAAGCTAAAGCCATCAAAAGCTCCAAAAATAATTGAAGTATTTTGGCAAGTCCAACTGATAGGATGGTTAAAGATTAATACAGATAGTACTGCTTATAGTTGTCCTGGGTTAGCAGGTTGTGGTGGTATTTTTAGGACGTCCAAGGGTTTCTTTAAAGGGAGTTTTGCCATTTATATTGGTAATGCTTATGCTTTTGAGGTGGAATTGGCTACTGTGATTCATGTAATTTTCTATGCATGGGACTTAGGGTGGAAAAACTTATGGTTAGAAAGCGATTCGACTTATTTAGTTTCGATTCTAAAATCTCGTTCTTTGTCTGTTCCTTGGCCTTGGAGACCATCGTGGATGCGTTGTCTTGGGTTAATTTCAAAGATACATTTTCATATTTCCCACATCTTTCACGAAGAGAATGTTGTTGCTGATATTTTGGCTTCTAGAGCGACAAGTATTCAAGCTCCGACTTGGTGGCATACTGCTCCCTCATTTATCCATGATGCAATTAAGAACGATTATTCAGAATTTTGTGTGGTTACCGTTTTTTCTTAGTTGCCCATTTATAATACAATGTGCTCTTTTTTCCATTTTGTGGTTTTTCCTATTGGGTTTTATACAAAAAGGTTTTTAATGAGATATTGTTGGGAGGTTAAGACAATAATTTTGTTTCAGCATAACTATCTGACTCCTCCTATGATTGTTTTCAACTGCTATTATTTTCTATTTTAAAGATTGTATTTTTCAAACATTTTGTACATTTTTTATTTTTATTTTTTTTATTTAATAAAGAGTTTTTTAATAAATTATAGGAAGAAACCTAAGTTATTTCTTTTAGCAAAAAAACTCATCACTCGTAAGTCATAACTCAAATTCTTTGAGTACATTACCCAAAAAAAAAAAAAAAAAAAATCGTCTTTGAGTACATTACCGGAGAGATCCGTAAACAATGGAAACAGGTCCCTAATTTCCCGTAAGCTGTGGCCTTTCATTTTCTAATAATCCAATCACACGTCTAAACCTACCTCTTATCAAGAGGTTATCCACCGGCTTTGACTCCACAAACACATATATAACATTATTTTAGTACCTAGGATTCTTACTTACATTAGCATCATCAAAGGCTGAATAATAAGCCTTGAATTAGACTTTTCAAGACTTTGGGATATTTTCTCCTTTTTTTTTTCCCCCTATATATTAAAAGAAACTCTATATATGTATATTTATCTGATCTATTTTTTTAGGGTTGGAAAGGAAGGTACTGAGATCTCAAATATATCGAAAGATGAAGACCCATTTGAGAGTTATGCTGCTGGTTTTCGTCGTCTTGGTTTCGGGGATTAGTACTAGTAACAGAGCAAATGGAGCAGTTTCTCCGGTCACCAAGAAAAATATTGATAGAATAAATAAAAGGGGTCCTTACTTTGGTATTGTGGCCCCAAATATCTTTGAGTTGAACCCTCTTTTGGAATCTGGGAGTTTTGTTGCCGATGAGAATCAGCCTTACGTGGATTGTTCAGGTATATATATGTACATATTACATATGCCATATTAGTGTCCTTAATTTTTATTTTGGATATTTTGTTTATTATCTGATTTGAGATTGGTGGAGTTTTATACATATTAATATGATTAATGATTGATTCGATAACTTTCTGACAATTTGATGCAACAGGAAGAAGATTTCGAATTGGTGTGTTGGAAAATCAGAAGGTTATAATTGTAATGACAGGATTGAGCATGGTAGGTGTATTTTGAATCCTGATTCTTTCTTGACATTATTCTACTGGTTTATTATTTTTTTTTATAACTTTGAATAAGTAATTAATTAATTGATAATTATTTTCTATTCTATAACTTAGCTTAATGCAGGTATAACAACACAACTATTGCTAACTCTATTCAATGTGAAAGGCGTTGTGCTCAGTGGAATTGCAGGAAATGCAAATCCCAAGCTACAAATAGGTGATGTCACCATTCCTCAACATTGGGCACATACAGGCCTATGGAATTGGCAGGTATAAGAAATTATACAAAATAATATAACAAAACGAAAAAACCCCATTTCGATTTCTGGCTCATGTTGTTACGAAAAAAAAAGGGGGAAAAAAGAAAGAAAGATTTGATTCTCATGGAGTTTTAGCTCTGGTTGATACTGTTTGAAAATAGAAAGATTTGGTCCCCTATGAACGTCTAGATTTCTTTTTTCTTTTTCTTCTTTTTCTTTTTTTTTTTCCCTTCAGGGTATACATAAAACTACTATTTTTTCTTCTTCTTCTTCTTATTCTTCATCGTTAAGATTCTTCTTTCAAATTAATCCAACTCTATGCATTAGAGTATTTTTCTGTACAAAATTTTAATGTTTCTAAACGTTAAATTATTTTCATTAGATTTCATTGGATTTGCATACTGTTTAATTATGATGGTGTGATTACGATATTATTAGATGTTCAGAAAACGTGTACTTAACTGTAGATGACTATTAAGAAACTATAAGCCTTCAAATGCAATAGTCAGAATGTTAATTGTTCTTTTTCTTATCTTCTTTTGGCAATAAATTTTGATTAGAGATTTGGAGATGGACCTGATGATGTCTTGCCCTTGGAATCCAATGGAGACTACACAAGGAAAATTGGCTACCTAAAATTCTCTAATTTTAACAACAAAACCACGAAGGATAAGCATGTAGACAACCTTTTGAACAATATTTGGTATCAACCAGAAGAGGTCTTCCCTGTTTTTGGATACCCTGAAGTTAGGCAGCACGCCTTTTGGGTTCCCGTTAACCAGCAATACTTTGAAGCTACTAAGAAACTAGAGGTGAAGTTATCATCTCCTCCTTACACACATATGCATATATTATATCTATATCAATTTTTGCTTGAAAAAATAACATATATTAAATCAATTGATACAGTACAATTTTTCTATATATATGCATATAGGGTATATCTATATAGAGATTAGAAACATCTATTCTTTTAAACAGTGCATACATAGAATGTATCTATTGAGTAACACTATGATACCAACTCTATTTTTAAAATTTTATTCACGATTGATATGACAATTTTGTATTTATATATTTTTTAAATATGTAAAGTGGACTGGGCATTAAGGAATTTGGCACAGCCTGCGTACTTGGTTTATATTTTATATGGATATAAGTAGGTCGTATTTATAAAAGTCAAATATAAATTATAATATGAGTCTAATTTTATTATTGTTCTATGTTTTAAAATACCAAATATGGATCTAAAATATATTCATATTCTTTTAAAATTTGAATAAATTGAAAATAAACAAAAATAAGTAAATAAATAACATTAAAAGCATTTAATTAAGATTTTTTAAAATTTTAATTAAGAAATATATTTAAAATTATATATAAAATAATTAAATATGAGCATAATGTGGACCAATCTATGAGCCTATGATTGAGATTCAGTCCGACTTTTATTATATATAACGGATTAACGCAGAGTCACGTCGGTATTGTGCAGCCAGTTAAGAATAATTGGTAAACAAAATTGGTAGATATCTCTTGTATTATTATCCATGTTCATCTACAACAACATATGTATGAATTTATCTATGGTATTAACATATCAATTGAAACAATGCATTTCCCACACGCACGCAGAATTTGAAGCTTAGAGCTTGTGTGAACACAACGACTTGTCTTCCAAGAAGACCAGTTGTGGTGAGAGTGAAGAGAGGAGTTAGTGCCAACGTGTTTGTTGACAATAAGGCATATAGAGAATTCTTATACTCCAAATTTGAGGCAAGCCCAATTGACATGGAGAGTGCAGCTGTGGCCCTAGTCTGTTTCCAACAAAAGATCCCTTTTATTGCAATTAGGGCACTCTCTGATTTGGCTGGTGGGGGCTCCTCGGTCTCTAATGAAGCTGCCACCTTTGTCTCTTTGGCAGCTCAAAATTCAGCTGAAGTTCTACTCAAATTTGTCGCTTTGTTGTCTTCATAGGCTTCAATTTGTCTTTATTGGGGGTGGAAAGGATATCATGTAACCATTAAAACATCGTAATTCCATCAATAAATGTTTATCAATAATATTTATTAAACTTGGACTTCATCGTTTCAATAGATTTTATCAATTTCTTCAAGAAAAGTCACTTATGTATTATCTGAAATTGTCACGTGTCCAAGTTATTTTTCGGATATCTTTTTGGCTAATATTGTTGTTTCACTTCGAATTTCTAAGTAACCAAAGAAATACAAATGAACTTATTGCATTACTAAAGGGTGATTGGTGAATGACTATCAAGCCATAGCTCAAAGACAACCAAACCAATTAAAGATGTGAACATGTGGCAATCCGCTGTGTACTTCAACACAAAGTAGCAAATCACAACTTTTCAAATAAGTCAAACGTAATTTCACATACGAATTAAACCATCAATTTTTTTTGCTCGTTCCAGTCAAAATATTATGAAAAAAGAAATGCGAAGGGTGTTACTAGATAGTATTATACACTAAATAGATTATGAGTAATGCTAAGTAATTACTCAAATATTTATGCATTGGGGTCTACAGTATATAATTATTTAGCTTAAATTTGGTCACACAAGGAATTTAATCATTCCACGTACGTTTTATCGATTTGGATTTAACAGAAAATTCGATGGACAAAGGGAAGAATCGTAAGGAAGTGAAAGGTAACATAGAAAGGACTCTTTTGGAAGCACCTGGAAGTTGTAAACTATATATTTAATAATATTTATCCGTGAATTTGAAATCAACAGCTAATTAAACTGAAAAGCCGAAGCCGGCCTTGCCTGCCAATGGTTAAAGCTTTGAATCTTTACACGCTATACAGGGGTCAAAGTCGAGTTCACTTGACGGGAATTTTTCAAAGCCATAGTAAATGACCATTCTAGCCCTTAACCTTTCTTTGCTTTCCTTATGGATTCAATTTCAATTTACTTTTCCAACTCTTCAACAGTGTATTACACTTTCCGTTTTGGGGAAATTAAGTAAATAAATTTTTTTTGTGTCCCCCCCCCCCCCTTTTTTTTTCTGTGATACTATATCGATCATGTTTTAACAAAAATAAATAAATTTGCTTGAAAATAATTTTCCGTTTAAGCGTTTCCATGCGTGAAATTATATAATAATTCCAAAACACAGAAACTTCGAACACAATTGTTTATGTTTTAGGAAAAATGTTCTATTGGCTCGATAAAAAATAATAAATATTAGACTATTTTAGTGTCAAAATTAACAACTATTAAGACAAATGAAAAATGTCACATTTCTTTTTTCTTCACTCTTATCAACTTGTCAAGCGAAAATTAATTCCGTGACACTTCCATCTACTCTAGGGAGAAAAAAAAAAGATAAAATTTAAGTTTTTAGCAAAGAAAAATACGTCTTACTAAAAGAATGTAAGCGAGCTTTGAGGTCAGAGTAGTAGTTTTACATGGCCGTCCTAGATGATTCCCGCCAACATTAAAAAAAAAAAAAAGAAGAAGAAAAAGAAAAAAAAAACGGGTAAATCCGTTAACATCACCCCAAATAAACTCACACACTCCCTATTCCCCTCTAAACCTCAAAACCCCCCAAAACCTAGTCTCAAACAGCTCACATACTCCACGACCATTCACCACGGCGGTGCACCATGACCACCTCCGCCGCCGCCACCTCATCCCAAATCCTACACCACACCGCCACTTTCGTCTCCGAAGCCCTCTCGCAGGCCGAGTTCCGCCGCCGCCTGTTCTCTGTTCTCCGCCATAAGCTTCCGCCCTCCCTCGACCAAACCAGTCTAATCAGACCCCTCAACCTCGCTGCGCAAACTCTCGAAAACGCCATCTCCACAACCAGCTCCTCCGTCCGCTTGTCATCCCTCCGCCTCGTCGAAAACCTCCTCCACTCCCACCCCGAAAACTCTGTCTCTTCCCTCCTCCTCTCCCTATCCTACGGGCTCTGGCGCCGCCCGATCAGCGCTGCTCTCTGCCTCCTCGACGTTTTCTGCTTCGACCCTTTGTCGGCACGCTGCGAAATGGCTCCCTCGCTGTTCGAGGAGCTGTTTCTAATCCACCTCCTCCCGGTTCTCCACGAATTCAACCAGCGGAGATCACAAATCCTGTCCAATTCTCCGCCGAATTACGACGATGATTACCCGAATTACGATTCGTTGGCGGCCATTCCGAGCACGAAATCGCTGTCGAAAATGAGCGACGAGCAGGCTTCGGAGCTGAAGAGGTTGGAGACGGAGTACGAGGAAGTTCTGGACGAGAATTGCAGGGTGCTGGCTAAGTACTTGAAAGAGGTCTTGGAAAATGAGGATGAGAATAGGTTGACTAGTCCGGCGTTGACTACGATGAAATATAAAGAGGAAGCTGGAGAAGAAACCTTTGATGAGTTTGATAAAATTGATGAAGTGCGTCGGATGAGAACTGGGGAGCTAGCTGGGATTTCCTTAAACGGACGGTATAATGTAATACTCTTTTTTCTTAATTAATTCCCTAAGAAATAGAGTAAACAAAAATATAGGATAAAGAAAATTTTTAGTGAAGAGAAAAAGAAATTAAACTAGTATTCTAGTAGTAATATCAATTCCTACTAAAAAAAAAAAAAAAACAAGTGGAACATAAAGATCAGAGAAAAAAAAAATTTGAAATTTGTATATATAATAAAGAATACAAAATGGTTAAGTGGATTTGATAAATGGATAGCTTTAAAATGTTACTGCACTTATTTTGAAACTAGATTAAAAATTAGGCGTTAAGTGACAAGGAAAAAAAAATCAAATTAGGCAAACTTTGTTTTATTTTACTATTAGATAGATTAGTGTTGCTATAAGAATTGGTCGGTTTCTTCTTTTTTTTTTTTTCAGATTTAGAAATTTATACTTTGTTTTGTCCGTTTTCCTTGGATCTGCCTTAATTGGAATTGGATTTAATCTTTCACGTTTTAATTATTTTGTTTTTGTCTCTTTTGAAAGTTTTAGGTTTGTCTTTTATGTTCCTTATTTTTCTGATTTCTCACTTGTCTTGTATACTTAATTTCCGCCAACTACGTTGTAACAAACTACACTTTTTTTCCCCGTTTTTCTCCCCCTAAAAGCTAATTCCAGATCATATTGGGATAATAGTTTAAGCTTTACATTGTATTTTATAATGTAAGCTAATATTATATTATATTTCTTCATCAAGTTGTCGGTCTGGCTGGCCAGCTAGCTATTTTTAATTTTATTTTGACAGTTTCACAGTTGACAACTTAATAACTATCAATCCAAAAAAAAAAAGGCAATAAATATCAAAATAAGAAAAATCCTTTCATGTCATATGATGAAACAGTTTCTTGATCTTGAAAACCAATAAGTTGAAGCCTCAGTGAGAATTTTTTATTCACCGAACTATAGTAGTTGTACGGCCACTGTTACCTCATTTGAGGCTAATGATGAGACAGAATTGGCTAACCACTCAATTATATGTATATATAAACAGTTTCTAATAAATGTTTATCACATATGAATATTATATACATAGTTCTTCAATGTTGGAATAAACAGTGTTTAGTCAATGATTGTCACATAGAATTTTGTATAAATAGTAAATTAACTTACACTATAAATACATTTACTATCTTATGATTCTTCTCTATAGGTAAGTGACTTTATTTTTTATTTTTTGAAGAAATATAGGGAAGTAACTTGACTAGATTATTATTTCAAATTTCCATAATTATGCTTGTGAAGGGGAGGGTTTTGGAAATCTGGGTTTTTTTAATGGTACATAAACCAGTTTTTGACTCATGATGTTGGGAGTCAACTTGGTAATTTCGCCTCACTTCAGTTTAAAAGCTCCCACTTTCATGTTTGGCAACGAGGTCAATGATTTCTCTTACAATTTGTGCAGCCAATATGGACAGAAGGAGATAGGTCCATTGAACTAATCAACAACACTAGTAGCAGCAAATCCAGATCTTTACCATTTTACCCTCAAAGGGTCTCTTCTGAAACCTTTTCAGACCAAATATCTTCCTGGAAATTGACAACATCACCACAAACCAATTCAGATTCTGAACTCGAGTCTTCATTGGATGACAATCCGGCAGATTCTTCTTCTGCAGAATCCGAAGCCGAAATTGAGGTAACAATCGATACCAACAAGGAAAGGCTTTCCACTTTGGTCTGATTTACCTATGTTAGTTTGTTTACTTTTATTCTTTGTCTGTCTCGTGTTTGTGTCTTTGTAGGAAAGAAACAGAAACATGGCATTGTTTGAGTCTAGACAGAGTCAAATCCAGAAACAAGAGCAACCTGTTTCAGCAAAATCCAGTCGGTATGTACCATTATATGCTATATACACCAAACATAAACAACTATATAACATTGTTCATTTTGCTTGGTCTTAACACATGTATTTCTTCTTGGTATCAGTTCTCCAGATAACGTTATAGGAAAACTAGCACCTCCAAAGGACTTTGTCTGTCCCATAACTAGCAATCTCTTAGACGATCCGGTGACTCTTGAGACCGGTCAGACTTATGAACGGCGAGCCATACAGGAATGGCTTGATAGAGGAAATTCAACGTGCCCAATTACGCGCCAGGAGCTGCAAAACACCCAGCTGCCTAAGACAAATTATGTCCTCAAAAGGCTCATTGGGAGCTGGCAAGAACAGAATCCCGGTTCAGTACTAGTAAACCAGTCTGAGAATTTATGCATTGAAGCTGACCCAGTTGTGAAGTCAGAGATGCCATCAACTTCTCCCAACAGTGTCATAAGCCAAGCCACCATTGAAGGCACTGTAAGTGAGCTAAGACATGTGATTTCCAATCTTTGCACGTCTGAGATTCTTAAGGAGTCTGAAACTGCTGTCCTTCGAATTGAGCGGTTCTGGCGGGAAGCAAGCATAGAACAGGATATTCAAACTATGTTGTCAAAGCCTCAAGTTATAAATGGTTTTGTTGAGATACTTTTCAATTCTGTTGACCCTAAGATACTGAGAGCTACGATCTTTCTCCTGTCTGAGATGGGATCAAGAGACAAGGTTGTGATCCAGACGCTTACACAGGTTGACTCCGATGTCGAATGTATTGCGACTCTACTTCGAAATGGTTTGGTGGAATCTGTTGTGTTAATATATCTGTTAAGAACATCCATCTTGAATTTGAGAGAGTTGGACTTGGTGGGCTCACTCTTAGCGGTTATAAAGAAGAAAGAGAGGGATTTGTTTAAAATGTGTGTGAAGCCAAAAACAGCTGCAGTGATTTTGTTGGAACATATTTTTCAGAGCTGTAATGAGAGCGGAGTCACTTCTATTGTCAATTCCATGATTTCTGAAAAGGCGATTGAAAGTGTTGTTGATAGTTTGGGGGCTGAATCCTCCGAAGAGAGGGTTGCTTCTGTAAGACTTCTAGTTAAGTGTATGCAGGAAGATGGGAAGTGCAGGAACAATATTGCTGACAAAGCTGAGTTGGCTCCTGTTTTGAAGAGCTTAATGAGTACAAGCGATGGAGAACGGTTTGAGATAGTTCAATTTTTATCAGAGTTAGTAAAATTAAACAGGTAATAATTATATTTTAAAAAAAATGGTTAATGAATCTTGGACTTGAGCCTGCCTGGTAAAACTTAGTAGTTTTGCTTTGATACAGAAGGACATTCAATGAACAATTCCTTCACATTATAAAGGATGAAGGGCCTCTTAGTACAATGCACACTCTTCTTGTTTATCTTCAGACAGCTCTTGAAGACCAATGTCCTACTATAGCTGGTCTTCTTCTCCAACTTGACCTTCTGGTTTGGAATTCTCCCTCTTTCTGCTTACTAAATTCTAGAATTTACTAATGAACTTGTGTGTTACTATTCATTTATTTTTACTAGCCAATAATAAGTCATCTTAATGGTGATAGTAAGTTGATATTTGTGGCCTTTGTCTGTAGACTGAGCCAAGAAAGATGAGCATTTATCGTGAAGAGGCAATAGATACTCTCATAGCATGCCTCAGAAATACAGTCTTCCCTGGCGCCCAAGTAGCAGCTGCTGAGACAATTATGTCACTACAAGGGAGGTTCACCACCTCTGGGAAGTCTCTTACAAGGGCTTTCCTTCTTAAACGTGCTGGCCTCGACAAAAGCTACAATAATCTTGTGCGAAGGGATCAACTAAGCAACTTCTCAGCAGAAGCTGAAGAGACTCTTGTGAGCTTCCTAGCTTAATTTTTGTTTGCATTATTCGTCCATGCGTTTCACTGGGATGATTTCATGCTCCTCATTTCCTCTCCTTTTTGCTCTATTTTTGTTAGTTCTTATTTTATTCAATTGGTCACAACAGGAAGAAGAGAAGGCAGCTGAAAATTGGGAAAGAAAAATGGCTTCTGTTTTGGTGAGTCATGAGTTTGGTCTACTCTTTGAGGCTTTATCAGAAGGCTTAAAGAGCACAGATGCAGAAATGTATTCAGCATGCTTCGTGTCAGCTACATGGCTTGTGGACATGCTCAAAGTACTCCCAGATACAGGAGTACGGGGAGCAGCCCGTGTCTGCTTGCTGAAACGGTTTGCTTCTATATTCAAGTCCTCCAGAGATACTGAAGATAAAGCCCTTTCTTTGCTTGCATTGAGCAGCTTCATCCAGGAACCTGGTGAGTCAAAATCAATGGATTAGTACTAAAATTATCTGGACAGAGCCAGACGCACTAGAAAGTTTCAGCCAGATTGAATTTACTTTGTTTTTCTTTGTGAGGATCATTTTGGAGTGGTAGGTTTGGATTTCTTTACAATCTCAGTCATTTTATATCTTTTTCATCCACGCGAAAAATAAGGAAATAACAAGAAATTTGGGACATTCATTACTAATACATACCAGAGCACATTTGAATGGGAGACTTCCTATTAACAAAATAGATCTCAGTTACTTCATAGAAGTTCTGAGATTTCAACTACTTAATTATTTATTATTCAAAAATGGAAGACTTGCTGGTAACAAACTATATCTCAATTATAAAAGTTCTGAGACTTCAATTGCTTTAGCTATTATTTATTCATGTATAGAAGACTTGAATATTAATGACATTGTGAATTTCAGAGGGGCTCCATGAGTTAACTTCCTCTTTGAAGGACATATTAAAAGGTCTGAGAGAGCTAAAGAAATCCACTCCCTTAGCATTTGAAATGCTGAAAACTTTCTTTGAAGGCCAAGACTCAAGTGCTGTAAGTTCTGTTACACATTTTTCTACATCTAGCATCAGAAACGAAAGTGCCGTGACAAAATGACTGCTTGTGCATGACAACAGGACTTGTGGAGTCATAAACAGTTAGTTCAAGTAGATTGCAGCGAGAATGGAGAGGTTCTGTCTGTAATTTGCTTTAAAGACAAAATCTTTTCTGGCCATTCAGATGGCACGATAAAGGTAACTCTCTAAGTGACTTTTCTTTTGACCTCATACATTGTGATTTTAATTGTCAATGCTAATATGTAAGTTGACTTGTGCTTAACTAAAGTGAACTGAACTAGCAGGAGAACACCAAGTTTGAAGCTGTAACTAGATATGAGTTAAAGTTAATGATGTACTTCAGTCAAAATTTAGTCATGTTCAAGTCTTATGGTATCATGTCTTAATCAATTCTGAAGGTGTGGACGGGTAAAGGTAGCATTCTTCATCTGATCCAAGAAATCCGAGAACATACAAAGGCAGTAACTTGCCTAGCTGTATTGCCAGAACCAGAGAGCCTTTACAGTGGTTCACTTGATAGGACTTCTAGGGTATGCTTCTTCTAATACTTTTTCTAACATCATGTAAATTTATACCTCCTTTTCAAACTGAATTATTTTGCTTCTCCGTGAAGAACAGGTCTGGTCTATTTCGGATGAAGCAATACATTGTATACAAGTACATGAAATGAAGGATCAGGTCCACAATTTAGTTGTCACCAATAGTGTTTCTTGCTTCATTCCACATGGTTCCGGTGTCAAGGTACTACTTGATAACAAAGTTTTTTTGGTCTTGAAACATTGTTTTATGGTTGGATCAAGGCTTTTAAAGTACTTAAGCAATTCTAACTGTAATTTGAACTGTTCTTTTGCTTAACAACCTCAATTACCCGACCTGTAAAGGGAAAGGAAACTCATATGCTTGGCTTGTATTTGTTTTGCCAGGTTCATTCCTGGAATGGGGTATACAAATTGTTGAATCCAAGCAAATATGTGAAGTGCATGGCTTTAGTACAAGGGAAATTATACTGTGGATGCAATGACAATAGTATTCAAGTATGAAGTTTCTGTTAGTTTGATATTGGTTTGAATCCAACAAGAATTGTTTCTCTCAAATTTCTGATAACCCAACTATTTGCAAATTCTTCAGGAGATTGATTTGGCCACAGAAACACTCAGTACTATTCAAGGTGGTTCTAGGAAATTGCTTGGCAAAGCAAGCCCTGTCCATGCATTGCAAATTTATGGTGGACATTTATATGCTGCCTTTTCTTCCCTGGATGGATCAGCTGTCAAGGTACCTTAATTAGTCATAAAAATTTAAACATGCGAAACTTTTTCAATATACTAGAGTTTATTGGTAACAATTAATCTGGTTATTCTTTGGGTGTCACTGAAAAATTGTTGTGATGTATTATGTGAAAAGATCTTGAGCACATCAGATTACAGCATGGTTGGATCATTGGCCACTACATTGGAAGTACGAGTTATGGCCATAAGCTCAGAACTAATTTATTTGGGATGCAAGAAAGGGACAGTGGAAATTTGGAGTAGGGAGAAGTGGAATAGAATAGACACTCTACAAACTGGTTCAAATTGTAGAGTTCTTTGCATGGCTGTTGATGGTAATGAAGAAGTTTTGTTGGTTGGTACTTCTGATGGTCAAATTCAGGTAACAAAATTTGATTTTTCTGCAATTTTATTCTTCAAATAGAAAAACCACATGAATCAATAATAACAAAAAAATGCTAAAGACCACGTAATTATTATTGGTTTTTCAACTGGTCAGAAATTATCACATAAATAAATATATCATCCATACGACAAAATATGTCCGTGCATACCATAATTTATATGATAGTGGCTAAAATTCATTAGTATTGCTTTTGGAAAGATAGTAGCAAAAGAGCCAACTTCAACAACCACAATCATTGTACTAGTTATGCACTATTTTTCTTTGTAATTAATTGCCAACGAGGTATCTTTTTATTTAATTTTTTTCCGTGGTTTGCAGGCATGGGGATTGAGCTAGAAACGGAGGATGTTGCAAATTTTGAAGTAACTTTTTTTTTTTTTTTTTCTTGTAGAGCTGTTGAAGCTAGATTGTTTTAAATAATATTCTTTTGATTATTTATTCGTTTGAGAAGTATAGAGAATGTATATAGCTTAAACCAAAATACAGAATATCAAGAAATAACAGTATGAATCGTATATATAATGCTTTAATCTGACATGTTCTATCCATTTCCTGCTTTGCAATGATTTTACGTAATTCATACTTTTTAGGGTCGGTCAAAAAAAATAAAAATAAAAAAATTCCTAACAACTTAAGACTCTTCGTGATTCATTTATTTTGAACCTTTTGAAATTAACATACATAAAAGGGTAGCTGACATCGGAGCCACCTTGGGCCCACCTCATATTTATTTTTGAAATTTTCATTTCTTTACCCTAGTATTTATAAATATATTCAATTAGATCATTTATTTGCCCCCTTAAATTTTAATAATGCAAACTTTACTTACATATTTTACAAAAACATTCAATAATGCCCCATTTACTATATTGAATTTGATGATTTTTAAGTTTTACTTCTATTATTATTGAATAGTTAATTTTTTCTACACTTTTATGAATAAATTTTCTTTGAACCTCACTTTAAAATATCATTTAAATCATATTCATATTGACTATTTGTGTTTCAATCATTTTTATATTACCCTAAATTATATCACTTAAAAAAATATACTTAATTACAAGTCAATTTGAAGGGAAAAAAAAAATATAAAGAGCAAAACAGAGGGAGAGAAAAATTAAATTTAACATCAGATTTTATCCCCCTAAAATTTTTTTTTGCCTCCGATAACTGGCACTTTACTGCATGTACTTTTCGTCCATTTGAATGTTATCATTAAAAAAAAAAATGCCAAATCGTATTATTTTAATTGCAGCCTTACACCCGAAAATTACGCAAAACTTCCATGAGGAGAAGTTTTTCACAAGAAAAAAGAACGATTACCTAGTGGTTGAGAGATGGATATTACAAGAGCAACCTAACGTAGCATAGATCAACCCAAAACAACAACGAGACGTTTTCTTCGAAGAGCGAATTCCCCACCTTTTTTTTTTTTTTTGTTACCTAAAATAGGGTCCCTATTATTATTATTATTATTATTATACTTTTTTTTTAATTTTAGTATTCTTTTGTTTTGAGTTTTTATGTCATTTGAAAAGTTCGTAATTTTGTCTTGTACGGGTTAACCTTTCATCTTTAGTATAGCATGGTTATGAAAATCAGCTTGCTTGATTCTTGAAGCGTTTCCCAAAAGCAATTGACTCAGCTTTAGATCTAAGAGGTAAGTTAAAATAAATAGCAATAATAAGAATGTGGCTTTTAGATGCATTTTACAGATAGAAATGACAACAAATATACAACAATGATACCTTTTCATTACCATTATGAATTAAACTGACATGTGGCCTACGTGCATGGAATATACGTTTGCCGGCTACGAAAGAATACAACTTAACTGGTATGCGTCGGATTGAAAAGACAATAAGTTGATCAACATACCTACAAACGTCTTTAGCCTTGACTTGAACGCACAGGGCTTCTGTTACTAATTACTTTCATTAATCAGAAAACCATGAGAATAGATTCCCTCTAATTATCATTAACCTTTTTGTCCTCTCTACGTAAACTTTCAATTGTTACTCGATGTTAATCAATATAAATATTAAAAATCATTTATATATATATATATATAAAAAAAAAAAAAAAAAAAGGTACGTACGTATTATACTAATGAAGAGAATTGGTGAACACCGCGGTTTGGCATAGTCATTTAGAAGTAATACATAAAGAGATATCTCAACAAAGTCAGAGAGAAGCTTCCTTTTATTTTATGTTTTGGTTATGAACACATTCAGTAGCAGATGTGAGATCCCATTTATATTCGAAGTTTTGTATGTAACACATCCCCTGCTTCTAGCTTTGTCTAGATTTTGTCATTTACTTATAGTGGCATTTGGATTTTGCATTTAGATCTAACTATGCAGAAGAAAAGACGTTAGAGTTGTAAGCTCTATTTATACTATTCATAATTTCGCTTATTTCGTTTGTGAGTCGTGAATAAAAGAAATACTAGGGACTATTCTATACTATAGTCTATTCTGTGGTATATTCTGATGATAATCTCTATGTGACTATCATGGCATGGAGCATCGTCTTGTATAATATGTTCAAACTAAAGAAGAATAAAGGCATTATGTAAGCCCATCTCACATAGTGCAACCCGAATAAAGATTATGTGGCAAAATATAACCTTGTATAAGATAGTAATTAACTACCTTTCTCCTGTCTTTATTTATGTTTGAATCGAAATGCTTTAAGTACCATAAATTCTCAATCTCTCTCTCCCTCTATAATGAGCTCTGTTATATGAGAAAATATATTGAGCTCTGAATTCATTGAAGGAAGAAAAAGCATGGAGATCTCTCTGGAGCAAATGAAGAACACTCAAAAAACTGAAATCAAGAAGGGTGGCCTTAGAACCATGCCATTTATCATATGTACTTTTCTCTCATATCATCCCGAAACTGATTAATTTATTTCTGTCAACTTTCAAAATCTTTTGCGTTAATTACTCTTTAATTTAGTAAACACCATTAATGTTCAGGGTTCAGTTGGAGAACAGCAAAATTGTACTATGCATATATACATATACATAGTACTCGTTTCCGAACAGATGTTGACATAGAATTTCATTTGGCTAATGCAGCAAACGAGGCATTTGAAAAACTTGCCAGCATTGGGCTTCATGCAAATATGATAAATTACCTGAGGAAGGAGTATCACTTGGATGTGGCCACAGGACTCACTATTCTGTTCTTGTGGGGGGCCATTTCCAACTTTACGCCCATCATAGGGGCTTTTCTTTCCGATTCTCATTTGGGTCGATTTCGAGTGATTGCCTTAGGAACCACCACCACCCTACTGGTAAGCAAATATAGGAACACCCTTCAAGCTTTTCGCCATTAACATTTGCAGAACAATGAGTTGAAATCATTTCTTTCAATTTTTTTCTCAGGGAATGTTCGTACTATGGTTAACGGCGATAATCCCACAAGCAAGGCCGCCTCAATGTGACATTGAAAAAGCAGGACAGAATCGTGTTCCTGCAAACCTTGGTCAACTTGTGCTGCTTCTTTTCTCTTTTTCTCTAATGAGTGTTGGAGCCGGTGGGGTTAGACCATGTTCCATGGCATTTGGTGCTGATCAACTGGACAGGCCTGAAAACCCCAAGAACGGGAGGGTCTTACAAAGCTTCTTCAACTGGTACTATGCTTCGGTTGGAGTCTCGATGATGATTTCAGTGACAGTCATAGTTTATCTTCAGGAAAAACGTGGCTGGATTGTGGGTTTTGGAGTTCCTGCAGGGCTAATGTTATTGTCGACTGTTTTGTTCTTCTCTGGCTCTTCGCTTTATGTTAGGGTGAATGCGAACAAGAACTTGTTTGCCGGGTTTGCTTATGTGGTTGCAGCATCTTGGAAGAACAGACACTTGGCTTTGCCACCAGAGAATTTCGATGCCTGGTATTATCTCAAAGGGTCCAAACTTGTGAGACCAACAGATAAGCTAAGGTACGACCATAATCCTGATAAAACACCCCATTCCCTGAAAACAAAAATATATCATAAAAAACCTTCATTCAAGCCACAAAACTCATAAAAGCTCAAACATGGTCAAGTGCATAGCTTTTCTCAACAGTAAGCTAATTAATCAACTAAAGCAATGCTAAATGGAATAATGCCGATGCTAGCTAACTAATTCAACCAATTACACATTGCTTTATACACCGTTGACCTGCTCAAATGTTTCTTCCTCTACTTGCTAGGTAAACAGATCACTGTAATAACTATTTCGGAAACAAAGGCTGGATAATGTGCCTACTAGGAAACAAATTTTGGATCGACCGCATACGTAATGAAATTGGAAAACAGAAACACAATACTCTTTAATTTATTGCACTACGGATTAGTAAACATTACCAAAATAAAACTAATTCTAAAAAATAACGCTCTAAAGGGAGGCACATAATTACACTTTAGATAGGATAAGATAGAACCATATGAGATGCATTCTATTAATAATAGACTAGTACTAAATACATTATCTAAATAGAGCAGCTGGCATTCCTCTTAATAATTTTCACACGTTCTATTAACGATATCCACCAAGTAACAGACTTACACGTAACATGGTTAGTGTATGCTCTAAAACCAAATACGTAAACATGCAAATAATAATATAGCTAAAACAACACCGTTCTCAACACTTAAATATGCATTTATTTTTCAGGTTCCTAAACAAGGCATGCATCATCAAAAACCCAGAGAAAGACCTCACCCCAGAAGGCTTGGCACTCGATCCATGGAGTCTATCCACAGTGAAGCAAGTAGAAGAGCTCAAAGCCATCCTCAAGGTCATCCCAATCTGGTCAACCGGCATCTTCATCGCAGCAATCGTAAGCCAGCAATCGGTCTACCTGACCCTAGCCAAGACCACTGACCGAAACCTCACCCCCCATTTCAAGATCCCACCAGGCTCCTTCGTCATCTTCTCCATCCTCACCATGTTACTCTGGGTCGCGCTCTATGACCGCGCCGTGGTCCATCTCGTCTCCAGCCTAACCAATCGACGCCGTCGCGGCCTCAGCTTCAAGCAGCGGATGGGGATCGGACTCGCCATCGCCTGCGTAGCCATGGCCGTGGCGGCCGCCGTCGAGTCGAAACGGCGGAGGCTCGCCGTCGTCTACGGCGAGACCATGTCGTGGGTCTGGCTGGTCCCGCAGTACTGCCTGATCGGTCTGGCCGAGGCGTTCAACGCCATTGGGCAGATCGAGTTCTACTACTCGCAGTTCCCGAAGACCATGACCAGCATCGCCATAGCTCTGTTCGCTCTGGGAATGGGGTTCGGGAATCTGATTGCGGCTTTGATCGTACGGATCGTGAATGAGTGGAGTGGGAATGAGAAATCTGGGAAAGTGGAATGGGTTTCTAATGATCCAAACAAGGGTCACTATGATTACTACTGTTGGGTTTTGACGGCTTTGGGTTTGGTCAATTTGGTGTACTATTTGGTCTGTAGTTGGGCTTATGGGCCTTGTCAGGAGAGGAAGGTTTGGGATTTTGAGGAGGGACAAGTAGAAGGTTTGGAGGTAGATTTGGGGAAATCTAAGGGAGAAAATGGGAAAGAGGAAGAATGTTTGACCAAGTCTGAGGAGTCTTCTTCAATTGTCTTTAATGCAGCTTGAATTGGGCATTGACTTTTGCTGCTGGGTTTATTGGAATTGCGAAGATTTGATTATCCATCGTATTGGTCATTAAACACAGACACAGTAAACACAGGTGCTGTCTTACTTGATGTAGATAAATTATAACAATAAATAGGTTGAATTCTCAACAATAATAAAATTGTAATAAATAGTAAGAATATAGGAATTTAGCCACAATGGTTTTTCTATTATACGAGAGCGATTATAAGAGAGGGTAAAATCTTAAGGTGATAGCTCTAGTATAATATTTTCAATCTAATGTATGATTTCAATGCGCTTAATAATATAATTGTGCCTTGTTATATAGATGGAATGGTTCTAATTTCATAGTTTCATGAATAGGAAATTATATAATATTAAATACAACTTTGGATAACTACATAATAGTAAGTAATTATTTCTTCTTAAACAAGCTAGATATCGACGAATCCTTAACATGATTCATTAAGTATCCCAAACTACTTCATTTCTTGGTCAACCATTCGAGATGGTCAGAACCCACACAACAATAAAATAAGTAGAGATCTAGTCGATATCTGCGAAACTAAGTAAAGATCTCATCGAGATTAAAGATAATTAGGAGCTCGAACATAAGGAACTCGAATAGAGCAAGCTCAACTATGGAACTCAATAAACGAATGAAAATCTTATCGAGGTCTACAAAACCAAGTGAAGATCATGTTGAGGTGGAGAAGTGTCTATGCTCAGAATATACTAACAACTATTACAGTATAAATCAAGGTTTCGATTCCATTGAAAAGTTAAATCAATAAATAAAATGTGACAAAAAAATAGAAAATTGGGAAGAAAATAAATAAATAAATAGCTAAGAATAAAAATTGAAATATTTGCAAAGAAATAAAATAAATAATAAATTACCAATATGAGAATGACAAGGCTTCGAGATTCACTTAATTGTTTGTGTTAGTATTACTATTTGATTTATATTTACTACTCAATTATATGCTTTACATCCCAAAAATATAATTAGAAAATATGGAATTTAAGAACAAAGATTAAACAAATGGATTTGATACGAAAAATTCTTCAAATTAAAACTAACAAAATTTATCTTACCAACTATACTAAGTCGACAATATATCAAACAGATAATATTGCAGTAAAAGATCAACTAGTAAAATAAATATTCTAAAAATAATTATAATTCTAACATAAATCACATAAAAAGAGTATGACTAAATTTATATGAAAAGGTAGAATATAATCTCTATTCATGACTAAATTTATATGAAAAGATAGAATATAATCTCTATTCATGACTAAATTTATATGAAAAGGTAGAATATAATCTCTATTTAATTTGAATAATGAAGAATTTTTAAAAAATGAAATGTATAAACATTGGAGAACTCTAAGGAAATCAAAATTAGAAAATGAAAAAACTACACAACTAAGATTTTCTTTAACCTCACTCTAAAACTCTAGCCTAACTTGCTCATTATTTCACAAGCTCTGTGTGTGCATGCGTGCGCGCGTGCATGTGTGCGTGCGTGCGCGCGTGCATGCGTGTGTGTATGGGAGAGATTATAGCTCTTAATTGGTGTGTCAAGAAAGAGAGAGAGAAATAATAGCTCTTAATTGGTATGTCAAAAATATAAGCCAAGCACCCTTTTATACAGAAGATGGGAAGAGTACTTCAACTCCGTAATTCTCTATTTTCTTCCTTTTTTGTTTTTTTTTTCTTCAAATTTTTATCCAAAGATATTCACCTTTTTCACAAATCTTGGCAGCAAAACAAATTTGGACATGTTTTTTAACCTGCTTCATTATGAATTTGAACGCCTTTATTAACTAGGTTCATTGAACCAAGAAAGTCCCTTTAAATGCTTATCTCATCCATGGTATTAACAACTATAACTCCTTTTTCAGAGGCCTCTATATTTTCAGGACAAAACAATAACGTATTGAGATGATTGGGCTTGACCTACAAAATAGCAATTTTGTGAATTATTTTTACAAATACCACTTTAAAAAATATAAATTACAAAAATGACACTTTGTGAAATATCCTTATATCATTGTCAGCTTTGTTGTTTTAACAAATACACTATTGTAATCATTTTCAAAAGTGCATTTTTCATCCTAATTAAGGAGAATAAAGAGCTGAAGATAGGGAAGCTTGAACATGCTAAGTATGAGCTCCCCATGCATGAGCTCTCTATGATTGAGCTCCTCATTCTCTAGGACCTCAATGAGAATTTCACTTGGTTTCATACCTAAACAAAATATCCACTTGATTATTGAATTCTCCATATTTGAGCTCTTTATTACACAAATTCCATCATATTCGAGCTCCACCATATTCGACCTTTCCAATTATGAGGTCTCCATATTCAAACTCAACCATGTTTGAGCCCCTCATGAGCTTGCTATAATTGAGCTCCTTATTCTCCGATGAGATCTTCACTCTATTTTTTAGACCTCGACACAATCTCTATTTCTCATTGAGCTATAAATTCGAACTCTTCATATTTGAGTTCTACTGTATTTGAGCTCTCCAAATTTGAGCTCATTGTTACACAAGTTCTTTATTTTCCTTGATCTCTATGAGATTTGTTGTGCGGTCTAAAATCCTAAGGTCGCATAAGGGTTATATGCGACCTCCTCCGTGAAGGTTATATGTGACCTCTTCCGTGTAGGTTACATGCGACCTCCTCCGTGTAGGTTACATGTGACCTCCTCCGTGATAGTTATATGCGACCTTCTCCGTGTAGTCTCTTTTTACATAAGTATATGCTGTCAAACAGGAGACCTACAAGGAAAGGGAAACAAGTATATACTGTCAAGTAAGAGACCTACAAAGAAAGGAAAACAGAAGTCTCCTATTTATGATCAACTACTTACCCATTTTTTAAGGGTTATCCAATTAAGTTGTTACTTAATTTATGATTATCCAATTATGTAGTTACCCGTTTATATAATTAGGATCCTAGGGACATAGGGTTACCTTTACCTATATAAAGGGGGACTCAATGTTCCGAAGAGAAGGAGAGATCAAGTTTTAGTAATTCAAAAGTTAGAGTATTCCAAGCTTTGGGTAGTCTAAGCGTTTAGTATTTTCAATAGTTTTTCAGTCTTTCCAATTTCCAGACGAGAGATTGCAACATTGAGTGCTTGTAATTCTTCATAAAATAGTGAAAAAACAGTGGACGTAGGCTCATCTTTTTTGGGGCTGAACCACTATAAAATCCTCTCTCATTATTGCTTTGATTATTATCACAATTCACACAAGCCACATCTCTTGATTTTTTCCAAATTTATTGTTGATAAAACCTCCATCAACAATTGGCGCTAGAAGGAGGGATATTCCGGCAGTAAAATTTGTCAAATTCCACTTTTTCAATAATGGCAAACACTAGAAACACCACCAGAGTTACCGGAACTAACCAAAATCAACCTCAAAGTACCACTGCTACACAGGCAGACCCTACTCTGGATTAGCCTGCTATGACGGCAATAGAGAACCTATCCCAGAGACAGGATCGCATGGAGGAAACACTCGTGAATCTTCAGCAAGTCACTAACCAGATCAATGACACTCTGCGATGACTTGCTGAAGGGCAGATGGTGACCCCACCATAACATGAACGTCCTAAAGAACGTCCTACTCAATTACCTGAGAAGGGAATACGGATCCTCGAGACGAGAAGACGCGACCAGCCAAAAACTCAGCAGGAGCGTCATGAAGATCGCATCTCTAAAGGGAAAGGCAAGATCGCACAATCTGGTACAGAGAGTTCAAGTACGAACCGTGGTCGTACACAACCTTCTCGTAAATCTACTAATAGCCAGGATCACTTGAGCGGCGAACAAGGAAAACCATCGAGAAGCGTCTTCGAAAGAATCAGCAGGGAGTCAAGACAAGATCCTACAGACCTAAGACATTATTTGGAGCGACGACGTGGTCATGATCGATCTGTATCTCATCACAGCGACCAAAGCCGATCTCGTCGCACTATGTCGCTGAATTTCTCTCACAGGTCGCAGATAATTCTACCTGACCAACCCGCTGTGAAACAGGATAACGAACAAAGATTGCTTTTACCACCAGCAAGGAATGATGCTTTCCCTTTGAACGTCGATGTTCACAATTTAAGGATTGCATTAGATGCACTTGCTGGATGGGATGATGAGCTCGCTGATGGGTATCGCCAGTCGCCATTCAGTGAGGAAGTTCGAGCTACAGCCCTTCCCACCGGATTCAGACTTCCCATCATCAATACTTTTGATGGAAAGACTGATCCACAGGATCATATAGATCACTTCAGCGACTTGATGGAACTTCATCGGGTTAGTGATTATGCACGCTGCAGATGTTTCACTGTAACACTTTTAGGAGCGGCAAAGAAGTGGTTTCGAGGACTCAAACCCGGTTCGATTTCGTCCTGGCAACAACTACAGACGGTGTTCTTGAGACAATTTCAGGCCGCGAAAAATTTCACTGTTCCGCTTGTCAGTTTGTCCGCAATCCGGCAAGGTCCAGAGGAGACTCTACGGTCTTATCTCAATCGATTCACTACAGAGCTAGCGAAGGTCAACAACCCCCCTGAAGGAGGAGTTCTTACTCTTATGATGGCAGGGGTGCGACCAGAAACAAAACTCTGGGAGGAATTGCTTGAACAAGAATATAGGACTCTCGAAGACTTCTACCGAAGAGTCGGTCGACATCTAAGGTTAGAATCTTCACGTGAGAATCTTCAAAAGACCAAAAAAGGAGGAAAAACAGATGCAACAAAAGTTGCGGTCATCACCAACAACAGCAACAACAAGAAAAACAAGAGGAATAATGAACAGCCAAATGAGAATCAGCCTAGACCTAAAAGGCAAGAGACTTCAAAAGCTCCCATGAGGTTCAACAATCACACCGAGTTAAACGCTCCCATAGATCATATCTATGCGGTCACAAACCAAAAGGAGCGATACCGTCAACCAGGACCGATGAAGCGAGACAGGGCAAAGCGCGACCCCAACAAGTTCTGCTTGTATCACAATGATATTGGGCATGATACTAATGATTGTTTTGCCCTAAAAGATGAAATTGAGAGGCTGATTAGAGAAGGACGATTGCGGCAGTACACCAGGAAGAGCGACGACAGGCAAGAAGAAGACCAACAGCGACCTCCAAAAATTCAGCGCGAGGTGCGAACTATTTTTGGAGGGCCACATGTTGGAGGAGATTCCAAGCGAGCACAGGATAGATACACGCGAGAAGCTCGACAACAACCGTTGACCAACATCATGCATCTTGATCAGCGACCACGCAAGCTTCAGCGAGTACCGGAAATGGATATTACCTTCACAGAGCAAGATGCAAGGGAAGTTCATTATCCGCAGAATGACGCGCTGGTCGTAAAAATTAACTGTGGAAGCACACAGTTGTGGCGAGTATTGGTCGACAACGGGAGTGCTGTAGATATCCTATACTTCGATGCCTTCAAAAAGATCGGATTAAATGAGAGCGACCTGAAGCCTGCTGCCGCTCCGCTCTATGGTTTTACTGGAGACAGCCTGATGCCTATGGGCATGATTGAGCTGATGGTCAGCGTTGGAACTTTTCCAAGGGTTTCATCAATAATGACCCAGTTTTTGGTAGTAGATTGCCCATCTGCCTTTAACGCTGTCCTAGGAAGACCAACATTAAGGGAACTTCGAGCTGTCACCTCGATCTATCATCTAACGATGAAGTTCCCAACCCAACATGGTATAGGCGAGATGCGAGGAAATCAGTATGATGCGAGGACTTGCTATAACAACTCGCTGAAACTCGCAGCCAAAGATGTGACGTCCCGCACAATGATGGTCCACCTCCCAGAGGAAGCGATCAAAGCGTCAGTCGTGGTCGCAAATGAAGCGTCAGTCGTGGCAGCGGATGAAGCGTCAATCGTGGTCGCAGATGAAGAGTCAATCGTGGTCGCAGATGAAGCGTCAGTCGTGGTCGCAGACAAAGCGTCAGTCGAGATAGCAGGCAAAGCGTCAGTCGGGTCGCCAGACAATGTCAGTTGAACCATCAGTTAAAACGTCAATCGATACGACCAGCGAAGACTTCAATCCTCGAAAAATAGACTGGACCCATTGAATATCTGGAGGATTATTATGCGACATATCCTCCAAGACGAGATTGGAACGGAGATTCAGGAACATGTGCGAGCTTCATTGGTCGCTTTTCTGAAATCTAATGTTCGGGATTATTCCGAATACCATGTCACTAGAGTTTGATCTCTTAGAAGAAAAGTGCGAGCAGTCTCAGCTTCAGATCGCATCATATCAATAGTTCACTGCTCGATGTTATAACCCTAAAGTCGAACAAAGATTTATTGGCACTTGTTTTTCAACAAGACCTCGTTCTTCAGAACCTTTGAGAATGTTATTACCGTCATTCGACCTGGGATATATAAGTTAGCTCGAACTGGTGGATAAAAGATCAAGCATGCCTGGAGAATATAATAGCTTCGTCGCTTTTCATCAGTTGACTTTAATGAATATCTTCATGTTTTCATCATCCATCACCGATAAAGATTACTTATTCATTGATCGTCATTCGTTGATCGTCATTCATTGTTCGTCATTCGTTGATCGTCATTCGTTGATCGTCATTCGATGAACGTCATTCGTTGATTGTCATTTGCTGATCGTCATTCGCTGATCGTCATTCGTTGATCGTCATTCGTTGTTCGTCATTCGCTGATCGTCATTCGTTGATCATCATTCGATGAACGTCATTCGTTGATCGTCATTCGCTGATCGTCATTTACTGATCGTCATTCGTTGATCGTCATTCGTTGTTCGTCATTCGGTGATCGTCATTCGTTGATCGTCATTCGTTGTTCGTCATTCGTTGATCGTCATTCGTTGTTCGTTGATCGTCATTCGTCAATAATATTACTTCGGCTATTCTTCATCTATAGTTTTATGGCAGTTTTCGGACACCATAAAACTCGGGGGGCAGTGGGATCAGATCAGAGTTATCTCATACTTGTTCCCTAAGGGACTATGCAAACGTCCATTTAGAGGAGACAGGGTTTTAGATCGTCGAAGTATCTAAGTCTCAGATCACTTCATCGACGTATCTGAATCTCCTTAAAATCCTAGGATTTTCTCCTCGCTTCATGCCTCAGCATGTCGTATTACGCAATTTCCCTCCTCGAACAGAAAAGTAACTAAGCAAAACGTTCATTGTTCGAAGTGATATATTGCTATATCCTATTTTGACGTGGAACTTTTGAAACATAGTTAGAGTTTACATCACTCGTATTAACTGTTTTCTTAAGCGACCTAACCTATCCTAACGCTCAAAACTCATTTTAAGTTAGTCAGATTTAAATCGCTAAAAGCATACTGATCAATCACTTGTAATTGACTACTTGGTTAAAATTAGTGTTATTTCTTTTCATTGTTTTGCAGGAGCATATAAGGAAAAGTGATATTTATTAAAAGCTGTCCATACATAAAAAAAAGGGGGGGACAAAGCCCGCATTGTTTAAAAAAGCAACAAAAAACCACTTCATGAGGAAGGGCTCGCGCCGTCATCACCAGCTTTATTTGTATCCTCCTTCTAGCTCTGCACAAGCTCGACCACGTCCTTGCCAAGGATGGAGAAGTCAAAGTCCGGATGCTCGCAGAATATGTTGAAGATGATGGTTGACGAGGCGATATCGCTAGCCTTATCTTCAAGTTCTTTGACCTCTGTCGCTTTGAACTCTTCGATGGCTTTGTTAACCGCCTCGGTGGTCGCTTCTCTCATACAGTCTGGATGCTCAGAAACGACCTTCTCGAGCTCTCTGACTTTTTCCTCGAGATTTTCCTTGGCGAGTTTCTCCTTGTTCAGGTCCTCGAGCATCTGCTGCTTCTCTAAGAGGAAGTTCGCTTTCTCCTCCTCCCAAGCCTTCTCCGAGTTCTCGAATGCTTGATTTATTTCATCGAGCTTCTCAACTTTCTCTAAGCATTCGAGAACTGGATCGTGCATCAGGACAGCAGCAGCCGCAGTCTAAAAAAAAAACAGTTATAAAAATCTCCAAGTCAACAACAAAAGTGAGAATTAAGAAGCTTACATTGGCCAGCATCCTCATCGCAGATCCGAAGGCGACCTTGGCGGAACGTCGCTTCATTTGCTCCCAACCTTCTTCAGACTGAAGCGGTCGATGAAGGCTGCGCTCATACCAGCCTTCTCTGGTAACTGGTTAAGGAGTGCGAAGAGTTCGTCGCCTTTATCTGCCAGGTTCGGTTCCGAAGAGGTAGCAGCCTCGGTAGGAGGTTCTGAGGTGCTCACTGGCTGAGATGGTTGAGGGGGCGAGCTCGCTGGGACGTCCTCGAAGACGACTTTTCTCTTCTTCGAACAGTCGACCTTCTCCTTCCCTTTTGATGGCGGCGTACTCTCGGGTGTTTTGTTTTTTGCTATTGACCCGAGAGTTGACGGAGGAGCTCGCAGACCGCTTCCAATGACCATCTCTGTACAACAGAATATGTTAGTGAGCGAGGAAATGAAAATATAAAGGAAGTTAGAGTGAGCGTGCAATTACCTTCTTCCTGTGAAGCTGGTTGAGGAGCTGGTGGGGACACGGTCTCTGGAGATAAGGGCTCTGAGCGAGGTGGTGTGGCCGGTGTCTTTCTTTTTCTTATTCTGGAGGACGAGGCACCCAAGTTTGCCTTCTTCCTGGGCTTCTTCTTCGAGCTCGCTAGTCTGGAGGAGATAACCGGGGGGTCTGGGAACGCGGCACCCTTTGAAATCAGACCACACGCGACCAGGTTCTTCGATGTGCCTAGAACCTTCCAGTTAAATTCTTCAACTGGAAGCTCGTTGATCGCACAAACTCTTGCGAGCTGATCACTGGAGAGTCTGGATCGATCCCTATTATCTGCGATGACATTGGGAATGCGATCAGTATAAAGAATAGATATACAAACAAGACAGTAAATTAGAAGACTACCTACCGAGATTTTGGAAGAAGCCATTGGCTACATAGTCAAAATGGAAAAATGGATTTTTCCATTTTTCCATGTTGTTGCGAACCCCGTAGATCGTTTTTATGGCTTGATTCGACCACTTGCTCGCATAGAAGAAGCCGAGATCTGACGGATTTGATTTCACTTGGTAGAACCAAGCGAATTCCTCAGGAGAAGGGGTTTCTAAACCCAATTTATGATACAGAATATATAAACCTACTATATATCTATAAGTATTAGGGGTCAATTAAAAAGGGACGACCCCATAGTAATCAATGATCGATTTTATGTATGGATGGAGGGGGAGATGCACGCCGTATTTAAGGACTGCCTCAGAAAAGGAAGCGAGTCCATGAGGGGGTGTGTGTGGACGGTTGAATTCTATTGGAAGACGAAGGGGTATGGCGATCTTGTAGCTGCTCGCGATTTTCTTGAGTTTGTTCGACGTGCAGCTCGTTCGAACGTTGGTACATGACCAGTTCCCCTGTACATACTGATAGCCAGAAGAAAATGCAGGAGCATTACTAATGTGTCTGGGCCATTGATCCTGGGGAAGATCGCCTATTCGGGGACTACTTTGTCTTGCCCCTGTTATTTATATCTCGGGTTCGGGCTCGAGATAATCCTCAAGGTTAATGGAACTAACACTTGAGCTAGATTCCCCAGAAAAGGCATTTCCTTCCCTAAATAGTTCCTCACTACTAGACATCTGAAAAGAAATACGCAGGGATTCAGATATTGAGGATTTCCACTATGCTAGCATTCTGGCTATTCATTCTAAAAATTGCATTAAACAAACAAGTTTATTCCTAAATGGTCTACGAGTTCATCAGAAAGTGTTCGAGCAGTTCATCAGAAAGTGTTCGAGCAGTTCATCAGAAAGTGAACAATCAGTTCGGTGAGAATAAAATAGGGTATCAGACCCTAGAAATTCTTTTCATAGGATTATTTCTAAGTGATATCCAGTAATTCTACTCTATACTGAAAAAGGGGGAGTATAAGAGGGAAAAATCTTGTTTCACTTCGGTGAAATGAGTTTGTTCCCAGATTGAAGTTTTCAAGAATGGAAAAAATACGAGAAGACGTACTAACCTTTCAGAAGAGGAAGGCTTGAGACGATTCGAGACTTCATCGGAGAAGAAGCGGAGATCAAAGCGAGCTGGGAGATAGAACGACGCTAGGGTTCTTTGAGTTTTCTGATGTTTTCTGAGAGAAATAGTAAAATGAAACAGGATGAGATAGTTTCTGATATTTATAGCCTAAGAACCAGTAGATCACAGCCGTAGATCAGAGGATTTGAATTTTGAATCTGAAGGCTGAGGATTGCGCGGGATTTAATTCTATCCGAAAAGTCAGGATTGTTTAAAATTCGAAATGATTTGGTATCATTAGGCTTCCTCGAATTTTGCTCTTAGCTACACGTGTTCCGCTCTAACAGAAAAAGAGATACGTGTGATCTTGAGAAATGAGATTTGGGATCTGGCTGATCTTCGACTATTCAGAGTTATGACATCATATGTTTAAGGTTGCACGGTAATTAGAAGCTCCATTTCGTCCTAAAGAACTAATGGAGCTGGGGGGCAATTGTTGTGCGGTCTAAAATCCTAAGGTCGCATAAGGGTTATATGCGACCTCCTCCGTGAAGGTTATATGCGACCTCCTCTGTGTAGGTTACATGCGACCTCCTCCGTGTAGATCACATGCGACCTCCTCCGTGATGGTTATATGCGACCTTCTCCATGTAGTCTCTTTTTACATAAGTATATGCTGTCAAACAGGAGACCTACAAGGAAAGGGAAACAACTATATGCTGTCAAGCAAGAGACCTACAAAGAAAGGAAAACAGAAGTCTCCTATTTATGATCAACTAGTTACCCATTTTTTAAGGGTTATCCAATTAAGTTGTTACTTAATTTATGATTATCCAATTATGTAGTTACCCGTTTATACAATTAGGATCCTAGGGACATAGGGTTACCTTTACCTATATAAAGGGGACTCAATGTTCCGAAGAGGGGGAGAGATCAAGTTTTAGTAATTCAAAAGTTAGAGTATTCCAAGCTTTGGGTAGTCTAAGTGTTTAGTATTTTCAATAGCTTTTCAGTCTTTCCAATTTCCAGACGAGAGATTGCAACATTGAGTGCTTGTAATTCTTCATAAAATAGTGAAAAAACAGTGGACGTACGCTCATCTTTTTTGGGGCTGAACCACTATAAAATCCTCTCTCATTATTGCTTTGATTATTATCACAATTCACACAAGCCACATCTCTTGATTTTTTCTAAATTTATTGTTGATAAAACCTCCATCAACAAGATCTTTACTCAGTTACTTAGACCTCGTAAAGATCTCCACTTAATCGTTGCACTCTACCAATTTGAGTTCTCTATCAATGAGCTTTACTTATACGAGCACTTCATTCAAGCTCTTTATTAAACAAGCATCATTTCACGAACACTCTTTATTCGACGAGATTCTTACTTAGTCGCTTAAACCTCATTGACTGACTAGACCTATGCAATTTACTATGCAAGTTTTTTGGCAATCCAAAACACTATAAAAATTAAAGACATTGTCATACACATCTACATTATAAAGACCACTTATTTACAATGATTTCTGATTCTATTGTGTTCGTATAAAAGTTTTTTTGGTTGTCAATGACACCATAAACTTTTACGGCAATAAGGGATAACTAAAGCTATCCAGAAACTTGTGAGCTACAATTGCGTTCTACTATCTACTTTTCTATAGATGAATGAATATGGGGAGAATTACAAAATTCCAAAGAATTTCTTTCTCGCTACTATGCTTAATGTAGTAAAGGCAATCGCCATTGGCACTATTAGGAACATTTTCCCTAGCAACTACCTTTATATATGTGTCATCCTTCCTCGAATATTATAAAGATCAGAAAACATCTAAGTTCGATATGAAATATGGCTGTAACATTAACATGGAAATTTTAAAAGAAAAATACAAATACGACCTTAGTATGATTTCTACTTGCGCAATTTTCCACTTTAGTTATCATCTTCCAGTTTTAGGAATCTACTAAACTTGGAATTCTGAATCATTCAGAATCAGGTTTTACCAAAAAAATATATGCATAACATGGAACCGAATATTATTTGATGTGACCTTACCGTTCTAGCAATATTTAATCTTATAGAACATTCACATAGAATTTTTGGAAATTATTTCTTAGAATGAAGTTTATCTTACAAAAAACACTTCAATTGCCTTGGAATTATGAAGAGAAGAAACTTTCTAGGATGACCTAACCAATATATGGATTTACCATATAAAAACAACAGCTCGATTCTTAACATGTGAGCTAAAACAAAGAGCATACAACTTAAGGTCTAGGTATCTTTTACACCCTTTTAAAGATTGTTTACATTTATTAGTTTTTTTATTTTTATTTTCTTACATTTACAGGAAAGTTTGAAATGTGGCATTCCTTTAAAATGATAAGCATAAAAGGTATCTCCAATAGTATTGAATACAATTTACGCGCCCTATTCTTCAACAACTTAGGGGCCACAAACCACATCTCTAACAAGCAGCTTTTCCATTGCTATAATACAAATTTAGTGATCTTATTAGTTTCAGCATCAGGTATTATGTCTAGACCAAGGCACCCAGAAAAAGGAACATTTCTCCCATAAAGCAAGCATCATCGCTAATATAAGACTGAAAAATAATTTTTTTTAAAAAACTTTATAGTCTTTTCAGTGCCCTACTAGAGACAAGTCTCAAGGGCAATGACATAGTTTTTAAGCACGTTCTATTTGCCTTAAGTTTCTTTAAAAGGTTAATGAATTTACAAAAGGTTAACTTATTCATCCATAAAGAGAAAGATGCCTACAAGAGTATGCTTGTGTTACTTAATAACTCCTTGGACTCATCAACTCGCTTATCAATGTCAAAAAAGAACTGAGAAAATTTACAATGAGTCCAACCGAAGACTTAAGCAAGCAATATTAATCGCAATGGCATACGGTCAACTATTTTATTGGAAAAAGTTTTCAATGCATGAAGAACGCCTTACAAGCTAGGGGTTATTATTGTGTGAGTTTTGATTACCTCGAATAGTTGACAGAGAAATCAACCAGTGTAGAATGCTTACTCAATCACATAGAAGATCTCACAAAAGGCATTTAGCTCATTTAAAAAGAGATACTTACCCATTAGTATATAGTTCCCCAAAATTGTATTTAATATTGTACATTTTTTTATTTATGAAATTGGGAAGTAGAGTCACTCCACATCTATATAAAAAGGGCTCAATTACATTATTCTATATTTGGAAATTATACACTACATAGAAAATATATAAAATATTTAGTAGAGCTCTCACCTTGAGACTCTATGCTCTCATGTAACCTCTCCTATATAGTGGAAAGTCCACTTTGCATATAGACCATTTTTTTTTGAGGGGCTGAACTACGCTAAATTTATGTGTTCTTACTACTTATTACAATTTTACTATTGTTCGTAGTCAAATTCGATCCAATCGATGGATTCGACCCATCTCCTGTTATAATTCATATTTTTTGAGATAGACAGTCATCACAAAAATGTCGACAATAGATAGTGTGATATATCAAACTTTACTATTAATGTGTTGTTAACTTATCTATTAAAAAAAATCTTATTTAAACGTTATAGAGATCGATTCACAAATTATTTGATGGCTAAAATAGTTAAAAGAAAAGTTATACTTCAAAAGCCCATAATACAAAAAGTATAAATTGAAAGATACTGGTGAAATTAACCTTTTTTTGTAAATATTGAAAATTGGTTTTATTTTCTAAACTAAATTACAGTATAATTCATACAGAACCATCTCTATATAAATCTTATAAAATGGATCTTAGTTTTTAACAAATCTGATCTATGAAGCAATACGAAAATTATTTTATTTTTTCCTTTATGTTCAAAGTGTAATATATTTTGAATATTAGTTGTAATATAATTTCTCCAGAATACCGCATTAAGTCAAAAACATAGTTATGTGTTTTGATTTAAAAAAAATACAAAATTTCACTAATAGTCCTCAAATTATGAATTTCGTCCTACTTTATCTCTGGATTTTTTAAAATTAAGATTTCATTATTCATAAAATGACAATTAGACCTTCTAAATTTGAGAGTATTTTTACAAAATGATTACGACATTCTTTTTATTTGTATCATTTTTTTTTATAAAATGACTTTAGAGTAACCATAATTTAATTTTGTTTGCCCAGTTTTAAAAATAAAAAGGTCATTTTTCTAATAAAAATTTCTTACATGGCTATTTTGCCCAAATCCTCTTAAATTTTATGATCTTATAATGAAATGACCAAACAAAATTCAAGATAGCACCATTGAAAATTCAAGAATTAAAGTGATATAATAACCATAACTTAAGTACCATTAGTAAAATTAATCATTTTCAGTAATTTATTTTAGTTAGTTAAAAATAAGAATACATTGAAATACAATTGAGGCAGCTAGAAGTTAAATAAGGCCAAATCTATAGAAAGAACAAGAGGGAAACCTCAAAGCTCAAAGAATGTTTCTGTATTCTTTGATAATCAAAATCTATAATAGGACAAGAAGGCTCTGCGCCTTTATATATTCAAACCCTAAAAGGTAACACAAAGATCTAAAGTAATCGAGTTTGGTTAAGTACTAACAAACAACTAAACAAAATACAAAGAACTTAGGCAACAACTAATATATAGTTTTCTTTTAAAGGAAAACGTCAACTAAGAAGATAAACAACATTCTGGTCCTGCATCACAATTTGATAGTGATAACATCACNAAAATAGTATAGACATTTTAGGAACGAGTAAAATGGTGTGTCCTTTCATTCAACTGAGTTTAGTATATATATAAGTACAATCCCATTAAATAGCTATCACTTTCTTAGACTAACGGCCTATAAAAAGTAATATATATATATATATATATATATATATATATATATATATACATTGATTACAAAACAAATCAATAATAATAAAGATGATTGATTACAAAATCAAGTCAATAAAAGTGATTAGCTAGTTGTACACACTTTTCAATTATAGGAATATAATCAAGGAGGATTTTGAGGTGATGAAAATTGTGTATCATTATCATGCCCCTTCAATATTGGCGTCAAATTTATGCCTAGCTTGATGTGTAATTACTGAAGCCTGGCAGAAGATTGAGGTTTTGTTAAGGAATCAGTAAGTTGATCGGTGGAAACAACATATGACACACGAAAAGTACGATTTTGAACTTTCTTACGTACAAAATGAAAATCAATAACAATGTGCTTCATTCTAGATTGTAAAATGGGATTGGCACATAAGTAAGTGGTGCCAACATTATCATAATAGATTGGCATGAGAGTTAGTTCCTTATGCTCAATCTCAGAATATAGTCGTTTGTAAATGGCATTTCTGGATCAAACGCAATCTTAACGACTTTATTACTTAGTACAAGGCTCGACTTGTAGCTAAAGGATTGCTGGTGTTAGTTGGAATAAATTTCTGAAAAATATTTTCATAAAATCATTTTCAAAAATACCATAGTTTTGTAAAATCAAGAAACATAGCAGAATTGGTCGTTTAAAATTTTTCTTTTTACAAAACGTTTCGGTTCGTGATCTAACATAAATTAACTCTTGATCTAGACAAGAACAATACCCGGATTCACTCCACAAGCTTCTTATCTTTCTGTCTATTCTCGAAAGTCGTTTGATTGATCCGGTAGGTGGTCACCTTCTTGATTCCCAATAAAGAAATCTGCAGATGAACAAGAAGACAATCTCTTCGAACCGATTTCTCCGGGATGACCAAAACACTAAGGACAATGAATCCTTAGTGGTGGCCGATTTTCTCTCCTTTCTCTCTCTCTGTTTTTCTATGACACTGTCTTCTCAAGGGGGTATTTCCTGTGTAACACTTGTGTCTAGTTGCTAGAGAACTTTTCTCTTAACTATAAAGAGATTAGTAAACCCTAATGCCTTATTGGGCTTGTTGGGCTCAACTGATCATCAAATGTCTATTGGGCTTTAATTTGAGCTAGACAGGGGACTAGATGGATCCATAAAACCCAAGCTCCAATGAACCATATATCCACTATCATAATTAACTCTTAATTATGATTGGCCCTTGTCCATTAATATTGGGGCACACCACTATAAGCTCAATATCGTACTCTTAGACTAAATATCATTTATTTTTCTGTGAAGCTTATTAACAATTAATTAGGTTGATCCATTTAGCATATACTATACCTATAGACATATCCCTAATACAATGCCGTACTAGTAGGGTGAAATTACCGTATTACCCCTCTAGTACATATTTAACTTTGAGTTGCCATTTTTCATCTAATGGATAATAATTGACTATAGTGTTTGTATCTGCTTATACCAACACAGTCAAATTCAAATAGTGAATACCAGAACCCTATTTTATATTATCCAAGTACTTGAAAAAAACTCGAAGTGATGTCATATGCATAGTGTCTATCATGAAAAACATTCTATATAATTTATATACCTTATCTTCTAAGATACCGGAGTTGGAACCATAAATCGGAACTAGTCCTTTAGTAACTCAAAAAAATAAAACACATGAAAGTAAGTTCATTAATCACTAGGATTAAAGTTTTCTACAATACTACTAGATTAGTAAAATTAGAACTTTGAGTTACAACACTTAATTTCAAATTCTAATTCACTAAGTCATATTCGATGCTGTTATAACTTTCTTATAACACACTAGTGTTTCTATCCGAAGACTTACTTCAATAATTAGAGACTTCATTAATTAAATAGACAACACTACATTCTATGGCATAGCAAAGTATTCTATCTTCAATATACAGAATGCGAACAATTTAATTTAGACATAATAAAATAAAGAATATAATGTCCCTCACATATGAACTCATCATACGAATAATTCTTTATTACTTATTTCATGTCTTAGAATCTTTTAGATGTTTGCATAAGATAAATATACACATCACATGTATATCAATGAGATATAAATGAAATAGAAATTCATAACATAGTAGTAATAACAAATAGATACTAAATAATCTAATAAATATTGTTTATAATGTCTAAATAATAAACTGCTTTATAGGATATTATTCCAACAAGGATTTCATCAATGTTCAGGTATTGACTATGCTCAAACTTTCAGTCCTGTTGTGAAACCTACTACTGTTTACCTCATACTCAATCTTGCCTTGTCCTACAATTGGTCACTTCGCCAACTTGATGTGAATATGTATTTCTTCATGGCTCTCTTACTGAAAGTGTGTTTATGGCTCAACCACTGGGGTTCATCAATCTTCAATTTCCATCCTATGTGTGCCATCTCAAGAAAGCTATTTATGGCCTAAAACAAGTACCACGCGCCTAGTATGAAGCATTGAAATTGTTTCTCCTCCAACAAGGGATTGTGAACTCCAAATCTGATACTTCCTTGTTTATTTACAAGAATTCACAATTTACTATTTTTCTTCTTGTATATGTTGATGATATTATTGTTACTGGCAATAATGATAATTTTATCAATCACTTTATTCATACACTTATTACTCAGTTCTCCATTAAGAATCTTGGTGCTCTTTCGTACTTTCTAAGAGTTGAGGTTATTCTAAGCTCTTCTGGCCTCTTTCTTTCTTAACATAAATATATTTTAGATCTTCTAGAACATATAAAATGATGGATTCCAAGCTAGTAATAACTCTAATGTCTATATCTCAATTGCCAAGTCTTACAAATGGTATATCCTTGACCGATCTGACCGAGTATCGGTCGATTATTGGTGGTCTTCAGTACCTCTCATTGACTCTACCAGACATTACTTTCTTAGTTAGCAAGCCTCAACAAGAAGAGTGTAGAATTGAAGTCTATGCAGGAACGTTGTGTTAGGTGAGTTTAATGGGAGTTTAGGAGGTAGCGTTGATGAATATGAGATTTAGGAATAAGTAAAATAGTGTGTCCTTTCATTGAACAAAACTTAGTATACGTATAAGTACAATCTCATTGAATAGCTATCACTTGCTTAAACTAACGGTCTATAAAAAGTAATATATACACGTTGACTATAAAGCAAATCAATAATAAAGATGACCGATTACAAGATCGAGTCAATAAAAATGATTAGCTAGTTGTACACATTTTTCAATTATAAGAATATAATCAAAGAGGATTTTGAGTTGACGGAAACTGTATATCCTTATGTCCGTCTATTTTGACATTTTGTGTACTGTTCATTGGTACATGTATTTTGTTTTTTGTTTAATTTTTTTCTTTGTTTTTGTTTTTTCTTCTCTTTTTTCCACTTAACCTTTACCTTCTCTTAATTAAAAATAAATAGATAAATAATTTCCTGTCCGTCTAAAATTATATAGGTTTTGCTTCTCTTCTAGCTATTTTGTATAACTCTGCTTTCTCTCTCGCCGTCGTCCTCATTCTTGTCTATACTTAGAAGCATCAACACTTCCTCTTCCTGAAACCACATATACACTCTTTCCCAAGCAGAAGCAGTAATGAACATATATATAAGCTACCGATCGCAGTAAATGAGCTTAATTTTCTGAAGTAAGTTGTTCCAGTAAAGTTGAATTTTTAAGTTCTTATTTTTCTTTTTTCTTACAATTTCCGAACTTAATGCGTGGCAAGTTTCAGTTACTCAAGAATTGAGATTTCGATGCTACTTGAGGGAATTCCATCTCAACTTTTAATTTTTAATCAAGTAAGTTAAACTTTCTTTAAGAATAAGAATATTGAGAACAGTGTTCTCAAACCTCACATGCAGCTATGAATTTCTGATTTTGAGCAATGATGTCAGTGTTATTATGTAAAGGTTTGAACTTTTGAATTTGAAGATCATTTTCAAATAAACAACACTTTTTCTTTTTTAATGCACAGTATAGTCATACTGAAACATAATCTTTTATTAATGTATTTTATATTTTATTAATAAAACATAATCTTGATGGATGTACAATACTTTTGAATTGGATATTTCATGCTGAATTTGAAATTTAGAATTGGTGCAACGACGTGATCTTTGTTTCTCTGACTTTCTTTCTCATTCTCATAGATATACTATTTCCAGTTTGATTTCCTTCACAGAGGCATGCAATGATATGGGGTTCTTGGATGCTTTCCTTTTTCGTTTAAACTTTTGAAGATCTTTGGTGCATATTTTAGGTATATGCGAAGAGGTCCATTAATTGGATTTCTGGTTTTTACAAGAGAATTTTAATATAATTCTTTTCCTATTTACATCTCTAATTTCAACTAGGGATCATTTCGACTTCAACTCTAAATTATGTGCATTGTTTTAGCGTTGGAATGTACCATTCGAAAATAGTTGGCCTTGTTTATTCCAAAAAATCAGCAAAGCAAATGTGTATATAATTGTTTGACAGTCACATCTTTTCCAAGAACAGATATAGTTTTAATCTTGGATTATTTCTGAATTTATACTTAACTCGAGCTTCTTTTTGTTTGTCCATGGAGAAAACTGTAAAGATAATTAGGTCACATAGTAGGTTATGGACTTTTAGCCACTTAGTATTCTGTAACAAGCTTTCATTCTCTCCCTATGCGCCTGAAGCTTGTTGTGTTACATGTGAATTGATAGGAACCTCTTTTACATGTTGTGGCTCACACTTCTCCCTATAACATTCTCCAATGCTATAAGTTTATATCAATATGATGTGTTTGGAATTTCGGTGAACTTTCTCTGCTGCGGGGTTATTTTAGGAGAACTCTCTCGATTGTTGTCGCGTTGATAGTTTAATGTATATTGTAAAAATCCGGAATTTTGAGGGTAATTTGGATATTTTACTAATTTTTCGGATATAATAATGGGGGGATTAATTTACAAAAATTTTGAGTAGAATGACTAAATTGCAATTTTTGGGGGGACTAGTTTGAAAGAGCTTTGGGGAATACGGGCTATAGTGCAATTTTTTAAAAAATTGCACAGTCCTATTTATTCCCCCACGTGAGCAATCTCTTCCACTCACTCTCTCTCTCTCTCTCTCTCTCTCTCTCTCTCTCTCTCCCCCTCTCTCTCTTCTCCTCTGCTCACTCTCGACCAAGGAACTGAGGAAGCAGTCGCTGCACCCCTGGCTTCGTCTAGCCTGCCCACTGCTCGGCGTGAGTTTGCTGCACCGCCAGGGTGCTCCGTCGTCGGTCTCGCGCAACTGCCGACGCCCGCTCGCTAGAAAACATCATTGATGACCATTTGAAGCTTTTCGTCATTGGCGTCGTTTCGGGCCGTTTCAGCTCGTGTTCTTGGGCTCGTTGGATTCGTCTCGTCGAGAGGAAACTCAAGGTATATGTATCTTAACCCCTGCTCAAATCAATAGTTATTATTTTTTGATATTTTGAGTTTAAGTTTGACTTTTTAATCCGACCGTTAGATCGTGATTTGTTGTCATTTTTGGATTGTACTCAGAAAATAGAGAAGTTTGATATATACATATATATATATATATATATATATATATATATTACCTATGTTTGATGACCGGCATGAAAATCGAAATTAGACGACTAAGATTTGCCTCGATTTGTGTGCCATCGGTCCGGTATAGGCCTGGACCTGAATTGATAAGTTATATATCTAACCTAGCTATTTTAGGTGCTAGAAATTCAGTGAAGAGGTCCATTTATGGATTTGAAGCTCCGTTGAGAATGTGGTTTTTCGCAAGAAGACAATCGAGAGCTTAGAATTAGTTCCCGATCCTCTGGACGATCGTCAACGACACCTTGAGGATTCAATAGCACGGTATCGCTATTTTTATGAGGTAAGGATTCGGTTAACTTTGTTATATATTATTTTCGAATAAAACTTATTTTCTGTAATATATGAGAACAAATATAGTTTTGAATTTCTTGAATATATATGATGGATTATGATGGTATGATATACATACATACTGTATTGCTCTGAGAATTTTTTGAGTGCAGGTTATTTTGGGTATATCAAAAATAGGACCGTTATGCTACCCGTTTTTCTATAAAAACCTAATATACTTATTTTCTTGAAAAACCAGAGCACGATTCTTTTTATACTTCAGTTCTGTATTGCACGTGTCATAGGATCAGACATGAGTACCTTGTTAGCATCGTGGGTTTACAGTGTAACACTACGTCCCCAACGTCGGTGTAGAGTCCATACACCCGTGTGAGGTTTTGTTACTTCTGATTACCTCCCCATTTGGTAGGCATAGGTAATTCGGTTACCCCTCCAAATTTGGTAGGCGACACACAGGTATCCCCTCCAGGTATAGGCTTAGGTGTCAGGCAGGCTGTTAAGTATACTTAGTGCCATCATCCTGATTTCTATAGATGAGAGGACGTGAGCTCCTGGGTATGGGCTGATTTGTGTCATATGCATATGGATTTATGGTTTTGATCATACTGCTTTATATATATATAAATATATATATATATATATACACGGATTTCCAATTTGATATATATATATATATGTGTGTGTGTGTGTGTGTTTTGAATTTGAGCTAACCATGCAGAAACTTAAAAAAAAAATATTTTCGACCGCGGTAATTGTTTTTTCTACTGGGCATTTTATGCTCATTCCCTTTCTCTCTTCCTCAGGTAATGTCTAGTGCGACTTTGGAGATCAAGAAGAATAAGGGGTCATTTTGTCAGTTTATTATCTTGATAATACTTGGAGTGTGTTGTTATGGTATTTGGACTGCTTAGATTTTGTGACATATATAGTTTTTAAAGTCTGAGATTATTTTAAAGTATGCCTACAAAGATTGGTCGAAATCCGTAATCACGATAAGATTTAGGGAAGATTAGATTTATTGAGCCATTTTAATTATAAAATAGAATTATACATATTGTAGATAATTATTAGAGAATAATGTTATCTGAGAGATAGTTATTGAATCAACGATACTTGTTGATTTGTTTGTCCTCTGGGTTGGGTTACTGTATCTTTACTTGATTCATTAGTCACTTTGGGAAAATTGCTTTAGTATTGCTATATTCTTAGAAGTTAGCTATAGAGATCAATGACATTGTATTATTGTATTGTTATTATTATATGTGATTCCACTCTGTTGTGCAGTCTGAAATCCTATATGTTGGTCAATACCAAAAAGAGAAAGGTTGACCAAATGAACATGCCAGGTCGCATGAGTAAGATTAAGTGCGACCTCCTTCGAAAGAGTTAAGTACAACCTCCACCGCATAAGTTGGTACGACCTCCTCCGAAAGAGTTAAATACGACCTCCACCGCATAAGTCAGTACGACCTCCTCCCAATGAGTTAAGTGCGACTAGAATGAAAAGAAAACTAGACTAAGCTTCGTCAAACGGGTAACTTACAAAGAAAGGGAAACAAAAGTTTCTCTTTAAAGATCGACCAGTCATCTCATTTAAGTTATTACCCCGTTATATTGTTACTCGAATTGTATTTTCTAATTATATAGTTACTCATTCTCACAATTAGGAAATATTGAGCTATCCTCACCTATATAAAGGGAGTTCAATGTTTCAGTAGGGGAACTCTTTGATCTTTGATCTTTTAGATCTTTTGAGAACTTTTTAGACTCTTACTTCTTCTTTCTGGATAACACATTGTAATTTTGAGCTCTTGTAATTTTCCAAAAAATAGTAAAAAACTAGTGGATGTAGGCTCATCTTTTTTGGGGCTAAACCACTATAAAATCCTTGTCTCTTTGTTTGCTTTGATTAATTAACCATTTTCACACACAAGTCACATTTTGTAATTTTTCTAAATTTATTATTGACAAAACCTCCGTCAACAATTGGCGCTAGAAGGAGGGCTATTCCGCCAGAAAAGTTTGTCTATTCCGCTTTCAACAATGGCAAATACCAGAAACACTGGAACTAACCAAAATCATCCCTAAAGTACTACTGCTGCACAGGTAGATCCTGCTCAGGATCAGCCTGTCGTGACCACACTAAAAAATATTGTCCAGAGACAGATCGCATGGAGGAAGCACTGTTGAACCTTCAGCAAATTACAAGTCAGATTAATGACTCTCTACGACGACTTGCTGAGAGAAAGATGCTAATTCCACCACAGCACGAATGTCCTAGAGAACATCCTGCTCAACAACCTGAGAGAGAAATTCAAATCCTGGAGACAGGAAACCGCGACTAACCTAAAGCCTAGTAGGAGCGTCAAGGAGATTGCATCTCCAAGGGAAAAGGCAAGGTCACAGACTTGCCTCTGATATCTGTTACTGAAAGTTCGAGCACTGATCGTGATCATGGATAACCTTCCCGGAGAGCAACCATCAATCGTGATTATCTAGACAACGTGCAAAGACGTCAATCGAAGAGTGTCTTTGAAAGGATCAGTAGGAAATCTCAACAGAATCCTACAGACCTGAGACAACATCTGGATCAGTGACGTAGTCAGGAGCGATCCACATCGCATCACAACAACCAAAGCAGATCTCGTCGCACTGTTTCATTGGAATCCCTAAGGTCACAGCAGACCCTACCTAACCAGCCTGCCTTATATCGTGACAACAATCAGAGGCCACTCCTACCACCAGTAAGAGAGAATGTTCTCCCTCTGAACGTCGATGTTTATAATCTGAGGATTGCTTTAGATGCACTTGCTGGTTTGGACAATGAGCTCGCTGATAGGTATTATCAATCGCCATTCAGCGAGGAGGTTTGAGCTGCCACCTTACCTGCTAGATTTAAACTTCCCACCATAAACACTTTTGATGGGAAAACTGATTCGTAGTACCATATGGATCACTTCAGTGACCTAATGGAACTTCATCGTGTTGATGATCTCGCACGTTGTAGATGCTTTACTGTAACTCTCACAGGAGCGGCGAAGAAGTAGTTCCGAGGACTCAAGCCTGGTTCAATCTCGTCCTGGCAACAGCTTCAGACTGCATTCTTGAGGCAATTCCAGGCCGCAAAGAATTTTACTGTTCCACTTGTAAGTTTGTCTACTATTCGGCAAGGCCCGGAGGAAACTCTATAATCTTACCTAAATCGTTTTACCTCAGAGTTGGCAAAGGTCAATAACCCGCCTGAGGAAAGAGTTTTAACTCTAATGATGGCTGGGGTACGACCAGAAACTAAACTCTGGGAAAAGTTACTAGAGCGAGAATATAGAACCCTTGAAGACTTCTATCGAAGAGTTGGTCGATATCTAAGGGTGGAATCTTCATGCAAAAACCTTCATAAGACGACAAAGGGAGGAGGAAAGGATACTGCCAAAGATGTGATCACAAATAACAACAATAATGATAAGAAGTCGAACAAAAGAAGTAATAAACAATCGACTGAGAAGCAGCCCAAACAGAAAAAGCAGGAGATTCCAAGAGCTCCCATGAGGTTCAATAATTATACTGAATTGAACGCACTCATAGATCATATCTATACGGTCACAAACCAACAGGAGCAGTATCGCCAACCAGAACCGATGAAAAGAGATAGAGTGAGGCTCGACCCCAACAAGTTTTGTCGGTATCACAATGACATTGGACACAATACCAATAACTGCTTTGCCCTAAAAGATGAGATCGAAAGATTAATTAAAGAAGGGTGGTTACAGCAGTACTCTAAACAGAATAATAAAAGGAGAGAAAAAAACCAACAGCGACCTCCAGAAATTCAATGCGAAGTGCGAACTATTTTCGGAGGACTGCATGTTGGTAGAGATTCCAAGAGAGCACAGGATAGGTATGCATGACAAGCTCAGTAGCAGCAGTTGACCAACGTCATGCACCTTGAACAGCGACCACAAAAGCTTTAGCGAGTACCGAATATGGATATTACCTTCACAGAATAAGACACGAGGGAGGTCCATTATCCACATAATGATGCGTTGGTCATAAAGATCAATTATGGAAGCACGCAATTATGGCGAGTATTGGTCGATAACGGAAATATTGTTGATATCGTGTACTACGATGCCTTTAAGAAGATGGGATTGAATGAAAGCAACCTAAAGCCTGCCATCAATCCTCTCTACAGATTCACTGGTAACAGCATAATGCCTATGGGCATGATTGAGTTAATGGTCAACGTTGGAACCTATCCTAGGGTTTCAACGGTAATGACCTAATTCTTGGTTGTAGATTGCCTCTCTGCATTTAATGCTGTACTGGGAAGACCGACACTGGGGGAAGTTTGAGCAGTAACATCGATCTATCATCTCGCTACGAAATTCCTGACTCAAAAAGGAGTAGGTGAAGTGCGAGGAAACCAATATGATACGCAGACTTATTATAACAACTCTTTAAAGCTCGCAGCAAAGGATGCGACACCTCGCATAATAATGGTCCAACTACAAAGAGAAACGTGAGGCAAAACGACAGTCAAAGCGTCAGACGAAACGATAGTCGAAGCATCAGGCAAAACATCAGTCGAAGCGTCAGGCAAAACGTTAATCGGAACAACAAGCGAAGAACTCGACCCTGGAGAAATCGATGGAGAGGTCAAAACTGGACCCATTAAAGACTTGGAGGATTTGCCATTTGACAGGTCCTCCAAGATTTTAAAGATTGGAGTGAACCTTCAAGAACCTATGCGAGCTTTATTGGCCACTTTTCTAAAATCTAACTTGGATGTCTTCGCATGGTAACATTCGGACATGGTCAGGATCAATCCGAATATCATATGCCATCGTCTTAACATAGATCCAACAAAGAAGCCTGTATGGCAGAAAATAAGAGCTTATGAATCCAAAACGCTACGTCGCGTTGAAAGAGAGGTAGAAAAGTTGCTCGAAATTGATTTATCAGGAAATCTTTTTACCCGAACTGGCTTGCTAATCCAGTTTTGGTAAAGAAACCCAAAGGGAAGTGGAGAACGTGTATCAATTTCACCGATCTCAACAAAGCATACCCGAAGGACGGCTCTCCCCTTCCAAGAATCAACCAGCTTGTAGATGCCACGTCGGGGCATGAAGTCTTAAGTTTCATGGACGCATATTCTGGATACAATCAAATTCCCATGTACGAGCTAGATGAGGAGCATACCTCGTTCATCACTGATCGAGGATTCTACTGTTACAAGAAGATGCCCTTCGGACTCATCAACGCAGGAGTAACCTACCAGCGTCTTGTCAACATGATGTTTGTAAAACAAATTGGCAAGACAATGGAAGTATATATTGACGACATGTTGGTAAAGTTGAAGAAAGCTGAAGATCACATCAAACATCTTGATGAGATGTTCAAAATTCTCCGAAAGTATCAAATGAAGCTGAATCCCAAAAAGTGTACATTCGCGGTAGGATCTGGAAAATTTATGGGTTTCATGGTCAATCAGCAAGGTATTGAAGCTAACCCTTAAAAGATACAAGCACTGATTGATATGCAATCTCCTTGCAAACCCAAAGATGTGTAGAGCCTGGCAGGAAGAGTGGCTGCACTGAGTCAATTTGCATCTAGGTCGACGGATAAGTGCCAACCATTCTTTGAAGTATTGAAAGGTTCGAAGAGATTCGAGTGGACAGGAGAATGCGAGTAGGCATTCCAAGAATTAAAAATACACTTGGGTTCTCCTCCACTCTTGTCGAAGCCAAATCCGGGAGAAGAATTATATTTATACCTCACTGTTTCTAAATATGCGACAAGTGCTGCGCTAATTTGAGAATATGAAAAGATACAACGACCAGTGTACTACGTAAGTAAAAGACTACTCGATGCTAAAACAAGATATCCAGAGATGGAGAAATTGGCATTAGCACTCATTGTCACATCCAGGAAACTTCGACCTTATTTTCATGTGCACACCATCAAAGTTTTTACAAACTTTCCGTTAAAGCAGGTTCTGCGAAAACCCGAGGCTTCAGGATGACTACTTAAGTGGGCAGTTGAGTTGAGTCAGTTATTTTCAAACCCGCACGACGATTAAAGGGCAAGCTCTCGCAGATTTCATTGCAGAGTTTACGTATGATGTCAATCTTCCTACAGAAGTAATTGAAAAACCTGCTACAAATTTATCTAGATTGTGGAAGCTTTATGTCGATGGATCATCAAACGAGAGTGGAGCTGGTGCGGGCTTAGTACTAATCAGTCCTGAAGGGCACAATATTCATTGTGCACTTCGCTTCAAATTTCTAGCATCAAATAATGAGGCAGAATATGAAGCACTGATAGCCGGGCTAAAGCTCGCACAAGAAATGAAGGTCAAAATTATTGAGGTATAAAATGATTCCCAACTGGTCGTTTGTCAAGTAAACGGCGAGTATCAAGCAAGAGGAAAGAGAATGATGGCTTATTTACAGGAGGTACAAAGATTATTCTCGACATTCACTGCCTATAACATTCAACTTCTTCCTTGCATTAAGAATATTCGGGCAGATGCTCTAGCTAAACTCGCCTCAACAAAAGATGCCGAATTATTAAAGGTAGTCCCTGTCGAGTTTCTTACAAAACCAAGTATTAAAGCAGAACCCCAAATAGTTATGACGATTGATAAAAAAAATCATCGTGGATAGATCGTATAATGAAGTATATATAAAATGGCAATCTCCCCGAAAACAAAGACGATGCAAAGCGACTTCGAATGAAAGTTGTTCGCTATGTTATCTATGACAAGAAGCTTTATCGAAGAAGTTTTAGTGTGCCGTTATTGTTATGTGTCGATGAAGAAAAAGCAGACTACATTTTGAGGGAAATTCATGAAGAAATATGTGGAAATCATTCCAGGGGGCAGGCAATTATGAACAAGACTCTAAGACAAGGGTATTTTTGGCTGACCATAAAGAAGGATACGATGGAATTTACTAGGAGGTGTAACAAATGCCAACGATTTGCAACTATTCCTAGAATGCCACCTATTCCTCTCACTCTAATGACCAATCCATGGCCATTTGCAGTACGGGGAATTGATATTATCGAAACGCTTCCATTGGTGCAAGGTAGATTGAAATATGCAGTGGTCCCAGTCGATTATTTCACCAAGTGGACAGAAGCTAAAGCCTTGAGTACTATTTCTGCAAAGAAGATGATAGATTTTGTTTACAAAACTATAATATGTCGTTATGGTATACCACATACCATAATTTCTAATAATGGGAAACAATTTGACTGCAATAAGTTCCGTAACTTCTGCAATAACTTAGGCATCAAGAAGAATTTCTCTGCTATTGTTCATCCACAAGCCAATGGACAGGTCGAAGCGATAAATAAAATACTTAAACACAATATAAAGGCAAAGTTGGAAGAGCATAAAGGAGCTTGGCCAGAGGTACTCCCTGAAGTTTTATGGGCCTATCGCACCACTCAATGAACCACTACCGAAGAAAGTCTATTCTCTTTAGTTTACGAATATGAAGTAATGGTTCCGGTTGAAATTGGTGCGAGCTCTCTACGACGATAAACCTATAAGCAAGATCGCAACAAAACACTAATGAGGATTGAGCTCGATCTTTTAGAAGAAAGGCGCGAGCAGTCTCAGCTTCGAATCGTATCATATCAACAGTGCACTGCTCGATATTATAACTCTAAAGTCAGACGAAGAGGATTTGAAGTTGGTGACCTTGTTCTTCAGCAAATCCTACTTAATAATAAAGAGCACGGTGCTGGAGTATTTGGAGCCTCTTGGGAAGGACCGTATGCTATTAATGCCGTCATTCGACCTGGGACATATAATTTAGCTCGCACTGGCAGACAAAAGATCGAGCATACCTAAAATACAGAACAACTTCATCGCTATTATCAGTAAATATTCATGTATACCTTCATGTATTCGTCATTCAACAATAAAGATATCTACTTATTCGTCATTCGTTGTTTGTCATTCGTTGATCATCATTCGTTGATCATTATTCGTTATTCGTCATCATCAATAAGGGTGTCTCCTCATCGATTATTTGATTTAGTCCACCTTTTATAGTTTTATGGCCAATCTTCGAACACCATAAGACTTAGGGGGGCAGTGGGATCAGAATATTATCTCCTACTTGCTTCCTAAGGGACTATGCAAAACGTCCATTTAGAGGGGTCAGAATTTTAGATCTTAGGATTTTCTCCTCGCTTCATGCCTTAGCATGTCGTATTACACAATTTCCCTCCTCAAACAACAAAGTAACTAAGCAAAATATTCATTGTTCGATGTGATATATTGCTATATTTATATTTTGTCATGGAACTTTTGAAAAATAGTATTGAGTTTGCATCACTCATACTTGCTATTTTCTTAAGCGACCTAACCTATCCTAACACAACCATTTTAAGTGTGTTGGATTCGAATCGCAATAGTATACCGATCAGTCACCTAGTGATTGACTACTTGGTTAAATTAATTATCTTCTATATTATAACTTATTGTTTTGATTTTTTTGCAGGAATAAATATCTGACAGAAAAGCATTCATTAAAAAAAAAAGCTTGCACCTATATGCAAGCAAAGAAATACAAATAAGAAGGGGACCAAGCCCATATTGTTCTGAAATTAAAAAAATAAAAGAACACAATTTTTAGGGTGATATGCTCGCTTCACCATCTCCGGTTTTGGTAGCTTCCGCTTCCCTCCAACTCTGGACAAGCTCAACCACGTCTTCACCAAGGATGGAAAAATCGAAGTCCGGATGCTCATAGAAGATGTTATATATAATGGTCAACGAGGCGATGTCACTGGCTTTCTCTTCGAGCTCCTTGACTTTAGTAGCCTTGAACTCTTCAATAGCCTTATGAGCCGCATTTGTTGTCACCTCCTTCATGTGATCCGGATGCTTGGAGATAGTCTTTTCAAGCTCTTTAATTTTCTCCTCGAGCTTCTCCTTTTCGAGCTTTTCCTTGGCCAGATCCTCGCGTAGCTGCCAATTCTCCAATTCGAAGGAATTTTTCTCTTCCTCGCGAGCCTTTTCCGAGTCCTCGAATGCTTCGGTTATTTCTTCAACTTTTTCTGCTTTTTCAATACATTCGAGGACCAGATCATGCATCAGAATAGCAGCTGCAGCGGTCTGAAAATATAACACATTAATACCAGAAAAGTACGTTAAAGAGAGAAAATAGAAGATGCTTACATTCGCCAATATCCTCATCGCAAAACCGAAGGCAACCTTGGCTAATCGTCACTTCATCCTCTCCCAGCCATCTTCAGAAATGAAGCAATCAATGAAGGCTGCGCTTATACCAGCCTTCTCCAGCAATTGTTTAAGGAGTGCAAAAAGCTCCTCGTCTTTATCAACCTGGTTCGGTTCCGAAGAAGTGGCAGTCTCTTTGGATGGATCAGGATGGCTTGTAGTTTGAGGTTGAGGAGGAGGTGAGCTTGTCGAGATATCCTCGAAGGCGACTTTTCGTTTCTTGGAAGTGTCGTTCTTCTCTTTCCCTTTTGACGTCGACAGAGGTGTACTCTCTAGTGTCTTGGACTTTGCCATTGACCCCAGAGTGGAAGGCAGTGCTCATAGTCTGCTACTAATAACCATATTTGTACATATGTGAGTCAGCATGCGAGGTGACATAATACGATGATAAGAAAAAAAGAAGGAAAAAATAATTACCTTCTTGCTGTTGAGAAACTGGTGGTGATGCGGCTTCTAGAGATGATGGTTCCGAGATTGTAGGGGTGGCAGGTGCTTTTTACTTTCTAGGTTTGGAAGACGAGGCACTCTTTTCCATCTGCTTCCTCGGTTTCTTCTTCTTTGAGCTCAAGGGTCTGGTCAAACGGACAGTGGAATCCGGGAAGGCGGCTCCTCTTGGAAGCAGACCGCAAGCGACTAAGTTCTTGGAAGTCCCAAGTTTCTTCCAATCAAATTCTTCAATCGGAAGGTCATTTATTCTGTGCACCCTTGCGAGCTGTTCTCTAGAAAGTCCAAGCCATTCCCTATTATCTGCAATGACATACGAGTGTGATTAGAATAATATGATTAGACAGAAAAGACGATAAACTGAAAGCTACCTACCAGGATTCTGAAAAAAGTTGTTATCTACATAGTTAAAGTGGAAAAATAGAATTTTCCATTTTCCCATGTTGTTGCGAATCCTGTAAATAGTTTTTATTGCTTGGTTCGACCACTTGCTCACATAAAAGAAGCCGAAATCTGATGGGTTTGATTTCACTTGGTAAAACCAAGTGAACTCTTCAGGAGTAGGGGTTTTGAAGCCTAGTTTATGATATAGTATGTACAGACCTACCATGTATCTATAAGTGTTTGGAGTTAGTTAAAAAGGAACGACTTCATAATAATCAACGATTGATTTTATGTAAGGATGAAGTGGGAGGTGGACACCGCATTGGAGAACCACTTCAAAGAATGAGGCAAGTCTGCGAGATAGTGTATATGGTCGATTGAACTCTATGGGAAGGCGAAGAGGGATGGCGATCTTATAGTTGTACACGATCTTGCTGAGCCTGTTCGTGGTGCAGCTCGTCCTTATATTGGTACATGACCAGTCTCCCTCTATATATTGATAACCTATTGCGAATGTAGGAGCATCTCTGATATACCGGGGCCATTGGTCTTGAGGAAGGTCGCTATGCGAGGACTACTTTGCCTGACCCTGGTTATCTCAACTTCGGGTTCTGGCTCAAGATAATCTTCGAGGTTTATGGAGCAAACGCTGGTATTGGAAGATTCTCCTGAGAATGCATTACCTTCCCTAAAATCCTCACTATTAGACATCTGAAAAGAAATATGGATGGATTTAGTCCTATGCGAGCATCAGGGGTCTTAGCTATATGCGAGCAGTTTTGGGGTCTCATCCTAGGATTACATCAACAAGCTGCTCATCGAATTTTTTTTAATCGATCTACGGATTCATAAAAATTGTTTGAGCAGTTTGTTAAAAAAAAAAAACTCTTTCACGAGTTCGTCTCTGTCAGTCATCTAAAAGAAAGTATTCTGTAAACCAACGAAGGGGATTTAAAAAATTCTCATTCCAGTCCATCTGATTATCGGACGGGTTTTCATTCAGGACATTTAGGCTCTACAATTAGATTCAATTTCTAGAAATAAAATCTGTAAATGAGTTTTCTGGACAGAAAGCAATAAGAGAGAGAAGATATATACTGACCTTTCTTCGAAGACAGAGGGATCGAGATGTAGTCTGAAGGATTGCAGTGATAGCTTCATCGGAGAAGAGGCTGAAAGTTGTATAAGCTGAAGAACAAGATGACGCCGAAAGAATTGCTTCGGGAATGCTTCGGGTTTCGAGAGAAATAGTAGAGGATAGGATTTTTGAAGAAGAGACGGATTAGTTTTCGATATATATGTCTCGAGTATCGTCAAATCATAGCCGTAGATCAAGGTATTTAATTTTCAGATTCAAAGGCCGAATTTCACGTGGGATTTGATTTTCCGAAATTAAATCGGTATCTTTTCAAATTTTGAAACGATTTGATTTAAGACAACAGCTGGTGTCATTGCTATCATTGTGTCTATTTAAAAAAGAAAAAGAAGGGAAAAGTCTCCTCGAGTTTTGCTATTCTTCTTAGAAAAGGTGACAGGTGGTTTCATCTGTCAGAAAAAGGTGCATGTGATCTTGAAAATGTGAGATTTGAGATCTGGTGACTCTTCAAATGTCTCAAGTCTAGGTCGTGACATCGCATTTTTTAAGTTTGCACTTATAGTAGAAGGAAGTTCCATTTTGTCCTAAAGAACTAATGGAGCTGGAGGGCAATTGTTGTGCGGTCTAAAATCCTATATGTTAGTCAATACCAAAAAGGGAAAGGTTGATCAAATGAACGTGTCAGGTCGCAGGAGTAAGATTAAGTGCGACCTTCTTCGAAAGAGTTAAGTGCGACCTCCACCGCATAAGTTAGAGCGACCTCCTCTGAACGAGTTAAGTGCGACCAGAATGAAAAGGAAACTAGACTAAACTTCGTCAAACGGGTAACCTACAAAGAAAGAGAAACAAAAGTTTCTCTTTAAAGATCGACCAGTCATCTTATTTAAGTAATTACCCAGTTATATTGTTACTCGAATTGTATTTTCTAATTATACAGTTACTCATTCTCACAATTAGAAAACATTGAGCTATCTTCACTTATATAAAAGGAGTTCAATATTTCAGTGGGGGGACTTTTTGATTCTTTTATCTTTTAGATTTTTTGGGAACTTTTTAGACTCTTACTTTTTCTTTCTGCACAACACATTGTAATTTTGAGCTCTTGTAATTCTTCAAAAAATAGTAAAAAAACAGTGGACGTAGATTCATCTTTTTTGGGACTGAACCAGTATAAAATCGTTATCTCTTTGTTTGCTTTGATTAATTAATCATTTTCACACACAAATCACATTTTATAATTTTTTTAAATTTATTATTGACGAAACCTCCGTCGTCTACGTATCCCATTAACCGTAAGACGTTGTCTGCATAGAACCTAATAGATTATTATCGGCTAAACTGCTCTGACTGACTTCCCATAGAAACGTTACATAATTGTTGTACTTTTGACTTTAGGTACAGTAACGGAACATTTGTTTTAGTATGTCAGGAAAGTCCAACTCGAATGATTTTAAATTAAATTATGCAATTTACAATATTGGCAAACATTTATGCTATGTGCATTGTATACATGTTCAGTCCAGCTGTTGAAAGATTAAGTGTTGATTGGATTGATCTTTATTTAAATTTATGGCCACAATGGCCTCAGTAGTTGGTCCATACAGTGGCGGTTATATAAAAATTTACACAATAATGAAAAATAAAACTTATATATAAATTCATAATCAAATACACATTACAAAACTTAAGAAAATATATATGTAAAATATTAAGATAATTCTATCAACATATATATAAATATATACAAACACACCCAAAGTTCACATACATGTATTCAAAGAAAATTTTGCTTTTTCAATTTTAAGAAGTGCCCTAATATAATATAATATGATATGATAGCTGCTAATTATTAATAATGAATATAATATAATATGATATGATAGCCGCTAATTATTAATAATGAATTCTAGGAAATAAAAAGTTTTTGATAAGTATTAGAGAAGAGAAAATCTAGAAAGGTTAAAAAAAATGATAAAGAGGAACTTTCAAAGAAAAATATAAAATTTGTATATAGTATTTATTAAGGACTAAAAAAATGGGAAATAAAGAATTTAAATTTTTAATAATGTCAAATATAGAAATAAAATATTTATATAAAATATTATGAATTTAAATTATATAATACATAAAAAGATATTTGTTTCTCAAAAGCTACAAGTACCGTAGTGCTTAAGGATTTTTCCTTTTCAAACATTACATATATAGTAGTTACTAAAGATTATATAAATATTTTAAGTTTTGAATGAGCCAAAGTATAGATATTAATGTAAGAATTCATTAAAAAAAAATTGGGAAAAATTTTAAGTTTTAAGTTGTGAAAATTTGTTTATATATATATATATCCTAATAAACGTAATATGCATATATATAATATATAAATATAAAAAGATAGAAAATTTCAAAAATCCAGGGGCATATGCCCCCTTACCTTAACGTAAGTCCGCCTCTGGTCTATATGCTGGCCCATTTAGTAACTGAGTAAGGAGGAGTCAAGGTCCACAACTTTGGTTCTGTGTAGGTCATTTAAGGTATGGTTATTTCCTTTACTAATTTAAGTTACGTGTTTTATTCTAATTTTCTCCCCCTTTTTCTTGACCATGAAATGATGGAAACATGAAATCAAATGTTATTCTTCCTTTGAAAAAAATTAATAGAGGGTATGTGTTAGCACATGTCAGACATTCGGAATATAGATGTTTAGTTGATCATATTACTTTTGCAAGATTATTTAAATTTTGAGGCAATGTTATCAGTACAAGTTTAATTAACAATATCACCCTAGTGCACAAAAAGTGCGACAATTATGTCAGATACTACGAAAATAATGGAGTTAGACAGCGTTTCCACTTATTAGTTATTATATACGATAATGCATATCATTTGGAAAACGGAGTTCAATAATGAAAGCACACCTCCATTATCTATTACCCTTTTGAGTATTTATAGCAAATGTCCGTTTTTCAACTGTATTTTAAGAAATTAATGGCTTTTTTTGACATATGCAATAATTATCCATTTTTTAATGCAGAATGATTGTCTTTTAGTATATCATTCGTCTATTAGTAAATCATGTTTCATATCAAATTATCAATTTTATATTAGTATATTAATTTTTATTCGTTAGTATATTCAATTTCATATAAATTATTGTGTGTTAGTACATCAATTTTATATTAATATAAATATATAAGTTTTTTTTCATAAAGTAATAAACTGATAAACTGATATATATATATATATAAATATTTAAAAATTGATTTATTTTAGCCTTTCTTTTATTAATCCGGTCATTTTGCAAAAGTTTTTAATAAATGTAACCATTTTTCAATAGTGTTTGAAAAACGAACATTTTTTAAATTAGAATCCAAAATTCTGTCATTTGTTTAAAAAGCTTTTGTCAATTATCCATGCACAATTGGATCGGGGTGCGCGCTTTCCAAAATGGACTCTTACATGCTCGACCATTTAAAAGGAATATTTCACGTAGAGTTTTAAAAAGCAAGTTGTTTACTAAAAATCACTTTCGCAGGTCTAGTTTTCGTAATATCCCTTGATTTTTGAAATTTTGTTCACGAAGTGTTGACAAATCTTCCAAGAGGCACACACTAAAGATTAATGCCTTTAATTATTACCTGAAAAGGATGTGTAGTTAGTAAAAATAATCATACTACTTGGTGGAGAAATTTGTGCTTGGTTCTATAGAAATTACTCTTTGTTAATAACGTAACTTAATTATTTTATTTTTTTGGTGATCAAAGTTGATTTTTTTTCTCCCTAATGGATTGTTTATGTTGCTTTAGGATATACATTAGTATATCCGGAATTTTCAGTGAAATGTTTTCTTTATGAACTCGAATGATACTTTTACACTCTTTTATTAAAGTCCCTCTTTTGGAAGGAGCATTCATGTAAAAGGAAAATAAATAAATAAATTGTCATTTGACCTTGAAGAAAGTAGGATAAAGACTATATCATTATGTTAATCATTGTGACCTAACTTATACTAACTAGTATTTCAAAAAAAAAAAACCTTATACTAACTAGTACTCCCCTCTCTTGAGACGAATTTCCTTTGAATCTCCAATAACCGTAACTTGATGACATCCAATAATCTCTTGTCCTTTTGTGATCACAACAGAAATAAATAAACAGTGGGAACAGATTATTTTTTTCTTGAAGAAAAGGAACAGATTAATTATATATTGATGTTACTGTAGTAGTCCAATTTCGAACCGCATATGCTGTATAGATGACGATAAACTCTATGCAACTGAGGCATAGCTAGTTATTATGGAACAGCCACTTCTAAATAAAATACCAATAAAACCAGAACAATTTAATCAAATCAGCAGGTTACATACAGGGACTTCTTGTCCGTTTTACATCGTGCAAATCGATATTAATATAATGTGGCAAAATGGATTGAAATAGGAAAAGTTACTTTGCTTGTCTTTGTATGTGTACATACATAGTCATAGTTAAACAAAGATGGTTTTCATATTATATCGTCATAGTTAAACAAAGATGGTTTTCATATTATATCTCTCTTAACTATCTTCTTTTCCTCCTAGGCTCAACATTTATCTGGGAAAAATTTCCCGGCGGCTAATTAAGAACAATTCGTTGAGGAAATACATGGCGATTTCTTCGGAAAAAACGACAACAACCGAACCAGTCTCAAGCAAGAAGGGTGGCCTTAGAACCCTACCATTTATCATTGGTTAAAATTATTCTCTCTTATTATGATTTTTCTTGTTCTTGCATGCAAAACTATATCATAATCAAGTATTAGTATATTGTACATAACGATATATTTACCAAATTAACAATTAGAATGTCAAAGGGTACTGTTAATTTATTAATTAAGTGGGAATATATTTTGTGCAGCAAACGAGACATTTGAAAAGGTTGCAAGCTATGGGCTTCTGGCTAATATGATCTTGTACTTATTGGGAGATTATCACTTCAAACTCACCACCGGAGCTAATATATTGTTCTTATGGAACGCTTTATCAAATTTTACTCCAATCATAGGCGCTTTTCTTTCTGATTCTTTCTTGGGTCGTTTTCGTGTCATCGCTATAGGGACAGTCACATCTCTACTTGTAAGAAAATTTTTTTAGACTTTCATATTACTACTAGTAAATTTTACGAAGAAAAAAAAAGTATATTAATTGTTCAATTCTCTCAAGTAAAAGTAATTTTTGTTTAATACGTTTCTCCCTGCAGGGAATTTTAGTTTTAGTTTTAACAGCGGTAATTCGAAAAGCAAGACCTCCTCACTGTGACCTAATGTCTGGAGAAAAATGTGAATCACCAAAGCTTGGTCAACGTTTGCTACTCTACTCTTCATTTGCTCTGATGAGTATTGGAGCAGGAGGGATCAGACCATGTTCTATGGCTTTCGGAGCGGATCAAATCGACAAACCCGAGAATCGCGAGAATGAGAGGACCTTACAGACCTTCTTCAGTTGGTATTATGCTTCAACTGGAATCTCCATAATGATAGCAGTGACAGTCATAGTATATATTCAGGATAAAGTTGGTTGGGCTCAAGGTTTTGGAGTTTCCCTGGGGCTAATGGCGTTTTCAACTCTCATGTTTTTCTTGGGTAATTCCCTTTATGTTAAGGTAAAGGGAAACAAGAACTTATTTTGTGGTTTTGCTCATGTGGTTTCTGCGGCATGGAAGAATAGGCACTTGTCTCTGCCACCACAAAACAACTTTGATGGCTGGTATTATCACAAGGGTTCCAAGCTTGTGACCCCAACTGATAAACTAAGGTAAGACCAACATCTTCTAAGAAAAAACAATGCAATTAATTTGCTAAAAGATTTAGCTAATTATAATTATTCGGATCAAGTTAATTGCTAGGTCATGATCATGATTAATACAAAAGGCTCTTTTGTTTAATCTCTTTAGGACTTGTTAGACTCATTTACCATGACATATGAAAACTTCCATAATTAATTAAAATCAAAATTAAGTCAACATTTTGCACAACTAATATAACTCTAGACAGGATCGAGTTGCTACAATTATACCAAAAGAAAAGCCAAGTGCAATAGTGACTATCATAATTATCTTATAAAAGAATTACTAGTCAATCAATCATTTATTCTTGATAACTACGAGAGATGATGATTATAAATCCTACTAAATTAGTTAATATCTATGAAAATGCCACTAGTCTTTTTATCCCAGTTAAGATAAATAGTATTTAAGCATGAATTCACCAAGTTAGATTGATCCAACGTTGGGTCCACTGCAAAACCCAAAAAATTGGAAAAAAAAAAAAAAAAGTTGTCCTTTAATTAGCACCTATCCATTGTATGTCTGGTCGCACTAAACGGAGTTTGAGACTTGTATTTTGGGCTCAATTTCAGGTTCCTAAACAAGGCTTGCATAATAAAAATTCCTTCAAAAGACTTGACCCATGAAGGGATAGCCAAAGACCCATGGAGTCTATCCACAGTAAGACAAGTAGAAGAGCTAAAAGCGCTGCTCAAAGTCCTCCCCATATGGTCAACGGGCATCTACATCGCTGCATCAATCAGTCAACAATCATTCTGGATAAACCAAGCAACCCACATGAACACCGAGTTGTTCACTCGGCACTTCCATATCCCAGCAGGCTCATTTAGCGTCTTTACACTCCTCTCCCTAACAATATGGGTGGCCTTATACGACAAACTCATAATCCCACTCCTCTCAAAGCGTAACCGGAAACGACGTGATCATCAACCCCAACTCCGACCCGGCTTCACCTTCAAACAAAGGATGGCCATTGGTTTGGCCATCTCTTGTCTTGCCACCTCAGTCGCCGCCGTAGTCGAGGAAAAGAGGAGAAAATACGCGTTAGTCAATGGAGAAACCATGTCAGCAATGTGGCTGGTGCCACAGCACAGCTTGGTTGGGCTGGCTGAGGCTTTTAACGCACTTGGGCAGATAGAGTTTTTCTTTTCTCAGTTCCCCAAGAGCATGGCCAGTATAGCTGTGGCTCTTTTCACGCTTGGGATGGGTTTTGGGAACTTGGTTGGGGCTCTTATATTGAAGATTGTGGATGATGGTACTAAAAACTATAATGGTGGGAACATGAGTTGGCTACCTGATAATCCCAACCAAGGTCGGTACGACTACTACTATTGGCTTCTCACTTTTCTAGGTTTGGTCAATCTCTTGTATTATTTCTTTGTTAGTTGGGCTTATGGGTCTTGTGAAGAGAGAAAGATTTGGGATGAAGAAGAAGAGGCCACGGAGAAAGTTCTGAATGAGGAAGATTTGTCCAAATCTAACGAATCAGCTGTCTTCGCTGCCTGATTATTGTTGTTATTTTTTTTTCTCTTTTTTGGTTGTTTTTTATATGCATAGAATATATATATAGGGGTGATTGTCCTATATTTTTATTTTTGCTACTTGAATAGGTAGGTACTCTAATTTAAGTTATTAAATTTTGACGCGATAGTTTAATAATATTAGTAATTTTATATAAAAAAATTTTAATTAATACTTAAAGATATTTATGCCCAAAAAATTGACAATCCATTTGTGACTCATGAGTTGGAGAGTTTTTTTTTTTTTTTCAATCAACCAAACGACATCTTCTCAGTCTTTTCTTCTACTTTTTTATTTTATTTTATTCTTTATTTTTCGTGTTTCTCTTGTTTCAATTGCATCTGCTCTATTTTACTTATTAATCAAATATTATTTAGTTGTTGAAACCTTCTTAAATTATCATAAGGTCCCTCAAGAATACTTTATTTACGGGAGCTAACTGGTTTTTTTTTTTTTTTGTTATATGTTTAGCTATAATAATCAATTGAATAATATATTAGAGATGTCAAATTAATTTAACATAGCTGTAAGATATCTAAATCTAAAATATACGTCACTTTTTCATTAACTTGGTCAAATTTGCATTGCCAAAAAAGAGAGGAGAGGGAGAACTAAAGTGCAAAGTGTTCCTAGTTTCATTTGACTATGTCACAAAACAAATGAAACTTCTTTCGCTTTTGTCTCTTTTTTATTTTCAATAAGACAAATAAAACTATTTTTATTATTAACCCCCAAAAAAAAAGGAAAATATATCACCCTAATCCTTGGGTGTAGAAATATAAGATACTATTAAAATTCAAAGTACAAAAAGAATGAAATGAGGATTCTCTAAAAGAAGTATAATAGAATTACTTTAGGTAAAAAAGACTTACTATTATAAGTCATTTTTAACTTGGTTAAAGTACCCATGTATGGAGCAAAAACAAAAATTATATATATAGGGCACCAATCCAGTAGGTTTTTTTTTTTTCTTACCTATACATAGGTATCAATTTGGCTAATGAAAATTTAGTATGCACATTTTTTTATTGTAAAAAGTAAGAGAGAGAAAGGGCATTAATGATGCACGTCTTTTCATACATTTCATTATACCTATTAGATCACCGATAGATGGTGATCCAATGGCTAAAAAAAAATATCTACCCATAGGTAAAAAAAAATTACCTATTGGATTGGCAACCATATATATATATATATATATATATATATATATATATATAAATATATATATTTGTGTGCTTTTGTAAAAAAGTATTAATTTGGATTTTGATAGGTTTTGAAGGTAGATAAATATTGTAAAACCCCTCAAATTAAATAAGGGTATTGCTGTCTTTTTACCTAAAATTAAAAAAAAAATCGAATTATTGGATGAACTTGGACGGAATCAGGTCTAGGTTTGTTAGGCAAATGAGTAAGGAAAGTTTAAAAATTAGGTTCAAAGTGTAATTATATAAGGGCTTTTTTGAAAATAAATTTCAAAAGCTAGGTCAAAATAAAATTAAGCAAAATAGTGACCAATCTCTCAGAAACTAACATGTGGTGCTACAGTTTCTAAAATTGCCCATAAATCCTTTATCTTTTCCTTCTTCTCCCACGAGGCCCCCGTGACGCACCCCCATGGCTAGCCACTGCCACTCCTCCACCGGCTGCCGTTGAAGCCTGCCAACATCTGGAAACGACGAGCCACTACTGAATGATCATAGCGCCACCGGAAAACTCGTAAACTGTTTTTCTTAATTTTATTTTGACCTAATTTTTGAAATTTTCTCGCTCGAGGAACCAGTCACAGGAAAACACAGAAAAGCACTACGGATAACTTTGCTCGTCGGCATCGATTCTGGTCATCGTTACTCGTGAAACCAGTTGTCGTTCGCCACGAAACCAGTCGCTGTGAACTCCTCTAGACACGGGCAATCTCATGGTAGGTGTCTTGTGTCTCAATTTTGCTCCGTTTGATTTTAATTTCGTTGGACAATTTTGTGTGTAAATAATTTCGAGATTTTTCGATCAGACCGTTAGATTTTGAAACTAATATCATTTTTTGAATTTACGTTGAAAATGATGGAAAATGATATATATTGACTATGTTTTGAAGTGGGCACAAAAAACAAAATCGGACAGCTCAAATTTACATCGATTTGCATGTTATGGGGACCGACTCCAAATTAGACAAATTATATGTCTAAACTAGCATTTTTTGGTGCTTTGAATTCAATGGTGAAGTCCATTTCATGATTTAAAGCTCTATTTGAAAATCAAGTTTTCAAACCAAGAAATCAAATGTTCGAAAATGATACTCAGCCCTCTAAACGACACCAAAATGACACCTAACATCCTCTATAGCCCCGTAACACCAATTAGATACTCGATAGAGGTAAGGATTCGATCACTTAATCTTCATATTTGGTGATCAGACTTACAATACCCCACATTGGATGATCGGACTTACGGTGCCTCTATAGGTGACTCAGACTTATAATGCCCCACATTGGGTGACCAGACTTATGACGTCTCTTTAGATGGCTAGGACTTAGGAGTGATTCACTAGGATACTTCGAACATCATGATTGCATACATGGTTATATGTTAGCTTGAATAGATATATACTGGTTTTTGGTAAATGATTTACAATGGTTTGGAATATTTTAACTATTGGACTGTGATTTCCATTTGAATTTTATAAATTATTTTGAATGGATAACTAACCATGCAAGACCTTCAATGGAATTATATTTCTTATGTATAAAAATTGGTAATCATTTATCTACTTGGCATTAGCTCACCCCTTCTTCTCCTCAGGTGGCACTCAATGTGATTTGAACTAGATATAGGCACAGTAGAATAACAAGTCTATCTATATTTTAGTAAATTTCTACGAGACTTATGAAATATTTAGATTTGAGTAGGAATTTGGGTTTCGTTAAATATTTTGAACTAGTATGCGAGATTTGGACGTGGTTTGTATTACTTATGTCTGCATTTGAGTGTGAGATGATTTGTGATGCATGACTATTAAAACAACTGTTCTTAAATACAGTCTTTGTTTAATGAATGATGCATAACTATGGGGTTTTATTTTCATTTAAATATTTTATTGAGGCCAGTTGAAAAGTAAGAATCCCTGGGGCAAAATTTTGAATTAATTGAGTCATTTTTTTTTATATTTTTGGTATTTCTATTTTGTGAAATACCTATTCTACCACTTATTCCGACCTCGGGTTGTGATCAAAAATTTTGTATCAGAGTATGGTTTTAATTTAAAATACTCAGAGTACGTCACTCATTGAGCTAGATTGAATATTTTTTTTAGGTAAGTCATGTATCGTAATCATCTTACTAATATGTCAAACAGATTGCAGAACAGATTAAAAAAATGCCTCCAAGAAGAAGAGTGCCTCAACCTGAGAGAGAACAAGATGCTCTTTCACGACAAGACCGTCCTGCTTTTGATATTGTTGATGCTCTTCAGGAAGCTATGTAGAAGATACCTGATCTTATGATAAGACCAACTGCTGAAAATGACCGATCTAAAAATTTTATGGATTTTACTAAGTTGAACCCACCGAACTTCCACGAAGAACACGATCCTGCAGCTACACTAAGATGGCTTAGGGAGTTCAGAAGAAATTTAATACTTTAGCAGTATCGGTAGAGTTTAGAGTGGGCTTTACAATGTATTTGCTTCAAGATGCTGCTGATCATTGGTAGAACACTATTAAGTTGACTCATGATACTACCACTATGACTTAGGAATAGTTTGATGAATTATTCAGAGGACAGTATGGGAATGATGACTATATGAATGAGATGCTAAAATAGTACAACAATCTGCATCAAGATAGTATGACGGTTGATGAATACTATGCGAGGTGTATGGAACTTTCCCATTATGCCTAAACACCAGGAAACCATTCAAGAGTTCAAGTGGTTCATTTCAGAACTAACATAAGGCCAGAGATTCACACCATACTTGAGCCATTTCTAATTTCTACTCTTATTGAGGCTTATGGTATAGCTCAGAGAATTGAATTTACACTGACTAGCGATAAAGGAACTACTAGTAGATATAAAAGGAAAGGTAATGACCGATAAATGAAAAAGGATTGATGGCAAGGACAAGGTTTATAGAGTAGTGGACACAGTGGCAATTTTTTTCATTAGGAAGTGGATGTTTTACTCCATACTACTGCCACCATTGTAGTCAACAGGGCCATTTTAGAAGAAATTGTCCCCAGCTTTTGCAGACCCCTCCACCGGCCGCTAGAGGATCACAGGGGAGTCAAGCAGCTTCAACACCCATCCTTAGTTAGCAAACTAGGCTTGCTAATTTCCAAAGCTCAGCTCTGACTTTCAACTCCCCTGTTCAACAGCAATATCATCCTCGGGGTTCTACCTTCACCGTAGGGCATCAAACCCCTCGGGCATCTGGAACACAAAGGGGTTATGGATAGTCCTACATTAGTACTCTTGGATCTAGCAGTAGTCATCCGGGCAGATGTAGAGGAAACAAAGGAAAAAGAAAAGCTCAAACTTATGCAGTCACGGGACAAACGGATATGATTAGCCTGGACCTAAAGTGTTGACGGTATGATCTTACTTTACCACTCTTAAGCTCATGTATTATTTGATACTGGTACATCGCATTCTTTCATATTTGTGTTGTTTGCTAGCATGTTGGGTTTGAAATCTGAAACTTTTAATCCTGCTTTAAATATTGATACTCCTTTAAAAAATGTCTATGGTGTGTCTGCTATATGCAACTCTTATTCTATCAACATTAATGGTTGTGAGTTATTAGCTAATTTGATTGGGATACCTATGAATCAATTTGATATGATTCTTGGTGTAGACTAGTTGTCCAAATATTGAGCTATAATGGATTGTCATAGAAAGAATGTGATTCTTCATTTTGAAGATGGGTATTCTGTTGTATATCAAACTGGATTGAATCCAATAAGACCTAGTCATCTTCTGAGAGCATATATCAGAGGAAGAAAGAAACCGGAATGTTATGGAAGCCTATTTACCATTGATGGTGAGATTAGAACTATAGATCAATATCTGTGGATATCAGTAGTTAGTGACTTTCCAGATATTTTTCGGACTAACCTGGATCACCACCTGATAGAGAGATTGAATACTGTATTAACTTAGTTTCTGGAGCTCAACCAGTTTCTATTCCTACTTATCGAATGGCTCCTGCAGAGATGGCAGAACTAAGAAAATAACTAGATGACCTACTGTCAAAAGGGTTCAACAAGAGTAGTATCTTACCTTGGGGTACTCTAGTTCTCTTTACCAAGAAAGCTGATGGTACACTTAGATTTTGTGTGGACTATAGAAAGCTAAACTAGCTAATTGACGAGTTATTTGACCAACTTGGTAGATCTAAATTCTTTTCAAAGATAGACTGGAGATCTGGATACCACCAATTGAAGATTCGTGAAGAAGACATACCAAAAATTGTATTTAGGATTCGATATGGTCATTTTGAGTTTCTAGTTATACCTTTCGAATTTATGAATACATCTGTAATGTTCATGGACCTGATGAACAGAATTTTCAGGCTTTGTTTGGATAAATTTGTGCTTGTGCTCATTGACAACATCCTAATTTACTCTAAGAATCGGGAAGAACATGTCGAACATTTAAAGATCATGCTTTGGACTTTAAGGGGTCACCAGTTATATGCCAAGAAATTGAAATGTGATTTCTGGATGACAGAAGTCAAATTTTTGGGACATGTGATTTCACAAGATGATATCTCAGTTGACCCGTCTAAGATAGAGTCTATTTTAAGATGGGAAAGACTGAGAAATGTTATTGAGGTATAGAGTTTCCTTGGTTTAGCTAGTTATTATCATTGTTTTGTGGAGAACTTATCGAGCATTACATTGCCATTAACCAAGTTAACGAGGAAAGATGTCAAGTTTGCTTGGAATGATGAGTGTGGATAGCTTTCACAAAATTGAAAGAGAAACTGACAACTGCACCTATTCTAATTGTCCCTGATAGTAGTGAACCATATGTGGTGTATATAGACACTTCTGGTTTAGGATTATGATGTATTTTAATGCAGAGTGGCATAGTTGTAACTTATGTTTCTCGCTAGTTGAAACCACACGAGAAGGACTACCCCGCTCACGATCTATAATTGGTAGCCATGATCTTCACCCTCAAGATCTGGAGATGTTATCTATATGGTGTAAAGTTTGATATCTACTCCGATCATAAGAGTTTGAAATATCTCTTCAGTCAATGTGACTTGAATTTGAGACAGAGGAGATAGATGGAGTATATGGAAGACTATGATTTCAATCTTCAATATTACCCTAGAAAGGCAAATGTAGTAGCAGATGCCTTGAGCCATAAATCTCATGGTATACTTGCTTCTTTGATATTTGAAAAGTGAAAAAATTCAATCACTATTGGTGATTATAATTTGGAGTACTTCGAGAGAAATGGCATTGCTCGTGTTAGCAATATAATGGCTACTCCTTCACTTCTTTAAATAGTTCAGCAGAGTCAATGGCAAGATCAATAATTGAGGAAAATCTGGAACTAACTCCAAAATGGTAAGCAACTAGATAGTTGGAGCATTGATAGAGAAGGATTTGTATTTTTTAATGGAAAGTTAGTTATAGCTAATGACCCACATCTTCAAGAAACTATCTTGATTGAAGCTTAAAATCCAAATTTGCAATACATCCCGATAGTACTAAGATGTACTATGATTTAAAGAGGTAGTATTGGTGGAAGGGCATGAAACGGGACGTAGCTACTTTTATAACTAAGTGTATGATCTGTCAGCAAGTCAAATTAGAACATCAAAGACCAGATAGATTACTTCACCCATTACCTATCCTATAATGGAAATGGGATAAGATTACTATGGATTTTGTAATAGGATTGCCAAGGACTCAAAGGAAAAATGATGTAGTTTAGGTAATTGTTGATTGAATGACTAAAACTACCCATTTTATACCGATTAAGATTGGCTTTTTTCTCAACAAACTCAGTCGTCTTTATGTGGATCATATTGTTAGTTTGCTTGGAGTGCCTTCCAACATAGGAACTAATAGAGATCCAAGATTTACATCCAAGATTTAGAGGGCTTTATAGAAAGGTTTGGGAACAGAATTAAATCTTAGTGCAGCTCATCACCCATAGATAGATAGCCAATCTAAGAGATCAATTCAGATTCTAGAGAATATGCTTCGCTCATGCGTACTAGATTTTGGTTGAAGATGAGATGAGTACTTGTTAGTTGAATTTGCATACAATAACAACTACCAAACCAGTTTAGGTATGGCACCATATGAGGTATTATATGGTAGACTATACAGGTTTCCCTTATGCTGGGCTAATGCAGAGGAACGAGTTACTCTTGAGCTAGAACTAATACAATCGACTACTGAAAAGATCAATATGGTAAGAGAAAGACTTAAAGTTATTCAGAATCATCAAAAGAGTTATGTAGATCACCTAAGACGAGAAATAGAGTTTGATGTTGGTGGCCAAGTATTTCTAAAAGTCACACCAAGATGCGGAGTCACTAAATTTAGAGTTAAAGGAAAGTTAATTCCAAGATATATTGGGCCATTTATGATTACTGCAAGAATTAGGCCAGTAGCATATCGATTGGACTTACCACCACAACTGGATCATGTACACAATGTCTTCCATATTTCAATGCTGAGGAAATATGTTTCTAACCCATCTCATGTAATTCAATACATAGACATACCAGTACAAGAGGATGTCACTTATAAAGAGCAGCCAATTCAGATAATGGGAAGAGAACTCAAAGTGCTTCGCAATGGAGAAATTCCACTTGTCAAAGTTCTTTGGAATCATCACAAGGAAAAGGAAGCCACTTGGAAACTCGAGACATAAATGTATGAAAAATACCTTCATATGTTTAATTTTCAACTTAAGGTTGTATTTTGAGTTTATATCTTGTACTTGAATTTCAAGACAAATTCTTTAAACGTGAGAAAGATGTAAAACCCTTCAAATTAAACAAGGGTATTGTTGTCTTTTTATCCAAAAATTTTTAAAAAAAAATCGAACTATTGGATGAACTTGGACGGAATCAGTTCCAGGTTCGTTTGGGCAAATGTGTAAGGAAAGTTTAAAAATTAGGGTCAAAGTGTCATTATTTAAGGGTTTTTTGAAAACAAATTTCAAAAACTGGGTCAAAATGAAATTTAGTAAAATAGTGACCAATCACTCAGAAACTGACACATGGCGCTACAATTTCTAAAATTGCTCATAAATCCCTCATCTTTCCTTTATCCCACGAAGCCCCCACGATGCACCCCTACAGCCAGCCATCACCGCTCCTCCACCAGTCATCGTTAAAGCCCACCATCACCTGGGAATGATGCGCCATCATCGGACGATCACAGAGCCACTGGAACCAGCCTCGTCGGAGTAGCCAGTCGCCAAAAAATGAGGAAAAATGCCACGAACAACTTTGCTCGCCAATGCTTATTCTGACCGCCATTTTCCGTGAACTCGTCTCCTCACGAGCAATCTCGTGGTAGGTGTCTCGTGTCTCAATTTTTCTCTATTTAATTTTAATTTCGTTAGACAGTTTTATGTGTAAATAATTTCAGAGTTAACTTTTCGATCAGACTGTTAGATTTTGAAACTAATATAATTTTTGGAATCTACATTAAAAATGATGAAAAATGATATCGACTATGTTTTGAAGCATGCACGAAAAATGAAATCTGACGGCTCAGATTTACCTCAATTTGTGCGTCGTGAGGCCTGGCTCTAAATTAGACAAATTATATGTCTAACCTAGTATTTTTGAGTACTCTAAATTTAGTGGTAAAGTCTGTTTCATGATTTGAAGCATTGTTTGAAAATCAAATTTTTAAACCAAGAAATTAAAGGTTCGAAAACAACACCCAGCCTTCCAAATAATACCCAAACAATATCTAACCTTCTCCATAGCCCCGTAATACCAATTGGACACTCGATAGAGGTACGGATTTGATTACTTAATCTTTAAATTAGTTTAATTTTGATTTTCACATATTTTGAATAAATATGGAATTTCGTGAAATAATTCATAGAAATGTGATTTGTATTTGTTTTAATTTGATTTGCGATATAAACGGCCTGGCAGGTACGTCATACTGATTGGCATGTCATATATACTATATTGAACTATTTTCTGCAGGAAATTGGATTTTCGTGTTTTAATCAAAAATGACTGTTATAATGCCGAAATTTTTAAAAAATCCCAAACGATTTAAGAACTTAGTTTTAAGGAATAAAAGTAGTTTAATTAAAGAATACTGCATGGTTATTTTGAGAATTTGTAGAAATGATGTATAATCTTATTCTTTTACTCATATAACATTTTCATATGTTCACACACTTACGATGCCCTATATTGAGTGATCGGACTTACAATGCCTACATTGGGTGATTGGACTTACGACACCTTTTTAGGTGGCTCGAACTTACGAGTAATCCACCAGGATACTTCAGACATCATGATTGCATACATGATTATATATTGGTTTGAATAGATATGTACTAGTTTTTGGCGAACGATTTACAATGATTTGGAATATTTGATCAATTGGATTGTGATTTCCACATGAATTTTATAAATTGTTTTGGGTGGACAACTAATCATGCAAGACCTTTAATGGAATTATATTTCATATGTATAAAAATTTATAATCGTTTCTCTATTAGGTATTAGCTCACCCCTTCTTCCCTTCAGGTAGCATTCAATGTGATTTGGACTAGAAAAACTAGATCGAGATACTGCAGAATAACTAGTTTATTTATATTTTAGTAAATTTCTACGAGACTTGTGAAATATTTAGATTTGAGTAGGAATTTGGATTTTGTTAAACATTATGAACTAGTATATGAGATTTGGATGTAGTTTGTATTACTTATGTCTGTATTTGAGTGTGAGATGATTTGTGATGCATGACTATTAAATTAACTATTTTTAAATACAATCTTTGTTTAATAAGTGACACATAACTGTGGCATTTTGTTTTAATTTAAATATTTTATTGAGGCCAGTTTGAAAAGTTAGAGTCCCCGGAGCAAAATTTTGAATTAATTGAGTCATTTTTTTTATATTTTCGATATTTCTATTTTATGAAATATCTATTCTGCCACTGACTCTGGTCTCAAGTAGTGACAAATATGTTGTAATTTGTAGTATTATTTGTAATATTATTTTTATGGAGAAATAATGTCTTAAAATGACCTGTGTTTTTTGACATAAAAATCCCTTTAAATTTAATTTTTTATTATACAACACTCTTAAAATGTGACCCTTTGATGTCTATTAAATTGTAGGAAATAACAAAATTATTCTTAATGAATGATAAATTTAATTTTATAATAAATAAAGAATTATGATATGTACTTATCTCCAAATAATATTTTGATTTTTTCTAATGACTTAATAAAGGGTAAAATAGTTTCGAAACAACGATCATATATCTAAACATAAAATGGAAATATAATATAAACATATAGCTATTATCTATTAAGGGCAATTTTTTTCATTTATCATTAACATTCTCAATTTAATTTAATGCCACTTCTCTTTTTCCTCTTCCTACCTCCTTCTAATTAATTTGTTTTTTCTAAAAATATCATCTCAATAATTGACATAAATACCCTTATATTGTATTAAACAAATAAATATTATTTCTTAGCACACCCATTCACACACCCAGTATATCATTCCTATGAAATTATATCATAGATCTTGATGTAATCAAAACTTTATATAATTTCATTTTTTTAACCGTAATACTAGGGACATATACAAATTACACCCAAAGTTTACACACACCGACATGATATGTATTTTAACCACTCATGTTTTTTTCAAAATAGAACCACATCATGTACATGGATAGTTAATATACATATTATGTCTGTGTGCATTACTCTTTTTACAATTATAGATGAACAAATTATGAATACTGAAGATTTTGAATCTACTAATGTTTTTTTTTTATAAGCAATTCTACTATTAATTTTAATCATAATGAGTTAAGTTTGTTTTTTTTCTTTTTTTCGTTCTTATTTGTGTTTATTCATCAATAAATCTGTCTTAATTCCTTCATTTCTTGCAATTTCATGAAGTCTTTCCCCATCTATTAAAGAAAAAAAAAACTAAAAATAACGGTCATTAAATGTTGATCAAGTAGGAGGCAACAATTGGTTTGTCAAAAAGATTGATTTTTATGGAATTTAATTAATTAATAGTTTTTTGTAGCACCTCAACTTTTTTTTCTTCTTCCTTCTAAACAATATTCGTTATACAATTTTTAGTAGTACATAGTTTTTTTAATGTAATTTATATATAAATTTGAATAATATTTTTAGGTTTTTGCTTTTAATTCAGTACAATATCCTTATTAATCTGATGAGTCTCCAATCTTGGTGAATTCTTAATCTTTCTCAAATAACTATGGAGCAATATACGTCAAAATATTGATAATAAAAATATAGAGAAGAATACAAAAAAGTTTGAGTTCTAAGAAGGGTATTGAAATAAATTTTTCCAAAAATATTTACTAATGGGTAATTTTGTACATAAAAATTTAAAAGATGTGTAAAAAGATTTTTAAATTTTTAAATTTTTATGAGGTATTTATATAAAAGAGAGTGAGAGAAAAAGGCACCCTTTAATTTAGCTAACATGAGAAGGGAAAATTTTTAAAATAGTCAAATTACAAAGTTTTTATAATAAAAAGTCAAATTCAAGGGACGCTATTTCTTAAAATAGAGAGAATGTTTATTTTCTCAAAAAAGAAAGTTAAAAGAATTACAAGGTCACTTCATGATATTATCTTTTTTTGGAACACAAATTCAAAATTTTGAAAAATACTGGTGACTGAATGGTGGTAAAATGGGTCGGACCAAATGGGTTGGCCCATAGGAGGATAGGCTTGAGCTTATGTATCTCGGCCAAGTGGGATGGCCTGAGCAGGCTGAGCACTTTTTTTTAACTTTTTTTTTTCAATTAAAAAACTCTCCTAACTTATAAATACTCCCCTCACTCATTTTTTTTATACTTTCAACTTAGTACTCCCTTATTCTCTCATTCTTAATCTCTCTATTTTCTCATATTCTTCTTTTCTCTATAATTCTATATAATTTTATTAATATTTTTCTTTTTAATATTTTTTTTATTAACTTATATACTTTTTTTAAAATTTTTATCAACATAAGTTAAGTTACATAATATATAATTTATTTTTATAACTTTTAATTTTAATATTTTTAATTAATATATATTTTTATTTTTTAAAATTCTTTTGAAAACAGGCCATGTATAACTGGTCTGTTGTCGGCTTGCATATGGCCCCGCCTAGGAGCCTGATGGGCCTATCGAGTGAGTTTGGCTTCTATTTTAGTTTTTTAGGTCGATCTAGCTTAATCCACATTTCACTATAAGCCTGTTTTAGGCGAGCCGATCTAACCCATCTATTTTGCCACCTAGCACAAAATGTGCAAGAAACTGGCAATCGGTTGCCGATCTGCCTATTTTGCCATCCAACACAAAAAGTGCAAGCAACTGGCGACTGGTTGACGAAGGTGAACGAGTAATAAAAGATGATAGGAAAACAATAAAAGAACAATATCGAATATTAACAGCATAAAAGTTCAAAAACAAACAAATACAAAAACAAAACAAAAAAAGAATAACATTAACCCTAAAATAAAGAATATATTTAGTTTTCGCCTCTGAATTATAGGCTTATCTCATTTTAGTCTTCAACTTTAGGCGTGTAAATTTATTTATTTGTTTATTATTTGTTAAGTAATAGAATTTATAAATTGTTTATTTATTAACTCATTTGCGTTATTGAACAGCAACACCCAAATTCAAATGCTGCAAGCAATCACAAAAGTTCTGATATCATCAAGAGGGAGATAATTTTATAGAGAAAAGAATATGTGCATCATTTCCATTAGTTATTTTAACTAAACTACTCGTAGTACATCAACACGTTTTGTAGTTTATAGATGTGAAATGTGCTGAAATTGATCGGTTTCGTATGCTAAGTTTCTTTGTCAATATATTACGATTTTTTGGTAAATTCCAGAGTTATAAACTTCTCAATTGTTGTTCTAATCTTGTTTTTGTTTTTTCTCCTTTGAGAGGAAAATTTTTCAAATGTTTAATTTGTGTGTATGTGTGTGATTTTTTTTTTATTTTTTTTTTGTAAAGAAAGAAAACCCAAAAGCAACAATCACATTAACAAATCTGTAAAGAGGACATTCATCATACCTTAAAAACGAAAATAAACATTTCACTTTTTTAAAGAAAAAGATGAAACATAGAAAATAAACAACATCGAGTTCTATTCGAAGAGGATTTCCGGCTTTTCAAAGCCCATAAGAATGGGGAAACCTCAACCTTCTAACGAAGATAGGACGAGGGAGTCTTTTGACCTAAGGTGACTTGCCAGCCCCAAATCCTTCCTCTAAAAACAAAGACACAAATAGGAGGAACTTTCATCTTCAATATTTGTCCATATTAAAAATCCGATTAGTTTGGATTTAAATTTTTTTCCCGTTTCAAAAAAAAAGGAAAAAAATAAACAAATAAGATGAACGAGTAACAAATGAAACAAAGAGAAACCAATATTTAAAAAAAAAAAAATTAAACACGGAAAAAAAAATTGAAATCTAAACCAATTGGATTTTTAATATGAACAAATGACTCTGTTTGATCTCTAAACTATTGGAGATATCTCACTTTGGTCCTTAATTTTTATTTTTGTCATAATAGTTCTTGAATTATTTAACTTGGTCCACATTAGTCCTTTTTAGAATGTTCTGTTAGATTATTAACATCTCCTTCTCACATGCCTCTTTTGGTTTTCAAAACTTTCTTTAAAAGAGAAAACCCAAAAAACATGCCAACCCTAGCTACCCCATGACGAACCACAACCCCTCCCCACCGTTGTCGTTGTCACCTCCAGTTCGTCGATCCCACTTGATTGTACTTTTCGGTGACTCTGTCCCTATAATCTAGTGGAAATGTATTAATGTGAAGGTTCTATAATAGATAATTTGAAACAAAAAAGATTTGTCCGTGGAAGGACATATTCATGCAAGGAAATTGTAAATGAAATTGTGACGGGATGTCATAATCATAACTTATGAATTTTATTAGTTTTTTTAATGTTTTAAATTCCAACTGAATTATTTTTATGAAGAAATAATATTATATATTAGGCGCAAGATAAGGACATGACACTCGTTCTCAAGTCCCATGCCCCATAGATGATAAATAGGGAATTTCATTGCACCATTTATAATTATGAAATCCGCCTTATTCAGACTAGTTCATCGAGGTGTACCATTTTATTCATTGAAATTGATATCTTTAGAGGAGTGGCAACCTTGGTAGGGTAGCTTTAGAGTTTTTTTTTTTCTTTCTTCTGTTAAGAATATTTTTCTTCCAACAAAAAGGTCCATTTTATTGATAATTTATAAAACCTAAAAAAAACTAACGGAGATTGAAATTTAATAGTTTAAGGACCAAACTAAAAAAAATAAAAATATAGAGATTAAAGTTAGACTTATCCGGTAGTTTAGGGACCAAATGGTTATTTGTCCTTTAATTTTCAAATTCAATCCAATTTACAGTAGATTGGATTCCAATCACAATTAAATTGCATTTAATTGGATCTGATCAAAGTTCCAACAAATAAATCTATTTAAAGCAATAAATTATTGAAAAAAAAAAGAGAAATTATTTTAATTTATGTCTTGTAAAATAATATAATTAAAGCAATATATGTATATATAAGTAAGTTTAGGAGATGTGTGCATGAGTTTAGAAAGAGGACGAGTTCAAACTTTAGTAAAATAATATAATTAAAGAAATATATACGTGTATCTATATAGGTGCAGAGGCCCCCTATTTGATCCCTTGCAATTTTTTTTTTCATCTTATATTTTGACCCCTCTAAACTTTTTGTCTCATTTGCCCCCAACACTTTACTTGAATTTGTAAATAATAAATTTTGTTCCTATTTTGCCTCTATGGAGATGTTTCAGACTTTTCTTTTTGATTTCGTCTCTAACAGTAGTTAGTGAACTCTTATATTTTATTTTAACTCAAGAATCTTGTATTTTTAACTTTCATTTTTCTGTTCAATGTTTAAAATAAAAATTGAGAGTAAAATAAATTGGAGATGACTCTCCTTGTTACAAATTAATGAAGAAAAAAATTAGATCTTTTAATCATCAAAACATTATGACAATAAATGTGTTATATAGTACTTGTATCAGATGAAAATTGGTTGAGAGCAAAAATAATGCATTTTAATACTGTTCTTTAAAAATTTTAGGGTAAAAAAAATTTAGATTTTTTATGCTATTATTGTATAAAGAATTTATCTTCGCTCTATTGAGTAAATATTCTGGCTTTACAACTATTTATGTACGTGTTTATGTGTACAGGGCCACCAGTAGTTAGTTTTTTCAAAAAAATCATGCGTATTATTTTTAATCGTTGGATCATTATATAATAACTATCATGATTCGAATAGTTATAATAAAAATAATAACAATAAAAATATATTATATAATTTTTATTCTATCGTTTATCACGAAATTTTAATTAGACAAAATAATATTAATTAATAAAAAAAAAACCATTGGATAATAGGATTAAATTTGTTGATTTGATTTTGAAGCCTAATCAGAAATCATTCTAATTTTTAATTTTCAAATTTAATCAGTCTATTTTAGATTGGATATCCACACACAATCGAAGTAGACTGAATTTGATCGGTCGGTCGGTCGAAGAATTTGCTCACCCAACAATTTAGAAATAAAAAAGAAGAGAGAATAGGAGGATCAGTCATCTTTCATAAATTCATATCAAGGGAAAAAGTAAACAAATAAAACAACATTCATTGTACAAATAAAAAATGAAACAAAGAAAGAAAAAGAAGCATTTTATTATAAAAATAAAGTGTTGTGCGGTCTAAAATCCTACGTCAGGTCGCATAAATAAGATTAAGTGCGATCTCTTTCGAAAGAGTTGCATGCGACTTCAATAGCATAAGTTAGTGCGACCTCTTCCGAAAGAGTTATGTGGGAACTCCTCCAAATAAATTAAATGCGACCAGAATGAAAAGGAAACTAGACTGTGCTTTGTCAAACGGGTAACCTACAAAGAAAGAGAAACAAAAGTTTCTCTTTAAAGATCGACCGGTCATCTTATTTAAGTTAGTACCTAGTTATATTGTTACTCAAATTATATTTTCTAATTATACAGTTACCCATTCTCACAATTGGGAAATATTGAGCTATCCTCATTTATATAAAGGGAGTTCAATGTTTCAGTAAGGGGATATTGGACTTTTTCTGATCTTGGGAGGCTGAAGAATTTTGGAGAGAACCTTTTTAATTTTTTCTTCTTCTTTCCGGATAACACATTATAATTTTGAGTTCTTGTAATTCTCCAGAAAATAGTGAAAAATAGTAGACGTAGGCTCATCTTTTTTGGGGCTGAACCACTATAAAATTCCTGCCTCTTTATTTGCTTTGATTGATAACCATTTTCACAAGCCACATCTCACAATTTTTCTAAATTTATTGTTGACAAAACCTCCAACAATAATTGGCGCTAGAAGGAGGGCTATTCTGACAAAACAGTTTGTCAAATTTCACTTTTTTAATAATGGCAAACACCAGAAACACTACCAGAGTCACCGGAACTAACCAAAACCAACCCCAAAGCACTACTGCTGCTCAAGTAGACCCTGCTCAGAATCAGCCTACCATGACCGTATCAGAAAACCTTGCTTAGAGATAGGATCGCATGGAGGAGACACTGGTAAACCTTCAGCAAATCACTAACGAGATCAATGACTCCCTGCGATGACTTACTGAAGGACAAATGGTGACCCCACCACAGTACGAACATCCCAGAGAACATCTTGCTCAACTACCTGAGAAAGGAATATAAATCCTAGAGATAAGGAAATGCGACTAGCCAAGAACCCAGCAAGAGCGTCATGAAAATCGCATCTCCAGGGGAAAAGGCAAAATCGCAAACTTGCCTCTAGAATCTGGTACAAAGAGTTCAAGCACTAACCGTGATCGAGGACAACCTTCTCGCAAATCAACTGGTAATCAAGATCGCTTAAATAGCGAACAAAAGCGTCAATCAAGAAGCATCTTCGAAAGAATCAGCAGAGAGTCGAGACAAAATCCTACAGACCTAAGACAACACTTGGAGCGGCGACGTAGTCATGAACGATCCGTATCGCATCATAACGATTAAAGCCGATCTCGTCGCACTATTTCACTGGATTCTTCTCACTGATCGCAGAAGACTCTACCTGACCAACCTACCATACATCGAGATAACGATCAAAGGCCGCCCTTGCCGCCAGCAAGCGATAATGCTCTCCCTCCGAATGTCGATGTTCACAATTTAAGGATTGCATTAGATGCACTTGCTGGTTGAGACGATGAGCTCGCTGATGGGTATCGTCAATCGCCATTCAGCGAGGAAGTTCAAGCTGCTACCCTACCTATTGGATTCAGACTTCCCACTGTAAACACTTTTAATGAGAAAACTGATCCACAAGACCATATGGACCACTTCAGTGACCTAATGGAACTCCATCGTATCAATGATCAGGCACGTTGCAGATGTTTTGTTGTAACTCTCTCAGGACCAGCAAAGAAGTGGTTTCGAGGACTCAAGTCCGACTCAATCTCGTCCTGGCAACAACTTCAAACGGCGTTCTTGAGACAGTTCCAAGCTGTAAAAAATTTCACTGTTCTACTTGTTAGCTTGTCTGTAATTCGACAAGGTCCAGAGGAAACTCTACGATCTTATCCCAACCGATTCACCTCAGAGTTAGCAAAGACCAACAACCCACCTGAAGGGAGAGTTTTAACTCTCATGATGGCTGGGGTGTGACCAGAGACCAAACTCTGGGAGGAATTACTTGAGCGAGAATGTAGAACTCTTGAAGACTTCTACCGAAGAGTTGGTCGGTATCTAAGGGTAGAATCTTCGCACGAGAATCTTCAAAAGACAAAGAAAGAAGGAAGGAAAGATACTACTAAAGACGCGATCACGACCAACAATAACGGTAATAAGAAAAATAAAAGAAGTAATGAACAGTTGACGGAGAATCAGCCTAGAACTAAAAAGCAGGAGATTTCAAGAGCTTCCATGTGGTTCAACAATCATACCGAGTTAAACGTGCCCATAGATCATATTTATGCGGTCATAAACCAGCAAAAACGATACCAACAAGTTCTGTCGGTATCACAATGACATTAGACATGACACCAATAATTGCTACACCTTGAAGGATGAAATTGAAACAATGATTAAAGAAAGGTGACTGCGGCAATACACCAGGCAGAACAACGAAAGGCGAGAAAAAAACCAACAGCGACCTCCAGAAATTCAACGTGAAGTACGAACTATCTTTGGAGGACCGCATGTTGGTGGAAATTCAAAAAGGGCTCAAGACTGGTATGCACAAGAAACTCGAAAACAGCCATTGACTAACGTCATGCACCTTGAGCAGCGACCACAAAAGCTTCAACGAGTACCGGATATTGACATTACCTTCATAGAACAAGACGCGAGGGAGGTCCATTATCCGCATAATGATGCATTGGTCATAAAAATTAATTGTAGAAGCAGGCAATTGTGGCTAGTATTGGTTGATAACAGGAGTGTTGTTGACATCCTCTACTATAACGCCTTTAAGAAGATAGGGTTGAATGAAAGCGACTTGAAGCCTACCGTCACTCCACTCTATGGTTTCACTGGTGACAGCCTAATGCCTATGGGCATGATTGAATTAAAGGTCAATGTTGGAACCTATCCTAGGGTTTCAACAATAATGACCCAATTTTTGGTGGTAAATTGCCCCTCCACATTCAATGCTATGCTGGGAAGACTGACACTGAGGAAACTTCGAGCTGTCACTTCAATCTATCATCTCACTACGAAATTCTCGACCTAACATGGGGTAGGCGAGGTGCAAGGAAACCAATATGATACGCGGATTTGTTATAACAACTCGTTGAAACTCGCAGCAAAGGATGTGACGCCTCGCACAATGATGGTCCAGCCACCAAAAGAAGCATCAGTCGAAACATCGGGCAAAACGTCAGTCGAAGCATCAGTTGGAACGTCAGTCGAAGCATCAGTTGAAGCATCAGACAAAGCATCAATCGAACCGTCAGTTAAAGCGTCAATCGACACGATCAGCGAAGACTTTGATCCTCGAGAAATAGACGAAGAGGTCAAAACTGGACCCATCGAAGATCTGGAGAATTTATCAATTGACATGTCCTTCAAGACTTTAAAGATTGGAACGAAGATTCAAGAACCTGTGCGAGCTTCATTGGTGGCTTTTCTGAAATCTAACTTGGACATCTTCGCATGGCAACATTCGGACATGGTAGGGATCGATTCGAATATCATATGATACCCTCTTAACATAGACCCGACAAAGAAGCCTGTACAATAGAAAATGAGAGCTATGAATCCGGAGCGCTACGTCGCGTTAAAAGAAGAGGTGGAGAAGCTGCTCGAAATTGGATTTATAAAGGAATCTTTTTACCCTAACTGGCTTGCAAACCCGATTTTGGTGAAGAAACCCAATGGGAAGTGGAAAAAGTGCATCGATTTCACCGATCTCAACAAAGCATGCCCGAAGGACAGCTTCCCCTTTCCGAGAATCGACCAGCTTGTAGATGCGACATCGGCGCATGAACTCTTAAGTTTCATGGACACGTATTCTAGATACAATCAAATCCCCATGTACAAGCTAAATGAGGAGCATACCTCGTTCATCACTGATCGAGGATTATACTGCTACAAGAAGATGCCCTTCAGACTTATCAACACAGGAGCGACCTATCAGTGTCTTATCAATATGATGTTTGCAAAATAAATTGGCAAGACAATGGAGGTATATGTCGACGACATGTTGGTGAAGTCGGAGAAAGCCAAAGATCACATCAAGCATCTTGATGAGATGTTCAAAATTCTCCGGAAATATCAAATAAAGCTGAATCCCCAGAAGTGTGCGTTCGGGGTAGGATCTGGAAAATTTCTGGGTTTCATGGTCAATCAGCGAGGCATTGAAGCTAACCCTCAAAAGATACAAACGTTGATTGATATGCAATCTCTTCGTAAACCCAGGGATGTACAAAGCCTAGCAGAAAGAGTGGCTGCACTGAGTCAGTTTGAATCCAGGTCAACTGATAAATACCAACCGTTCTTTGAAGTATTGAAAGGATCAAAGAGGTTCGAATGGACGGAAGAATGCGAGTAGGCATTCCAAGAGTTAAAAACACACTTGGGTTCTCCTCCACTCTTGTTGAAGCCAAACCCAGGAGAAGAATTATGCCTATATCTCGTTGTTTCCAAAAATGCAACGAGTGCTGCATTAATTCGCGAGAAGGAAAATATACAACGACCTGTCTATTATGTAAGTAAAAGATTACTTGATGCTGAAACTAGATACCCAGAGATGGAAAAATTGGCACTAGCACTTGTCATCATATCAAAAAAGCTTTGACCTTACTTTTATGCTCACTCCATCAGAGTTTTCACGAATTTTCCATTGAAACAGGTTCTACAGAAACCTGAGGCTTCAGGACGGCTACTTAAGTGGGCCGTTGAATTGAGTCAATTTGACATCAATTTCCAACCTCGCACTGCCATAAAGGGTCAGGCCCTGGTAGATTTTATTACTGAATTTACATATGATGTTGATCTTCCCATAAGAGTACTCAAAAAACCCGCTTCAGATACATCAAGGTTGTGGAAACTTTATGTTGATGGGTCATCAAACGAAAATGGAGCGGGTGTGGGCCTAGTTTTAATCAGTCCTAAAGGGCATAACATTCATTATGCGCTTCGCTTCAAATTCCCAACCTCGAATAATGAGGCTGAATATGAAGCACTGATAGCTGGGCTAAAGCTTGCCCAAGAAATGAAGGTCGAGATAATTGAAGTGTATAGCAACTCCCAGCTAGTCGTTTGTTAGGTTAAAGGCGATTACCAAGCAAGTGGGGAGAGAATGATGGCCTATTTGTATGAGGTACAACGATTATTCTCAACATTCACTTCTTATAACATTCAACTTCTTCCTTGCATTGAAAATACCCGGGCAGATGCACTTGCTAAGCTCACTTCAACGAAAGATGCAGAGTTGTTGAAGGTTGTTCATGTTGAATTTCTTGTATCGCCAAGCATCGAAGTTAAACCCTAAGTAACTATGCCAGTTGACAAAAAACCATCGTGGATGGAGCCTATAATGCAATATTTACAAAATGGCGATATTCCTGAAAGCAAAGATGATGCAAAGCGACTCCGCATGAAGGCAGCCCGCTATATCATCCATGATGAGAATCTTTATCGAAGAAGTTTTAGCTCGCCATTATTATTATGTGTCAATGATGAAAAACACGCTACATTATGAGGGAAATTTACGAAGGAATATGCAAAAATCATTTTGGGGGATAAGCACTTGTAAACAAGATTCTTCTACAAGGATATTTTTGGCCGACTATGAAGAAGGATACAATAGAATTTGCTAGGAGGTGTAATAAATGTCAATAGTTTGCAACTATTCCTAGAATACCACATGTTCCTTTAACTACAATGACTAGTCCATGGCTATTTGCTGTTTAGGGGATTGATATTATCAGGATGCTTCCATTAACATGGGGTGGATTGAAATATGCGGTGGTTGCAGTCGATTATTTCACAAAATGGATGGAAGCTGAAGCCTTAAGTACCATTTCCGCAAAGAAGATGATAGATTGTGTGTAGAAATCTATAATCTGCCGTTATGGTATACCGCATACTATAATTTCTGATAATAGGAAACAATTCGACTGCGATGAGTTCTGTAACTTCTGCAACAACTTGGGCATCAAGAAGAGTTTATCCACTGTTATTCATCCACAAGCCAATGGGCAGGTCGAAGCGATAAACAAAATACTTATACATAATATAAAGACGAAGCTGGAGGAGCATAAAGGAGCTTGGCCAGATGTACTTCCAGAAGTTTTATGGGCTTATCGCACCACTCAACGAACCACTACTAGAGAGAGTCCATTTTCTTTAGCTTATGGATATGAAGCAATGATCCTAGTTGAAATTGGTGCGAGCTCTCTACGGTGATCTGTTTATGAGCAAGACCAGAATGATGTATTAAAGAGAATTGAGATCGATTTTTTAGAAGAAAGACGTGAACAATCTCAACTTCGAATCACATCATATCAACAACGCACTGCTTGATATTTTAACTCCAAAGTCAAAAGTAGACATTTTGAAGTTGGTGATCTTGTCCTTCAAAGAGTTCTATCTAATAATAAAGAGCATGGTGCTGGTGTATTTGGACCTTCCTGGGAAGGACCTTATGTTATTGACATCGTCATTCAACCTAAGACATACAAGCTAGCTCGCATCGGTGGATAACAGATCGAACATGCTTGGAATGTAGGACAACGTCGTCATTATTATCAATGAATCTTCATATATATCTTCATGTATTTTCAACGGCTTTCTGTATCTTCATTATTTCGTCATTCGACGTCATTCGTCAATAATATTTCTTTGGCTATTACTTCAACTTCATTTGATTCATCTCTTATAGTTCTATGGCAGTTTTCGGACACCATAAAACTCGGGGGGCAGTGGGATCAGAATATTATCTCCTACTTACTTCCTAAGGGACTATGCAAAACGTCCATTTAAAGGGGTCGGAATTTTAGATTGTCGAAATATCTAAAATTCCTTAAAATCCTAGGATTTTCTCCTCGCTTCATGCCTTAGCATGTCGTATTACGCAATTTCCCTCCTCGAACAACAAAGTAACTAAGCAAAACGTTCATTGTTCGATGTGATATATTGCTATATCCTATTTTGCCATGGAACTTTTGAAAAACAGTATTGAGTTTGCATCACTTGTACTTGTTGTTTTCTTAAGCGACCTATCCTATCCTAACACTTAAAACTCATTTTAAGTTAGTTGGATTCAAATCGCAAAAAGCATATCGATCAGTCACCTAGTGATTGACTACTTAGTTAAAATTACAATGTTGTGTTTTGATTATTCTGCAGGAATATATATTTGACAAGAAAAAGAGCATTCATTAAAAAGCACGCACCCGTATACAAGCAAAGAGAAAAAAGGGGACCAAGCCCGCATTATTCTGAAAAAAAAAATGATGAATACAAATATGTTTTTTATGTAGAAGTGCTCGCACCGCCAAAACTGGCTCCAACTCTGGATAAGCTCGACCACGTCCTCGCCAAGGATAGAGAAGTCAAAGTCCGGATGCTCGCAAAAGATGTTTAAAATAATGGTTGACGAGGCGATGTCACTGGCTTTATCTTCGAGCTCTTTGACTTCGGTAGCCTTGAACTCTTCAATAGCCTTATGAACCGCCTCTATTATCGCCTCTTTCATGCGATCCGGATGCTCGGAGATAGTTTTCTCGAGCTCTTTGATTTTCTCCTTAAGATTCCCCTTCTCGAGCTTTTCCTTGGCCAGACCTTCGAGCAGCTGCTGCCTCTCCAAGTCAAAGGCTTTTTTCTCCTCCTCCCGAGCTTTCTCCGAGTTCTCGAATGCTTGGGTTATGTCTTCGACTTTTTTAGCCTTTTCCAAACATTCGAGGACTAGGTCATGCATCAGGACAGCAGCAGCCGCGATCTAAAAATACAACCATTAATACCAAGAAATAATATATTGAAGAGAGAATAAAAGGTGCTTACGTTTGCCAGCATCCTCATCGCAAAACCGAAGGCAACCTTGGCAGATCGTCACTTCATCCTCTCCCAGCTCTCCTCCGAAGTGAAGCAATCAATGAAGGCTATGCTCATACCAGCCTTCTCCGGTAATTGATTGAGGAGTGCGAAGAGCTCCTCGTCCTTATCTACCAGGTTCGGTTCCGAAGAAGTGGCAGTCTCCTTGGATGGTTCGGGATGGCTCATTATTTGAGGCTGTGGAGGAGACGAGCTTGCCAGGATGTCCTCGAAGGCGACTTTTCATTTTTTAGAATTGTCGACCTTCTCTTTCCCTTTCGATGACGATGGAGGAGTGCTCTCGAGTATCTTGGATTTTTCCATGGACCCGAGGGTGGAAGGTGGTGCTCGCAGGCCGCTACCAATAACCATCTCTGTACAGATATGTTAGCAAGCGAGGTGACATAATACAACGATGATTAAAATATGTATATATATATATATGATTACCTTCTTGCTGTTGAGGGGCTGGAGGTGATGCTGTTTCTGGAGAAGATGGTTCTGAAGTTGAAGGGGTGGCAGGTGCTTTTTCGTTTCCTAGGTTTGGAAGACGAGGCACTCTTATCCGTCTGCTTCCTCGGCTTCTTTTTCTTCGAGCTCGAAGATCTGGGCGAACAAACGGGGGGGTTAGGGAATGCAGCTCCTTTTGGAAGCAAACCGCAAGCGACCAGATTCTTAGAAGTACCAAGTACCTTCCAATCAAGTTCCTCAATTGGAAGGTCGTTGATTTTGTACACTTTTGCGAGCTGTTCCCTGGAAAGTCCGGGCCGTTCCCTATTGTCTGCGATGATATACGAGTGCGATTAGGATAAATATAATAATACAGAAAAAGGCGATAAATTGAAAAGCTACCTACCAGAATTTTGAAAGAAGCCGTTATCCGCAGTCAAAGTGGAAAAATAGATTTTTCTATTTTCCCATGTTGTTGCGAACCCCGTAGTTTGTTTTTATTGCCTGGTTCGACCACTTGTTCGCATAAAAGAAGCCAAAATTTAACAGGTTTGATTTCATTTGGTAAAACCAAGCGAACTCTTCAGGAGTGGGGGAGTCTAAACCTAATTTGTGGTAAAGTATATACAAACCTACCATATATCTATATATATTTGGAGTCAGTTGGAAATGGACGATCCCATAGTAGTCGATGATTGATTTTATGTATGGATGAAATGGGAGGTGGAGACCACATTTGAGAACTACTTTAGAAAATGAGGCAATTCCACGTGGTAGTGTATGTGGCCGACTGAATTCCATGGGAAGGCGAAGAGGGATAGTGATCTTATAGTTGCACACGATTTTACTGAGCTTGTTCGTTGTGCAGCTCGTCCTTATATTGGTACATGACCAATTCCCCTCTACGTATTGATAGCCCGTTGAGAAGGCAGGGGCATCCCTGATATGACGAGGACACTAGTCCTGAGGGAGGTCGCCTATGTGAGGACTATTTTGCCTAATCCTGGTTATCTCTACTTCAGGTTCTGGCTCAAGATAGTCTTCAAGGTTTATGAAGCTAACACTAGAGTTCTCAAATTCTCTTGAGAATGCATTCTCTTCCCTAAAATCCTCACTACTAGACATCTGAAAAGAAATACGGATGGGTTTAGTCCTATGCGAGCATCAAGGATCTTCACTATATATTTTGGGAGTTCACCCTAGGATTGTATTAACAAGTAAGCTCATCGAATTTTTTCTAATCGGTCTACGAATTTATAAAAATTGCTTGAACAATTCGTCAAAATAAATAAATAGGGTTTCAGACCTTAAAAAAAAACTCTTTTACGAGTTCGTCTTTGTTCATTCTCTAAAAAAAAGAAGTCTATTCTACGAACTGGTAGAGAGGATCTGAAAAATCCTCATTCCAGTCAATCTGAATGTGGATGGGTTCTTGTTCAGGTCATTTGGACTCCACAGTTTGTTTCAATTCCTAGAAATAAAAACTGAGAATAAGCTTTTTCGAGACAGACGAAGAATAATAGGAGAGAAAAAATATACTAACCTTTCTTCGAAAATAAAGGGATTGAGATATGGTCTGAAAGATTGTGGTAACTCCATCGGAGAAGATATTGGAACTGTGCGAGCCGAAAAACGAAACGACGCTGGAGGGGCTGCTCTGAAATACTTTGGGTTTTAGAAAGATGGAGGACGAGAGAGTTTATAATGAAGAAGCGGATTGATTTCTGATATTTATCTCTCAAGCATCGCTAAATCATACCGTAAATCAAGGTATTTGATTTTCAGATCTAAAGGTCGAAGTTCACGCGGGATTTGATTTTTTCCGAAATTAAATCGGTATCTTTTCAAAATTTGAAACGATTCGATTTAAGACGACAGCTGGCATCATCGCTATCATTAAGTCTCCTCGAGTTCTGCTATTCTTCTTAGAAAAGGCGACACATTTTTATCTGTCAGAAAAAGGTACGCGTGATCTTGAAAAAAGTGAGATTTGAGATCTGGTGACTCTTCGACTCTTCAAAGGTCTCAAGTCTAGGTCATGACATCGCATTTTTTAAGCTCACACTTATATTAGAAGGAAGCTCCATTTTGTCCTGAAGAACTAATGGAGCTGGGAGGCAATTATTGTGCGGTCTAAAATCCTATGTCAGGTCGCATGAATAAGATTAAGTGCGACCTCTTCCAAAAGAATTGCATGCGACCTCAACCGCATAAATTAGTGCGACCTCTTCCGAAAGAGTTACGTGCGACCTCCTCTGAATAAATTAAGTGCGACTAGAATAAAAGGGAGACAAGTCTACGCTTCGTCAAACGGGTAACCTATAAAGAGAGATAAACAAAAGTTTCTCTCTAGAGAACGACCAGTTACCTTATTTAAGTGATTACCCAGTTATATTGTCACTCAAATTGAATTGCCCGATTGTACAGTTACATATTCTCACAATTGGGAACATTGAGTTATCCTCATCTATATAAAGGAAGTTCAATGTTTCAGTAAGGGGATCTTGGACTTTTTCTGATCTTGGGAGACTGAGGAATTTTGGAGAGAACCTTTTTAATTTTTTCTTTTTCTTTCCGGACAACACATTGTAATCTTGAATTTTTATAATTTTTTAAAAAATAATAAAAAATAATAAATATAAACTCATTTTTTTTTAGACTAAACCACTATAAAATTTTTGTCCCTTTATTTATTTTAATTAATAATCTTTTTCACAAGCTACCTCTCATAAATTTTCTAAATTTATTGTTGATAAAGTTTCTGTGAACGTAAACGAGTATCAGAATTTCTCTAAATTTATCGTTCATAAAACCTCCGTCGTACTTTAGTCAACATAAAGTATGGGACATTTATGTCCAGTGCAGGATTAAAAAAAAGATACCGTAAACAATAAAAATCACTAAAATAAGTGGATGAGATGCAATATTACAAACACCATCAATAAAAATAAATAAATAAGTAAGCAAGTGAATAAATAGGCGATAAGGAACAGCAAGTACCGAGGCGAAAATGATGTCACGTGTGATTTGATTTTGGAACGGACTCCAAAGGCCATTATCAAATCCAGCTAATAGGAGTGGCCGAAGCTCCTCACTCCAGAGTCCGGACCCTATATATCATTCGTCTTTCCACCAACTCATCCTCAGCCGTTCGATCTCGAGTCCCCGCATCAACCCATCATCATCTACACCGTTGATCAACAGAAATGGCTCCGATTGCTGTCGGTGATGTGTTACCGGACGGAACCATCGGCTACTTCGACCAGAATGGTGATCTCCAGAACGTGTCCGTACACTCTCTGGCCGCCGGTAAGAAGGTCATCCTCTTCGGCGTTCCCGGTGCCTTCACTCCCACTTGCAGGTCACTTTCTTTTGCTTCACCGATTCTGGGATCTGGATTCTGTTTGGTTTCCGAGAAAATGAGGGAAAACGAGAAAGAGAAAAGGAATACGCGATGAAAATGGCCATTTATCTATATATGTATCATTATTTTACTTGATTATTTATAGTGATTGAAATTGACTGAGTTGAATTCTGGTGAAACAGCTTGAAGCACGTACCAGGGTTCATTGAGAGGCAAGATGAGTTGAAGGCAAAGGGCGTTGATGAGATTCTCTTGCTTAGTGGTAAAACTAAATGTCTTTCTCTTTCTTGTTTGTTTTTTTTTCCTTCTTTGTGTTTTTATTGAATAATTTCTTTCCTATGTTGTGTGTGTGTGTGTGTATATATATATATATATATATATATATATATATATATATATATATATATATTACATGTATTTGGGGGTTATTTTCTTGGAAACTATCTGGGTATTGTTTAATATTTGAGTGTGGGATCTTATTTGAAAACGAATATGGTACCTGAATGGAGTCATTTCAAATTTGACCTTTCACAATTTGATTTAAAAGGCATATTTTATTACTTTGAGGTCCCCTGTATCTATTATGGGAATAAATATACCACGCCATACTCGAGTTTAAGCGAACTTTGGAAGCTTAATGGGTAATTTAGCTGTGATCCTTTTTTTTTTAATTTGTTGATAAGATATATGGTTAAGCTACCTGTGCAAACCATTTTGTTGGAGGAACTATTGAATCGCTAGTCAGTCTTTGGTTTCTGATTTGTTAAATGTTTCTGTAGAGTCTTTTAGAACAAAGAAAAGAGATTGGCACTCCTTTTATATGGAAAACTTACCCTTATCGTGCTCAAACATCTGAATCTGGTTTCTTCTGTTTTCTCGTGGTAAAACACGATCTTGGTTTCTACTTCTTATTCATTTGATTACGTAGGACAAAAGTTTATATTGCTTATTTGCTTGGGATCTTGGTGTTTGAACTGTTAAACATCCATTATGTTGTCTAGTTTGCTAAATTCTTTTTGTGTAAATTGTAAAGTGAAATGGAAATTAATATTTTCGTGAGGTTTGCTCGTTAAAACCCAAAGTTTGGTTCTCCAGTAGTCTTCGTTGAACATTAGATCACTGAACCACTGTCTGTCTTCATGGATGATTATGCCGGCCTTTTGCACTTTGAATTGGCTAAGATCGATCTTCATGAGGGCTTTGTTTTGTTTGGTTGCTACGTCCAATCCCAGAGTTCGGATATTGATTGTTGAATGAAACCAATTGATTTTTGTGCTAACTACACTTCTGGTTTTCTCGTCATTGCAGTCAATGACCCCTTTGTCATGAAGGCATGGGCTCAAAGCTACCCTGATAACAAGCATGTCAAGTTCCTTGCTGATGGAGCAGGAAAATATACTCATGCTCTTGGCCTTGAGCTTGACCTCTCGGAGAAAGGCCTTGGAATTCGTTCTAGGAGGTTTTCTCTCTTGGTCGATGACCTCAAGGTGAAGGTTGCAAATGTCGAAAATGCTGGAGAGTTTGCCGTCTCTAGTGCTGAGGACATCATCAAGGCCCTTTGAGTTTGTTTCACCTTCTCATCTATGTTTTCCTTTATACTGGTATGACCGCGTCGGTTCGTATGAGGATTGCTCTATGTTGTCTTTTGATGGTTAATGACACACTACTGCAAGTGAAATTAAAGATGTGGCAGTCTTGACTTTTACTTTAAAGGTCCTTTTGTTTAAGATGGTTCACAGTAGTTAATGGAAATAAAGGTGCTGCTTCCTGCTCCTTCGTTTACATAGATGTGCTACATAATCTAACCAGCGAATGTGTACTGAATTTGAAAATATTTTCCCAAAAATGGTAATACTGGTGCTCGGTTAATCAGAGATCAATTTAGAAAGCCAGGTAATTTTGGGTAAGAGATTATTCTTCTGAGTTCTATTCTTAGGCTACTTTTGGTAGAGGGAAAAATAATCAGGAAAGAAATGGTAGGAGAGAAAAGTTAAGGTAGGAGAGAAAAGTTAAGGAAACTAAAATAGAACTTTGTTTTGCAATAAAGGAATGAAAGGGAAAAAAGAACGAACAAAAAAATGGTATGCGCACACACAAGAGGAAAAAAAAAAAGAAAAGAAATTTCCCCCAAGATGAAAGAAGGATAGAAAATTTGTTTATTGAAGGAGTGAGATTGAATTAACTAAAATACTATTGCACACTAATTATAAAACATCAATAAAAAGGTACAATAGTCATTTATAGTAAACTATTTATTTTTCCGTCTACGCACCAACTACAATAAAAAAAAAATAAAAATAAAAAAAAAAAAAAAACATTTTCCTTTTTACCTTACACAACTTCCTCCTCTCTTATTTTCTTTCCTATTTAGCAAACATTGCTTTGTTGCCTTATATTCTCATTCATTCCTATTTTATGTAGAAGCAAACACCACGGAGAATTCACAAACAAGAAGAAAGAGTCCTTAAATTCCAACTTTGAAACTTTCCTTTTTTAACAACCTAATTACAGTCGCTTTCAATTATGGACGAGTAAAGGCACCGTAAAAGGAAAACAATTTAGTCTGCCGTTCTTGTTGTCGTGATCTATTATTTTCCAAGAAAATCCATTGGAAAACTCGAACACTTTTCTTTTGATTCTTCCTAATTTTAGAATCAAATTCTTAATTGTAGTTATAATGTTTAGTTAACACTGAAGATGTAAATGGATTAATATTATTCTGAGCAAAATATTATACTTAACTAATTAAAAATCTAGTTTAGTTCGAAAGAGTTCTTTCCATCAAAATAAATTTGAAAAGAATCACATGCACAAAGAAATGTTAATTGTATTTTTTTTAGTCTCACGGACATGTGAATTTTATTACAATTTATTATATAATATATTAAAATATTAAACTATATAATAAAATCTATAAGTCAAACTACAAGATTAAAAATAAAAAATAAAAAAAAAAAAAAAGAGAAAAAGAAAATGTTTAGCATTGCTTTTTTATTTACGTAACCACTAGATCATATCACGCACGCACACACCATACGGACTTTAAACACTCTAGTGATCACTGATCATGTTGTGTTCGGCGGTCCGTGGGTTGCAATTTTTCGTTAATTCCAATATAATGATTTATGATTGGAATTGATGCTCGTAATGTGATTCCATCAATCAAGTCCCCCTTCTCCCATTGAGAAATCAATTCTTTCAGATATTGCTTGCTCTCTCATACTTGCGGGTCGGTTCAATTGTCCCTCGTATTAGCGCAACTTTATAGCACAAAATCTTGCTTGTTTTGCTTCTCTTATCTCATAATTTTGCTCGTTTTGCTTCTTTGTTCTGTTTGATAACTCTTGGTCAAATACTATACCATAATGAGTTTCAAAATTTGTATTCGAGGATTTATCCTCCATTGATTAATACAAAATTGCTTATATTACTAAGAATACGGGGTAAAAAAGTTTGACTAGGTTCTTCATCAGCTGCAATGATGAAAAAAGACTAGTCATAATTATGACTAGCAGTCACGAATATCTAATACTTGGTCGTCGTAACTTATACTATTAGTCCTAGAGAAATATTTGTATAAAGTGAGAAATTAAAGTAAATATCTCCTTTTTGAACTCCCTTATAGTGGATGTCCATTTTTTATTTTTATAGTTCGATAGCCGAGTATCACTTGTTTTTTATTTTGTGCACCTAGCGATGTACCAGCAAATTTGCTTTATTACTTGTAAAAAGGACATCAATCTAAAAGAGGCCAAAACTTAGGCCATATTAGTTGAGTTTTGGACACTTATGCTTATTTTTCTAAAAATATTACCCTATTTATGACCTTTCAAAGATAATAAAAATTCCGTACGATATTTTTAAGGTATTTTTCTAAATACTTTGGAAGATAGAAAACGAGATGACATTTTAGTAAATAAGCCATCTTTTTTTTTTTTTTACAGGAAACCACAAACATTTTCTAGAAATTAATTTAGTTTCCTATTAACGGAATGTTCTATATATAAGTAAATCACAAAAAATCACAAAGATTTTCTAGAAATCAGTTTGGTTTTCTTTAGCAAAATATTATGTAAGTAAATAAATTACAGAAAACCATGAATATTTATTAGAAACTATTGTAGTTTCTTTTTGCATAATACCATGTAACTAAGTAAATTACAGGAAACTACGAAGGTTTCATGGAAATCATTGTGGTTTTTTTACCTGTAGCCAAGTAAATCACAAAAAACTATGAAAGTTTCTAGGAAACTATTACCTTATAACTCTATTACCTTGTTATCAAAAGTTCCAAACTATCATAGAAGCACTAACAACAGGCAACACTGCTAATTCCATTAGACTAAAATTGATATCAGATATATTATAAAATTTATAAGAAAAACAAAACAATATAAACAAACAAATAACTCCTAATTACAACTAAATTCGATGATTCTTACGAGAAGGTCCAGCGTCGACCAAAGACAATTTCTTCCTCTTGCTTTCAATTTGAGACAAATTCAACTCAGAAATAAGGTCATCCAAAGGGAGTTTTTTCCTCTTCTCAATAATTTCAGGCAAAATTAACTAAGAAGCTTCTTCCTTTTTACCAACAGATTACGAAATCATCTTTGAATTAGAAATCAAAGAAGCTGATTGTACCCAAGTTTCAACCATAGCTGAAATTAAGAAGAAGTGGGCGACAGATTCACTGAAGAAAAAAGGAAAAAAAAAAAAAAAAGAAGAAGAAGATAATAAACTAAGAATGGCTAAACTATTTTGCCATTTGAAAGCAAAAATCTAGAAACTAACCACTAAACCCTCAACTCACTATAAAATTGGTGATTAAAACTGAGAAGAGAAAGATGAAAAAAATCAGAAAAATGAGGAAAAAAAAAAGTGGATGACGAAAAAGCTTATTCAAATACAAAGTAAAAAAGGTCATACAAAATTAAATAAATTAGGTCAGGTCATATTATTGGGAACTTAAAAAAAAAAAATCTGTAGCCCATGTCGTTTTCCCATATTAGTTCTACCCATATTCAAGTCGATTTTCCATAAGGTTTCTATTAGTTTTACCTTCAAAAAAAATTATAAATATATAGTAGGTCCATTTTTCTTTCTTTTTGTTCTTTTTTTTCGTATTAAATAGACAAGTACCATTTTTTTTAAATATTTAACTAAATTTAATACCACTATTAGATTCTACCACATTTGGGAGGTAATTAGTTAATAATCTATTAAGAATTCATTAAGAATGGTCAAAAATTTGTCAAGATCACCACCGACATCAAGAATTTATCAAGATTGTCAAAAATTTATCAAGAATCCGTCAAAATCATCATCGATGTCAAAAATCTATCAAAAATTCGTCAAGATCGGTAAGAATCCATCAAAAATTCATCAAAAATCTGCCAAGATCATCGCTAATGTAAAAAATCATTCAACAATCCATCAAGATCATCAAGAATTCATTTTAAAAAAAAAATAGTATGATAGTAGATTTAATTAATGAGAAAAAAAAAGTGACGTACAACCAATTTATTCCTTTTTTCCAATTCATGTACAAATTTTTAGAAAAATACCATTTTTTAAAAAAGTTTTAAAAAGATGCCATTTCTAAAAATGGTTACTAGTGTTTAAATACTAATTATTGATTACTAGTTATCAGCTATATACTAGATATAAATATATTTTATTACTAATTATAAGTGGTAAAAACTGATTATTGGTTATTAGTTACTATTTTAAAAATTATATTTTTCTAAAGCTAAAAAAAGTTGCATTTTTCTAAAAATACAATACTAGATCTAAAAAGACTGGGCCCACCGTAACTTTGCGTTTTTTTTTTTCAAAAAAGGTCTCTAAGTTTTTTACCTATAAAAATAAAAAATATTTACAAAAATATGGAAGTCATTTTTTTCCAATTCTCGTACGGTTTTTATTAGAAAAATATCAATTTCATATCAATTTTAAAAGCTTTTAGAAAATACTATTTTTACAATACTTGTTAGTTACCAATCAATTTCTGAAAACTGATTATCAGTTATTAGTTATAAATACATTTAGTTATCAGTACTCAAAAATTAGTTATCGGTTATTAGTTATTATTTTTAAAAGTGAAGCTTTTTTTCATAATAAAAATCATACCAAATCTACCAAAAAATGGAGCCTGCCGCAATTTCTTAATTTCCTTTTTTTTTTTTGTTAAAATGTTGTGCAAAGTCTAATTTTCACTTTCTAAAACGGGTACTTTCTCTAATTTTCTTTTTCCAAAAGATGAAAACCACATGGGCCTCATTTAAGAATGACCACTCGGAAATGGAATAAATTACGGGTGATTTTGGTCAAATTGACCTTTTTTTTTTTTTAAACAACTATTCATAATGCAGTGATTTTTAGTCAAAATTTATGTGACCTTGTTTTCTTACCGTCAAAACTTTTATGTCCGTCAAAAAACAAAATCGCAAAATTTTTTACTAGTCTTTAAAAAGTCATTTTCAGCCCAAAATGTTGCTAGTGATGTCCTCCTCCCAACTCTAATCCCATGCCCATTACCCCCAAGCCAAACCAAACACCATCGTAGGAATACCCCTATGGCAATGAGGAGCAAATTAATTCCCATTTTTTTATCAAACAAGTCCTAGACATAGAAAATGAAATTAAAATAGATTGATTAAAAGAGTATCAGATATAAATTACTAAATTTTTTCAAATAACAAATTAATAAATTCAAATTACTTGTCCAGAATTACAACTTAAGTTTTGACTCAAACAACTTAAGTTTTGACTCAGTCGTCACCCAACTTAAGACCAATTTGGTATTATTATAGTGTACTACAATTTTATTGTAGTTGTGTTATGAGTAAGAAATAACTGTGAGAAAAAAAAACTAATTTTTTTTTAATTTAATTTACAAAATTATTGTACTGTAATATCTGGTGTTTAGTAAACTATAAATTGTATCTATTGTAAAATATTATTTTAGATAATTTGTATTATAATAACAAAATCAACTTTAAAAATTAAATCTTACAGTATTTTTCAAATTCTGCTTAAAATAACGATTACATGATAACATTTAAAGTCTATTGACCAAAAGTAACTTAGTAAATACATTTTCCTCTTATTTTTTTTACTCTAATTATTTTTAAAAGCTAAAAGTAGTTTCGAACGGTTCAATTTTGTGATGGAGCTAATAGGAAGTAAAATCCTGCGTGCATATATATATATGAATATGGAATTTTTCTTTAGTCTATTGCTTAGTTTATTGTACCATTATCTATGTGGAGCTAATCAAATGAAAAATGCGTATAGGAAATAGTGTTGGAGGGGTATTAACTAGCTTGCAATTTGCGGATTGTTATTTGTTACTGATGAACCCGTGACAATCAGTCTTCAGCTTGCATCACAAAAGAGTAGGCCCGAGTCATAGATTTGCTAAATCACATCTGCAAATCAAAACAAGGATGAGGATTGTCGTTTTAGCATAAACGACTCATTTTGAGACTTTGGATTTTTTTTTTTTTTTTTGGCTAGATTGAAACTTTGGATTATTGGATACTGGTATGTGACACACTTGTTGTGACTCATGTGGAACGTATTACGCTACAAAATTTCATGGAATTGACAAAAAAGTTTGTGTTCGGAACCAGCGACGACGATAATCATTTCTCTTGAATTTATATATTTCAGGCTGGGACTTGTAATTTATCTTCATCGTGAGCAATTCCTCACTAATGACACAGAGTTACATCATCACTTATAACGAACCATATGCTTTTTATTTTTTTGACGAGAGATAGGATTCAGACTTTAGAATGTGAATATTGGAAATGAACTGTGGTTATCAATCACAATACGGAACTATCATTCTTTTCGCTTATCAAAAAAGAATAAGTAAATAAAAACATTAATATTTGAGTTCTACCTGCATGTAAGTTTTGAGAAATTAAGTGATTGATATATTGGATGATATCAGGATCAGAATAAAACCAAATAAATACCCTAAATCATTTATGCTAATTTGATAGGTTAGGATTTGTTGAATATATCTGAATTCATGGTTTAATCTGTAGAGGATTAAAGATGGAGAAACCAAAAGCAGAAACTTGAAACAAGAGATAATGTTTAGAAGGTTTTGATCTTCTACAGCCTAAAGCTTAATATCATTCAGATGGAGTTTTTTGTAACTGATAATGGGTTACAAAAAATTAAGCGTACTTAAAATTTAGCTCCATAACCCTAATAGGTTCTTTAAATAATCTCTGCTGGGTATCCATCAAACTCAACTAGGTGCCTAACAAAGTATCTACATTAATATCTATACCTAATTAGATATTTTGACTCAATTTTATTTAATTACTTTTTATGTCCTTATGAAATAATATGACCCAATACAATTATTTTGTATATGTGACCCAACATAGAAAATATAATTTTCTGATATGACATTGTTGTTTAATGTGAAAATAATATTGATTAAATTGTATGTCATGAAATCAAACGTTGGGAGAAATTAATTTAAATAGTTTAGAAGCATAAACATAACGAAGAGGCATTAATTATTAGCTTATTTCATTGATTACAAAACTAAATAATTTCACTTTTTTTTTTTTTGCTTTATATTAATTTCATTAATTGACGAGGTCAAGAAAAACCCTGGCTATTCTAACTTCAATGAATGGTATCGTAAGACTCAATGCTTTAGTTTTTTATTTTCCCATGTCTCAGCATAATCACCTACTTCTAAGCCAGACTATAGTTACATTAAATGGTTGGTTCACTAATCCTGTATTCCTGTCTATTCTTTTTTAAGCGGAAACTGGTTATTTAATTTAGAAGATGAAATATCATTAGTAAGGACAGCATTACATTAATGCATTACATTAATTAGTTGGTTCATTAATCCTTTCTAAGCATAAGCTAATTTCATGGGTATTACAAATTTAAAAAAAAAAAAAGCTAATTTAATGGGAACCATTATGATGATCTACTTGTACTTATTAGAGTCTTTTTGTCTTTTTGTTTGGTCGATTAACATATATGTATTCGACTAAAATTTGAATCTCGACCTTCTCAAACTCACATATTCTACTAAGGTTTGAATCTCTAACTCTCCCAAACTCACATACACGTTCTTGACCCAGTTGTCAAAAGGCTAATGGCTGATTTGATTTATTTATAGACACCTAAAGCAAAAATGAAAACATCCCAAAATGCATCATGGAAGGTCGGACATAAAGTCGGCATAAATTAAGGAATTAAACATAGCAATAGATTCTACACCTAAAGCTACGGACGTGTAAATTTGTCCACATATTTGAGAGTATAGTCTTGGTTTTGGTTTTCATCTTTAACCCTTGCTCCCTTTTGGCTAATTTTATTGCACAAGCCATTTGTTTGCTTGTAACTTTTGGTCGTTAATAAACCCTTTGGGGGAAAAAAGTTTCTCAAATTTTTATTGCTTAAACAATGTAAAGCTATGGAATGTTGATTTTTGGGATGTGGGTATTTCCTGGCAGCTTCGTCCAGACTGGTGACTGTGAACTTGAAACCCTATTTTCTTGGAAAGCAAGCAGTACTATTAACCCACAATTTTAGCTTTCACTTTCCAGCTAGATTCTTTCTCATTTTACTATACAATATCAATATCAAATATAAAGCTAAATACTTTATACCAAAATTTTCATATGAGGCATCTTTTGTCTAGAAAAATACAGAGGACGTGAACTTGTTGCAAAGCTCAAGTACTTTGGAACTTGCCAAACCATCACTGAATGTGAACAAATTTTGTTCGTTGATTGAATTTGTTTACAAAATCACGTTCCCTTAGATTTTCTGTAATTTACTGGTCTGTCTAAAAATTGCCAAACGATAATTTTTGTTTTTGATTTTCAACTTTTGCTATACTTGCTAGAGCAAAATTTTTAATATTTTTTCCCCTCTAGGGTCCGTATTGTACAAATTTATAAGTTTGTAACAAATGATCACCTTCGAGCTTTGTGAAATGTTAAAAGTTAGAAATTGAATAATCACTTCCAATTTCATATCCTCGTATTTACTTCTTTTTAAAAAAAAATATTAAAATGAAAAAAACTATTTAAACTAACGTGCGATCTATTAATTAAGTTAAATTCTTTTGCAAATATCATAGGAGTATATAACATAGTAAAACCTGTAAATACCAATTCTCACATATTTAGGATTATTGGCACATTGTAATTAATTTAATGCGAGTATTATTAGATAACATATTTTATTCAAAAAAAAAATTATTAGATAACAAACAACATACATACAAATGGATGCATAGATTATGCCATGTATTGCCGCTGCACAACTAAAGCCAAAATTCTTGCTTAGGACTTTAAGAGAAAACAAAATGAAAAGATCCCAAGTACTTATTTTGTTTAGGGATAATAACATTAAAATACCTAAAAAAAAATTAAATTTTGAATGTCTATAAAATAATATTTTTATTTTTAAATTTTTACAAAATAATAATCCAATTTTTGAATTTCTGTAAAATAATACTACCATTTTTGAATTCTACAAATTAATAACCTAATAATTAAAATTCTTACAAATTAATACCTTAATATTTGAAATTCTTATAAATTTATACCCTTAATGCCCAATTAGTTGATTTTAATAATAAAAAGATGGTACTAGCCATCATCAACTTAATTAAAACTTATTAAATAATAAAAAAATTTCTGAAAAATATCTGTAGTTAGCTTATTTCATTTTTTATTTAAAAAAGAAAATTAAAAAATTAGAACGAGATGTAAAAATAATTAATTATATATTAAAAAAAGAAATATGAGAGGTAAAAAAATGTATTTTTTAGCAATTAACCAAAAAAAGTGGTTATAAAATAATTTCTGATAATATGCTAATATCTAAATACTTTTGATAAATTAATGAGAGGTATTTGTATTTTTTAATTTGCTCATAGTATAAATATATATAAAAAATAAAAACGGAGGGTATTAATTTTTAAAAATCGTAAATGTCAAGATATTAATTTGCATAATTCAAAAATGAGAGTATTAATTTATAAAAATTATAAATATGAGGATATTAATTTGCAGAATTTCAAAAATAATATTATTAATTTGTAGAATTTTAAAAAATTAGATTTTTTTTGAAAAAAAGAGTTAAAAATAGAATATTTTTAAGTGATTAATCCTATTATTTAATTGAAATAATTGGTAACTTAGGGAAAAAATTGTGTCTAAGAAAAGAGAAATAAAAATAAAAAAACCAATGTGTGCCAAATTGGAAATAATGCATGGTCGTCAAAGTTGAGACATATGGGCTCACCTTTTTTCTAATAAACAATTCCAAGTGCTCGTGTATAAATAGGGACAAAATCCAACGGTCTCATATTAACTTTTCAAAATTTAAAAGCATTGAGGAACTTTAAAAAAAAAATTAAATACTAAAACTAGGAAAAAAATCTCATATTCTACTAAATTCTACGTGACAAATAAAAAAGATATATAATAAATAATTGATACATCTGTCTTTTGCAATTGTTGGTTAGTTCTTTCAGCGCATCCCAAAAATCGAGTGCCAGAAGTAGAACCCGTCAAATGAAAGAAGAGCTCAAGCGAAGAAAGTAATGTAGTTAATTACCATGTTTTGTAATAAGATTATTAAACGCAATATTATGCGTGACAATCATTCAATATTATCACATACAATAAAATAATGATGGATATTATTACTCTCATAACATGTAGTCCAAAGAACAACACTGCAACATATATCATAAGTGGGACCTAAGAATCAAATTATCATAATGTAGTTAATTACTATAAATAACAGACGATCACTTGTTTTCTTCTTTTTTTTTTTTTTTTTAAAATATAGTTGAGGTTAGGTTTGAGCTTTTAATGGAGAGTCAGATGAAGCAGACATTCGACTATATTGTAGTAAAGGTTTTTGAAAAATTAAGTCACAAACAGGCATAGTACGTAGTTCATTTATTCAAATTTCATGGCATTAATTAGGAGTTCAGGGTGTACACAAGTTCTACTACTGTATACATATATTACCATGTTATCTTCCCCACCAAGTTACCAAACCTTCTGATATAAATTATGGGACCATTCCACACCACATTGTCGTTTTTCTTTCTTCTTCTTCTTCTTTTTTTTTTTTTTTCATGTGGGTTCATTATTAATTTTATTTAAGGTATCGTAATAGGTGTTTTTATTTTTGGATGAATTATTTATCTACGTGTATAGTTGCAAGTTGACGACTTTCACGAAAAAAGAGTACAGTTGCAAGTTGGAAACCAGTGCAGATAGAGGGCCTAATCTATCATCTACATTAGGTGGCCGTTTGAGAACGGGGCCCATTATTCTGCATTTCAAAAAATTTGTGTTTGATTTGAAATTTATACAGAGGGACGAAAAAGTTCGGACTCGTTTGACTACAAACAACTACCACTCTCTCTCTCTCTCTCTCTCTCTCTCTCGTTTAATATAATAAATCTTTCTTTTTTTTTTTTTTTCCCTGAAACCAGAAGAAGAGGGTCTTTCTTCGTTTTGGCTTGGGTTTGCGTCTATATTCTCTCCACCTTTCAAAGGTTTCTCTTTCCACTTCTTCTTCTTTTGCACAACTTTTTCTTTCTTTTGAGCTCACTCCACATTAAAGATTCATATATATATATATATATATATATATATATGCATCAGTGGTGTACTTAAAAGACAGCTACAGTTTGAGGAAGTTGTGGGGGTTGTTGGAGTGAGAGGAGATGATGAATGCTTCGAAGTTCATTAAATGTGTCACAGTTGGGGATGGAGCTGTTGGAAAGACCTGCATGCTCATTTGTTACACCAGCAACAAGTTCCCTACGGTGAGTTTTTCAACCACATCTCAACAAATTTCCCTCTTTTTTCAAATTTTTGGGCACATTTCTTTCCGTTTGTGGATGTTTCAAAAGAAATTGTTTCTGGGTTCTTTCCATTTCTTCTTTCTTTGTCTTCTTTTTTGCTTCTCTTGCTCCTTTTCCATGCTCTCTCATTTGGGTATGTGTTTTCTGCTCACAATTTTCTGTGTATTTATTGAGCGGAACAAATTTGTAGAAAAGGGTAATAAAGTCTAAACATTTTCGTATGTATAGCTATGGTTCTTTCCATCTTTTCTCTTTTAATACTTCTTATTTTCTTTTTGGGGGACAGGATTATATACCGACGGTATTCGACAATTTCAGTGCAAATGTAGCTGTGGATGGGAGCATTGTCAACTTGGGACTATGGGACACTGCAGGTGACAATAGTTCTTTTGACCCTGAAGCCTTTTTTTTTTTTTTTCTTTGGGGGTCTGGGAAAGGGTCTTGTTTGGTCCTTGATTTCATGGGTAATATCTTTGCCGTTTGATTTCAAGGTCAAGAAGACTACAGTAGGTTGAGGCCTCTGAGTTACAGAGGTGCAGACGTATTTGTGCTAGCTTTCTCGTTGATTAGCAGAGCAAGCTATGAGAATGTTCTTAAAAAGGTACTAATTTTTTTGATAATACTGTTTCTACCTTTCTCTTTTGTTTATTTGTGTTTTTGCTAGTTTTGGTTATGTTGGAAAAAGTAAGTCATTTGTAACTGTTTAAAGCCGACATGGTGATTTTCTTTGCCCTTTAGTTTATATCGACTTGAAATTATGACAATGTGTCACCTTACATATCAATATCACAGAGACTTTTGCTACTAATTAGGTCATACTAATGGGAATTTAACGTCTTTTTTTTTTGTGTGTTTTCTCAGTGGATGCCTGAACTTCGTCGATTTGCACCTAATGTTCCAATTGTTCTTGTTGGAACAAAACTAGGTAAGCAATAATTTAGCATGTACTTCTTTTCACCAAGTTTATTTTCTTTTAGTAACAAAGTTCGGAGTATTATTAAACTGACATCCTTTATCTATGTTGTAGATCTTCGTGATGATAGGAGTTATCTAGCTGATCATATGGGATCTAATGCCATAACATCTGCTCAGGTATATCTGCTTGTTTAACTTTTTCCCTATTTGGGACTCTCTTTTGAGGAAGGAGCTCAAACATATGCTTATGAAACAGGGAGAGGAGCTGAGGAAGCAAATTGGTGCTGCAGCTTATATTGAGTGCAGCTCAAAGACTCAGCAGGTATATAACTTAGAAGAGTTCAAAACTTTTTTTAAATTAATAGTGTAGTAGGTGCTGATTTTCATGTTTCGTTAAACTGAAAATGAAACTCTTCTTGATTGTTTAGAATGTCAAGGCTGTTTTTGATACTGCTATTAAGGTTGTTCTTCAACCTCAAAGAAGAAAGGAGATGGCCAGGAAGAAAAGGCATAGACGATCTGGTTGCTCGATTGCGTGAGTACTTCCACTATTTTATACCTTTTTGATGTTTCTTTGTTGCGCAAATGTACCACTGTCTTGAATTGAGTAAGCATCGCCAGATCGGTATTTGCGGATTGATAGTTTATTTAGAAGCTAAAAATTTTGTTAGAAGAGATTAGAGACTTTTAATTAAGAAAAGTATGTGATGATAACATGAGGAGGTCCATGTCATGATGATATCTCCAAACAAATGAATTGAGTACTAATGGGATTTCAAGTGCAAATTAAAACCCATGTAAAGGGGAACTAGCTAATGTATGACCAGCCTCAACTTAATGAGTGGTGTAATTCAGATTAAAACAGAGAGAATGAGTAGAAATACATTGTTGGAGACTTGGGAGAAGAAAGTATCTAAGAAAAGGAAAGAAATAAAAGCATGGTTTATTTTCATGAATTTCAATTAAGGTTGCAACACATGGTGATTTGGAAAAAAAATAAGTGTTATGCCTATGAGAGGTAAAAGATGCTTCTCTTCCTTGCAACACGCAACGGCAGATAACATGTTTTGTTGTCCTGACTTGAGCCAAAGCTCTGCTTTGGACTGTGACCTCAATAGGAATAGTATGGGATAGGACTATAAGTGGGATCAGAATCGTGCTATCAGATCCGGGCATGTGAGCAATGTCAGTTTGAGAAAAAAAACAAAAAAGAATTATTTTTATGTGCTTCTTTACTGTTCTGAACTTTTAAGACTATTCTTTGGAGTCGAACTTGAAAGCTTCTAGTCAACCTTAGATCTGCTTTTTCTGAACCAAATTAATCCGAGGGCGTTGAGCTTTATTGTCATTATCATATACTTTTCACTTTCACATATATAATTGACCTGAAGATACTCCCAAATGAGATGTTAACTACAATGTTGACTGCTTCTGACGTGTTAAGATGATTTCTATCTGTCATTTGGTTCATGATCTCAAAAATTCATTTCTTCTCTTAACTGCAGGAGTCTGGTCTGTGGAGGCTGCGTGGCTTAGGATGCACTAAAGCCAGGGTAGATGATTTTCACTCACTTTTCGAATGGAAATATTGGTTTGTAGTTTTGGGGGTTTCAACAAGGGTTGATTACTGATAGCTAATGTGTTCTTTTGAGTGTACTATAGTTTTGACAAAGTTTGCACCAGATGGTAGTGAAGGGAATTGTTCATTCTCTAAGTACTTCTGGGTAAATTGTGTCCGAACATATGGTTTCTGCTGAACTAGTAGTATGACTTTCTCGCTGTGTATCCAATATATCTTCTAATTTTCTTGATGCCCTTGAGCTAATGGAAAGTGTTGCTTCGTTTCAATTATCATTAGCGGTGATAATGAATATTGATTTTCACCTAGTCATACTGATTAGTAAAGTTTTGAGTTCTTAAATCATGATTGGTTAATTTTGTAGTTGACATGTGAATGAATATATATAATTGGCTAAAACGGTTTGCGATGAAAATCGATCGTGATACGTTACATTGGTAGCAAGACGTGTGTTCGATTTGGTCATATGGTGGTGTTTGCAGAACACGAACTCAAATAGAAGGTGGTTTGGTTATGAACTTCTAAATGGTAAAATTGATCCTACCATATTTACAATTCCTCTCCTTCAACAAAGCCTTCGTGTACAACAAATTCACTACCTTGTTTCCGAACTCTTAAACAGCAATTTTGGTCACAAATCAGAAAGAAATAATGTGTTTGCTCAAAGAAGAGACTATTTCCTATATACTACTGAAGCAAATCCAACACTAGTTTAAATTGGCACTACAATAGCTTCAAAAGGGTGGTCAAAGAACAGAAAGTGAAAACTAAACCACCCTTATAAATTCTTCTGAGAGAAGTGAAAGATTTACCCCATCTATCAATGATTCCAGTTTACCCAAAAAGATGGAGACAAATCAATGGAAAGTAATTTTCTTTTGCTGTGAAAAAACAAAGGACAAACTAATGAATGAGAACTGGAACAATTTGATGGATAATAATGGCTTGGGGGCAGCTTCCACTCCCTTGTGTCTCTTCTTCTATTGTCAAGAAAAAAGGACGGTATTTATGATGAAGGGGTCCTATCTGATGATTCTGGTTTGCAGAAAGGTAGGTTTTCCTTCGTCTTTATTACTACTACCAACACACACAATTTTAGATCTGCTACAGTCAAGCCTCATGGCATGTTATATGACTGTGTTTAGAAAGATGCCAGGTATAGAGACCATTACTAAATTTAAGCAAATAATGAGGTTGTTATCTAAAATTTTGTAACTTTCTATATGTGGGTCTAAGAATTTAGATGCTGTTAGTATTATATGTGATTGGTAAGCGAGTGTGGGTGCTATATTGTTTAACGGTTTTGCTTGCGTTTTATTAACAGCCTTTCACTTGGTTATCTTGGATTGACACATTAGGAGTCAGGACCTGCCAAGTGTCTTTGAGTTCATGTCGTACCTGTAATATGGCACGTTTGTATAGAAGAGAATCTTTATTTGGATGCCGAGAAACAAATATTCTTTGATAAGATTTTACTCTTTGATGTTGGTGGTCATGTCAAATTCTACTTTCTTAATAGTGTCCGGATATTTGTTGAATCTATTAAAGTAGAAAAAAAATAGCACAAGATCATATAAACATTGTGAATTATTAATTAGGATTGTGATCGGAGTATGCATATTAGATTGGAAAACAATAGAAAATTTACCGAGAAAAACCAAATAAAGACTAGAGCATCACCAATGCAATATTATTTTATTAAGGTAATGCTATATTATTTTATTACGCTAATGCTATAATTTAGAACATAGAATAAAAATCCTCCTCTAATACAATGTTCTTTGTTATATCTCAAATATAGCATTATATTATAATCTTAAATTTAAAATTTTAAAATCCACTCTTTCTAATGATCAATGATTTAGAAATTAGAGCATCCTTTCATTTTTCATTTTTCATTTTTCTTTTTTGATACTCAATTCTAAATTTATTAATTGGTAAACAACAGAAATTAAAATAAGTATTATGCGTTGGAATAAAAATTTAAATTTGGTGTGTTTACCGTTTTACTATTTTGTGTCAGATATGACATTAGTAATACCATTTTCATTGGAAATTATTCTTATCTCCCATTTATTGTTTCTAATATAATATTAGCAATAGTATTTTCACTGGAGAATGGAAATTGTTCTTACAAGAATTTTCTTTTTTAAAAGAATAAGAATAACAATAGTTTCTAGATTTAAAAAACACAATTATATTTTCTATTTAAAAAAAACACAATTATATTTTATAAATAAAGAATGTTAGATGCATTCCTCTGAAGAAAAAAAAAAAAACACAGAGAGAGAGAGAGAGGTGGATTTAGCCTTTCTTTGGCATATGGATACAAAAATTAGTACAAAAGTAAATATATAAACAGTCGAATGAAAAATGAAAAATGAAAAATAAGAAAAAGAATCTCGAAACAGAGGCATTTAGGTAATTTTGCACAGCAATTGCTTTCTCAGTCTCGACTCTCCACAAAGCTCTATTCATAGTAACCACCGTCGTCGTCCTCGTCGTTGAAACTCCCAAAACCAAGCTCCTCCGTTCCAGAAACTTGTGCGGCGATCATTCATTCTGACATGAACCCTCCACCGCCCAAGAGCTGGAGCATCCATACCCGACCCGAAATCATCCAGAAGTACGAGATACTAGAACTGGTCGGATCCGGGGCCTACTCCGACGTTTACCGGGCCCGTCGAATCTCCGACGGCCTCATCGTGGCGCTGAAGGAGGTCCATGACTACCAGTCCGCCTTCCGAGAGATCGAGGCCCTCCAACTTCTCCGGAGCTCCCCGAACGTCGTCGTTCTGCACGACTACTTCTGGCGCGAGGACGAGGACGCCGTCCTCGTCTTGGAGTTTCTGAGGACCGATTTGGCCTCGGTCATCAGGGAGGCCAAGAAGAGAGAAGACGGCGGAATTGGGCTCGGCGAGCTCAAGAGGTGGATTCTGCAGATTCTCTCTGGGGTTGACGCGTGTCACCGGAGCATGATCGTCCACCGGGATTTGAAGCCCAGCAATTTGTTGATCTCTGATGATGGAGTTCTCAAGTTGGCCGATTTTGGGCAGGTGAGTTTTAGTGTAAATTTGCTTTTTTCGCTTTGTTTGATCGAGTATTTGGTATTTTTCGCTATTTCATTTGTTGGGTTATGTCTAATTTTCTGATTTGGGTGGAGAAAGTATCATTTTTGAGTTGGTATTTTATTAGTGTCTAATGGTTGTGTTTGGAATATTCTTTTGCATCGAGTATTGTAATGTGAAGTAACGGTTTTCGTTGGAGATGCTTTAAATTATGTGTTTATCAATGGTTTGATTGTACAGCATGAAGGTCACTACTTGAGTGTCATTTTACCTTTGGAAGGATCCTTTCAAAATTTTTACGTGGTTAATGGCTTACACAAAGATTGGGATAGAGTAGATTGCAAGGCTATTGTTGTTGTTAATTTTTGGAGAAGTGAATGTTTAATTTGAACTTTGACCCTGTTAGCAGGCTAGGATACTCATGGAGTCTGCATATGTTCCTAGTGGTGAGAACCCCTTAAACGAGGCAGATTCCACTGTTCAGCAGCCCCATGTAGTAACCCCTGAAACGGGTAGTTTGTATCGAGAAAGTTATAGAAGTCCAGAGCAAGAGCATGGAACAAGTATGAGCAAAGAAGAATATTTTAAAGTGTTAGATGATATAAAGGCTAAACAATTGGAGAAGGAGACAAACATTCAGGATGGAGATACATCTTGTCAAGCCACTGGCACAACAAGCGATAGAGACGTGGATCCGTTCAAAGGTTCTTATTCTGATGAGGCAGAGGATGTTGGAGACGACAGACAAGGTGGTTGTCTCACTTCTTGTGTTGGAACTCGTTGGTTCAGAGCCCCTGAGCTTATTTTTGGATCGACAGACTATGGCTTAGAGGTTGATCTCTGGTCATTAGGGTGCATTTTTGCCGAGCTTTTCACCCTGCAACCGCTTTTTCCAGGAACAGCTGATATCGATCAGCTGAGCAGGATTATCAATGTTTTAGGGAACTTAACTGAGGAAGTGTGGCCAGGGTGTGTTAAACTCCCTGACTACAAGATAATTTCCTTCAGCAAGGTGGAAAATCCTATTGGTTTAGAAGCCTGCCTTCCTAATCGTTCACCTGAGGAGATTTCTATAGCTAAAAGACTTGTTTGTTATGACCCAGCTAGTAGAGCTACAGCAATGGAGTTGCTTCAAGACAAGTATTTCAGTGAGGAGCCGCTACCGGTTCCGTTGTCTGGGCTTTGTGTTCCTTTGACCAAAAATGGACAAGATGAGGATGCTCCTGGTGGTTGGCGTGATTACAATGAAATGGGTTCGGATTCTGATTTTGATGACTTCGGCTCTGTGAATGTTACCGCCACAAATACTGGTTTTTCCGTTCGGTTTTCGTGAGCTCGAACTCTCACTTTTTTTTATCGTTCAACTTTTCCTTTTGATATTCTTTAGGAAATCATAGACCCAGTTTGCTTTAGATATCCTGTTTCAAGCCAGAGAGAGTTTCACTATAATGAGATACTTATTTTGTTTCTTGTTTCTTGTTTTTCCTTTGTTTTTGAGAGAGTATTTCGGTCTCTCTTTATTTTTTGGGGTTTTTTCCCTTGGGAGAAGTATTCAAGTTGTAATTGCCCTAATTGCAAATGACTATTGAACATACTGCTTTATGTATTGACAGAGCCATTAGGCTTCCACTCTCACGCACTGAGGCTCTAATATCAGCACCAATTCAATAAACTCAATTCAGTCTAGAAAGCTTGTAAATGCGCAATAGAATGCTGAATGGTCCTCAGTGTGAACAAATGAATGGTAACATTGCCCAACCACCCCAATATCAGACTGATTAAATAGAGCTAAGGATCGCTGTCTATGCATTTGGGCACAATAAAATTAAACCTTACAATTGCACATGTGACATCACCCAGGCTAAAATGCTCAAACTCGAACTCAAACCAAACAAATCCGTGAAGGGTGAGTAAATCTCGTACGAGCTTCTCCATTGTACCAAGAAAACCTTCCTCTTCTCTAATTATATATAACACTCTCACTATGCGTATGTTCCATCGAATTTAAAGGTACTGCTACTTTTGAGTAATAACGTGATAAGTATATAATTTCCTAGAAGACTAAGTTAACAACTTTTCAGACCAGTCACCGAGTAGGCATCTGGCAGTTTGACGCGTTTTTCTCTAATCCTGAGGAAGAAACGCAATCTCAATTTCTTGAAGTGATTTCCCTTTGGTTTCCAACACGTTTCTTTTCACAAAAACAACTGCCATCACGCAAAAGGTAGCAAAGATTGAATACAAGAGTTGCGGCCCAAGTTGCTCCAGTAAACGCAAGAAAAGCAGTCCGACGAAGAAATTTATCACCTGGAGAACAATAAGTCACAGGAAAAGTGTTAGATGGTGGAAGTCCATTTTTACTCTCAATTTTCTTGAACTAATCCAAAATGAGTTCTACATTTCAGAAAGCTGTTGACTTAACTGAAAGAGGAAAAACTAAAGGAAAGGCAGAAGAAAATTACCCAATGCACTGACATACAGAAGGCCATAGCTTTTGCCCGAATGCGGTGAGGGAAAATTTCTGAGAGGAGAATACCCGGAACTGGACCAGCTCCTAGAGCAAATGTGAATACAAACCTGCAATAAGTTATTCTTAGTGAGTTAATATCCATCCCCAGGAAATACTACTAGCTATCCATTGCGCATGGCTATTCATACTATTTGTCAGGGCATCAATGCAAAGTGACTAGATATAAAGTTTTTCTTTAGGCATTAAGTATTTCCATGTTGCTTCCGCTGCTAGCAGAGGTATGAATTGGTATCCCAATTGCAAAGTTTTCTACAAAATTTCCAGGCATATAAAATCACGTGTTTACCAAGAAAAAATTGGCAATGAACTACCAAGTACCAATGTCAAGTTAGTGCAGAATGATCAACTCAATGTCAATAAAGGGCAAGACTTTATTTTATAACGTCTAAAATTGTAACATTAATTTCAATTTCAAGATGATTGAGTAGCAGTACTCACATGAGCATACCACCAACAGAAAGGTATAACGATCCAGTCTCTGATGCATAAGAACTTGCCGCGGCGACTTGAATTGCCATTGCTACTGACTAAAATGATAAAAACAGATGTGTAAGCCTAGACCTCACTTTATTCATGTTTCAAATTACAGGCCAAAAAGAAAAAAGAAAAAATAAAAGAATAAAAATAAAAATTATCTGCTGCTAGCTGAGTATGGCATTGGTTATAGTACAGATTCTCTACTAAAATGATGTAAGAGAAATGAATAACATGACCATGATAAGAGTGAGATTTGCAGGCCAAAGAATATCATTTAAATAGAATGTTATCTTCCTTTAGGATTAAACACCGATGTATAACCTTTCTTTTGCTCCAAACATGAAAACTCATTTCCCTTGGTGCCACAAACATTTGACCTGTGTGAGTTAATAGGACTCTCCAGTATATATCCCAGTTCACTTCCACATAAATATTATGAAGCTAGATAATTTCAATTCAATTCACACTGAAAAGGGACATTTATCGAAAATTTTACAGCGAGGAATATGCAATGAACAAATTACCATGCCAAAGAAGCTCCATTGAAGGAGAACTTTCCTTCCTAGCTTATCCATCAAAGCTGTTGCAATAACCGATCCTGAAAATAAGTAAAAACTGAACGGTCAAGAGACAGGTTCAATAACCCAACACCGGTAACAATTTTATCTAGAAGAAAATTATACCTGTTAAGTTTACAATCCCTATGCAGACGTTTGCAAGACTTGATGGTATCCCGGCTCTCTTAAAAACAGCCGAAGAGAAATAAAACACAGCATTTATACCAGATAGCTGTTGTAAAGCAAATAGGGTTGACCCAATAAAAACAACTGCAAAAGGAATGCATGAATAACAAAGAAACTTTTGGAGAAGAAAAAAAGGAAAAAGATGAATGTAAGCGTAGCATTATAAATTTAGAAAACAAGGAGAAGAAGGCAATATATTATTAAATCACATATGATTATACCGGAAACTTATCTTATCTACCTCGAAAATGAGGACCGTATAGCAAATCTGAAAGCTTAACAGAATCTACATCTTCTCCCCTGTCCAACTTGGATAACTCTGCCATTGCGACTTTGACGTGTGATACTCCAAGGAGCTTCTCAAATTCAAGTTCAGCCTCAGCAGTTTTTCCTTGCTATTAAATAAGAGAAAGATTGTTATAGGTTGTTTTCAGCAGAACCACTAATACTAAGGAACTCAGACATATATTAACTTCAGATCCAGTTTTGGGGCAATTTTCTTTGTGCCATTCAGACCAACATAAGGCAGTGATTTTTTATACAAAAAAGGGGTATTACTGAGGTAGTACTTAGGAAGCAAAGGATATGTAGTCAAACCTTATAAAGCCAATGTGGACTCTCCGTACAGAAAAACATGGCAAGAGCAAGTATTGCAGCTGGAATTGTTGATACCCAAAAACAAACACGCCACCTGAGTACAGAAAATGAGATGTACTTTAGAATGGTTAAAAATAAGAGAGAGACATGGCTCTAGAATGATTTCCTACCAGCCAACAACATCTTTGACAGGGATTCCAATGAAAAGAGCCCCAATAATCCCAAGGCATGAAGCAATTTGGATTAAGCTTCCATAAGTACCCCTAACAAAAGCAGGTGAAACCTGCCAACGATAATTGGAGAAATAGAATGAGATAAAAATACAACTTGAAGAAAGTGTGAAAATTCATGCTTGCATCTGCGAGAAAGATGCAATAGTATTCGTACCTCAGTCACATAGAGAGCAGCAACAGGAGGTCCCAGGCCCATACCAGTCCCAACAAATAACCTTCCTAAAAGCATGCCAGCAAGGGTTTTGCTTGTTGCACTGGAAATGCAGATTTAACTTCAGTTTGAAGTCCTTATTCCAAGAGTATGAATTTTGGGAAAGAGATGGAAGAAAGTGATATCACTAGCAAGAGGAATTTATATTGCAAAAATATAAACAAAATTCTTGTGTGTTAAACACCTTAAAACATCAACACTGTACCAAATAAACTTATTAAGTTATAGTCCAACAACCAAAAAGGGATATGATTATGCTTGGGTCGGAAACCCAAATTAAATAGCCTGACTTATGTGACACTGAAACCCCTTTTAACATCCACACAGATATAAACCCTTCCACACATATCTTCTAGAAACAACCCGTTTTTCCTAGAGGACATAACCTTGGCCTTCCCAACAAGTACATCATTTTGGCCTGTTCAGGGACAAAAAGAAATATGTATGTGCCCCTACCAACATGCTAACATTAGGGGCCTCGTACACAAAAACTAGATCGTCATGTTTATTGTCAGCTCGTCAAATCTTAACGACAATCAGTGAACCCAGAAATGTAATGCGAAGAAACTACAATTTCCCTCCCAGCAGAATGGGGGTAAAAATGAATAAAACTTTGACATTTGTCCTCAAGCTGAACCCAGCAATCTTTGGGAGGTACAAAACTCTAGCATATTGCTAGGTAGGTCCCCATGAAGAATCGAATCCCAAACCTCATGGAGCAAACCATAGACTTGACCACTCGACCAAACCCTCATGGTTGGGTGAAAATAAGCATGTGATAATGATACCTACAGCAAAGGATTATCAAAGTATAAACCCGCCACAAACTAGCAATGGCCAAGATAAAAACCAGTGCACAAATATTATCAGAATTAGTTTCAGAAAGGTTCATGAATTCTAGCTCAAAGCTGTATCCAAAAATATCCTGAAGAGAAACAATGTTTCTCTCAGTGCTCAATCAGAATGAAATGTTTTTTTACAGCAAATCCTTTATGGGGTAATCCCATCACCTCATAGCGGCACCAATAATCATAGGCAGTGCACACAGCTGAAATGCCCTACGGCGACCGAGCTCATCAGCAATCCAACCACTGAATAGAGATCCAATAAAGGCTCCACCCAGACATGTACTCACAACCAGACCTACATCATGTATACAGAACAAAAATTTATGGAAGAGGAAGCAAGATGCCAAAACTAGAAGTGGTCAAGAGCGCTCAGAAAGGAAGGGAAAAAAAAAAAAAAGGAAGAGGATGCAAGATGTATCTCACCTTCGGCCAATGTGTTACCACTGAACCCAAGATCAACAGAGATGCTTTCAAGGGGTTCGTTTACCACACTGCATCAAGCATTAAAAGAGAGTGTATGTCATTAGTGAAATTTCTTGCTTATCAAGAAATTAAATGCAAGGAGAAAGTGAGGGGGAGAGAGAGAAAGGGTTCAAAACAAAGAAACCAACCCCAGATGGTAGCCAAATAAGAATGAAGATATAGTTGCCACCAGAACATGTGGAAAAGATAGCCTCCATGAAGGATTCGAAGTATCTATACCCGTACCATCCTGTAAAAGAGCTAAAAGACATAGCAGAGTTCAGTTCAATATTTAGTCGCATCATATCGTAACATATTCTTAATCTAAGACCGTTTACTCAAGGAACTCCACCTCATTAAGTTAATCTATCATTATAACTAAAGCCAAAAGGAAATGCTTGTTCGTATTTAATACTGAAAAAAAAGAAAAAAAAATGCTAGAAGTCGTTTTTGAAAAAGGAGGAGCGTAATCTTCAGTTTTAATGGTGTTGAACAACATATCAACTGGAAATCCATTGCTAGCCTAAGCGTAAATCCGTGTGGAAAAAACAACAACAAACGGATTCTTTTCGATCAAGGGATACTATTACCAGATTTATCTTCCAAATCCATGGAATTCATATAATCCCTTGATTCCACATCAAGAGTATCCGCGTAATCTCTCGATGACAAGCGCTTGTACATCGAGGAAGCTTCACGTTGGCGTGCCCACATATGCCACAATCAAGCCTTACTTCCTCCCCAGCAGATCAAGGAACCTCACCTCAGGAACTCCAATAACTTACTGCATCCATTATCAAACAAATCAATTTCCCATTTCCTGCTTTCAATTACCAATATAGAATTTCCACCACGTTCCACTTATCTAACAACTTTTAGACTGTAACAAGTGTGGACTAACATACATTAACTAGATATACTTGTACGGCAATAAAAATTTGTATGTTTTTTTTGGCTTGATCAGTAAAATTTCTATGTCGTATTTATGCCTTCTTTTAAAGCTGAATTTGGTGGTTATAATTCATCATAGATTACACGCATATTTAACTCTACTACTCTCCATCATAATTAAATCGATAGCTAATGTAATCCATTCAAAGTGAGATTTGCATACATAATCAGTCAATCTCTTTTTCTTTTTCTTTTTGATTTTGATTTTTTTATTTTACTTTAGCCAAAAAAAAAAAAACAAAACTAACTCAAAGTTGATGAACCAGTTCACTTGCGAATCAAATACTACAACTCCGTCCGATTTTTCAAAATTTCACCCTAGTGTTTCTCAACAACCAAACAGGTTTCAAAACCAAAATCTTAAAGAAAACAATTATAAAAAATAAATAAATAAATAAACTACGAGAATTGAAAGCAAAATTCAGAAGAAAACATGACCAATAGCCATCAAAATATATAAAATGCAATCAAAATTAATTCCAGTACTCACTCCTTCTATAGGCACGATCATCCACCGGATCTTGGACCAGCTCAAGAAATTTCTAGACGAGGAGTATCAACTTTACATACAACTGTTTGCGACTATGCGTGTACCGCTTATCCTGCGCCACCTGCTGCGTCGGTTTTTTCCCCTTTTTTCATATATATATATATATATATATATTCTCAAAACGTGAGATTACGGCGTCAATTGTTGAGAAAAGCAACCGAAAATCCTTGATTTTTTTTTTTCTTTATTCCACCAAACAGACAATGAAGTAGGAACGATGATATTAAATATTGAAAAAGAATTAAGAGAGATAAATGACTAGTTTATTAAATTAATTAAAGTTGATCTGTTGAAATAATAATAGGACTTTGGCGGTTGAGGTGAGGCCACGTGTGGAGCTTGGCAGAGATTTCATTCAATTTTTTAAAGCTGCTGTCAGTTTCTGAGACGTGTAATCTCCACGTGTCCTCTCTCGAAACTAACGAAATTTCTTTTTTAGTTTTTTATTTTGGTTAAACATGATTTTGTGTACGAGGACACTGAATTTGGTTATTTATAAAAGGAAACGATACATCTTCTTGTGACTTTTTTGTATTTCGAGTTGGCCCACCGACTGTTCCAAAAAGCGCGTGTAGTACGAATTTTCTTTCTACCTAAAATATAAAAAAATTCATTCAATCAGTTCAACAAGCAATACCAAAATCAAATTAAAAAAAAAAAAAAAAACATCTCAATTGACTCATATAATATAAATAACATGCAAGTCACTCCACAATAAGATTAACTATCTTTATTAGAGATTTCTCTTCAGCTTTTTTTTCTGAATTCCCTAATTTTTTTATTGTACAAGTCTTCCTTAGAAGTTCGGGTTCCAACTTCCAAACCTAAAATAAAAATAATGAGGAAAATCCTAAGGGCATGTGGATCTGAAAAAAAGAGTAGGAATTACGTGTAGTAGGAATTATTAATAAATATAAGGCTAGTGAATTAAGAAAATATGCATTTAATTAGGTTATACGTCACCAGGTGTAAATCGTTACAAGAGCGGGGAGAAAACTAGGAAAGACGCGCTACAAGTTTGGAGCGTGAATTAAAGCCGCACCAAGTAACGACAAACCTTCACATGCCGATGTTTGGTATAGATACACCCTAGTTACCAGGAAGCATGCCAATAATGATGCCATGTCCCATGTGTGGCTCATTTTCGTCTTTTTGTGTAGGGGAAATACGCAAGTCTAGGTTTTTTTTTTTGCTTGGAGCTTAAATAAGGTTTAATAAACTTTCTACTATTAATCAAACATATCTAAAGTAATAAAAAGAGGGTGAATTTCAACTTTGGCCCCGAATTATATTTATATTAGCTTCTAAGCAATAATACAGTCCCATTTAGACACTCAAATGATCGAAATTCTAACTATCATTGTGCTATTAAAAGAGACATAAATAAGTTTATTGGGCCAGCATGGAGTTGGCTGACTTATTAATGCACTTGGTTATTAAACCTCATATTTGGACTTCTAAGGGAAATTATGGCCGAAAAAAGTCCCAAATCTTTTGGCTCAAATTCGTCGTCTTTGAGAGTGAAACCTTTATTTCGTCGTTTCAGCAAACCAATGCAAACTATGAAAGCATGTAGAGAGAGGAATATTTTAACTACGAGACTATCTTTTACCGATACAAGACTGTTGTAACACTCACAAAATCTATAATACAAATTGATCACCATATAGTCTAGTGGTCAAGACGTCTGGATTAAGTCTCCCAAGCCTTACGTCTCAACTTCGAAATCTCGTAGCCCCATTTTCAGATGCCTGCTTCAGCCAATTGATTGAGCCAATTGGTCGTGATACATTGGGTTGTGGCGACAAGTGGAGGACTTGGTCATAATGCTTCATGAAGACTAGATCAGGCCCTCTCCACTCTCAGTGGTCGCAGAGATTGCCGGTATAGCTGAAGGGGGTATGGAAAGGAAAGGGCACCACCCGATTCCCCTTTTCTTGAGTGAAAAAAAAAAAAGAATACAAATTGATCTAAATTCTAATATAAACTTAGATCTCAGCACACAAACACACTAATATAAAAAATAATACGATATTTAATGCGACCTAGCTAAAAAAATATAAATGTAAAGATCATCAACAAGCATTCCATCAAGAAATAGAATAATTTATACTTTATGGTTTCGTTTCCTCAAAAGTTCTCAAAACCCATAGAATAATTGGCCCCACTCAATTTTTCTTTATGTTATATAATTTACATGTATAATATGTCTTTTTTCTCTAATTTGTCCCCACTAAGAATTTTTTCACCCAAGTCCTCACTATTTAAAGTAAATTTTAACATTTAATCTTATCTCAAAACTCACTTATTCATTTCTTATTAGAGAAATCATTCATTATTGCTATATTGTACTTTAATGTCATATGGATCAATACTATTGTAAAATATTAGTCAATTTTCCTGACATTATTGTATTTTAAAAGTTATCTTATGCATCCACTACAAATAAATCCTCACTCCGCCATTGTATGGACTTTTTGTAGAATTGAAAGTCCTGCATTATTCTCTATATATAGACCTTTGTGGTAGCTGTATAATAAGAGGCAGACGAGAATGGGCTAGAGAGAATGAGGAATAATGTAATCTCTTAAGATTTCCGCAGTAGAGAAATCTAAAAATATAGTCGTGGGTATATGGGGGTTTTCGGCTTAGTAAAAATAGAGAAAAGATATTTATGGGCTTTAGCAATGATAGAAACACACAAATTTTACACACAATGATGTAATATGTATTTTCTTACCAATCATATACATGATGTGGTCCTACTTTGAAAATACATGGGTGTTTAAAAAGCATTCCACATCATTTTATTTGGTTTTTATGTGTAAATCATGTCTTCCCTTTGCCCCTGAGTCCATACAGGTTGACCATCATCATGTCACTTATTACAAATCTTATACCAATGACCTCATTCATATAAGTAACTAACAAGAGTCCTAAACAATTAAGACTCCTTAAATGCTCCTCCTTGGATGTTGAATTCAATTTCTTAACTCTTGCTATCTCTACCAGCGTGAATTACTTCACACTGCTACTTTGAACTCACCACTTGACAACTCCTTCTTAAACTAAACTCTCTAAGGAATATTCTATGACCGTTCTTGCCTTTCCTTAAAATTCTTTGCAGCTTGAGCCTCTTCCCTGAATCATTATGTTCGTTGTTATCCCAAGCACAGTGCTCAAATAATCTCACTTTATACTTTCCATGACTTTTCTAGACTTCATCTTTGCACACTCAAGAGTTCTCATGTTCTTGGAAGTGTACTACATCAAGTGCTTTAAAAATTAATCCACTTAAAACCCATTAATATTCCCTGGTTCTTATAACTCTATCTTTATACCATTTACCATGCAAAAATTAATACTCATAATGCAACCAACTTTGTCATTTTTTGTGAGCATCATGTCATTATCAACTTCTCTAGATTGCGTAGATATGTACCTTATGGACTTTATGAAAGTTACAACTCATATTTTACTTTTATTGATTATTTTTCTTCTTATTATTCAATACTAAGCAAAATCGTTACATTTCGTATGTTCTAGAAGCCAAATTATGTGCACCTTGAGTTTCCAAATGTCTTTAATTTCCTTGTTGCCCACTTAATCCTCTCCTCCATTGGTTGAACCTATAGATCTCAACCAAACTGCCCCCTAATAATACTTATTGTGACACCCACAAAATCAAGAATACAATATCAATCTAAATTCTATGCATAAACACAAGAAAAAAGGAATATGATATCTAACGTAGTTCAGTTACAAAATATAACTTATGTCCACGAAGATTACTAACAAGAATTTCACTAAGAAAGAGAACAATTTATACTATACAATTTTTGTTTAGCAAAAGTAACTAAAAGCCCAGATGTACATTTTTTGTTCTTACGTACTAGTCCAAAAATCTCATGAACCCATACTTATATTTTTAGCTTTCTATATCCCAAAAATACTAAGAGATTATATTATTCCTCACTCTTCATAACTCGATCTTATCTGCCTCTCATTATATGGCTACGACAAAGGTCTATATATAGTCATATAGAGAATGATGCAACAATTTCAGTTCAATACACGATTACCCATTATCCCATCACTTACTAAATGTCCCAATCAGTGACACCCCCTAGCTTATCTATATGATTATATAGATCAAACTAGAAAGTATTATACTTTCGTAAACCATATTTGTAGTTTTGCAAAAAGGTAAGCAAATTTAAACTTTTTAAACTCCAAAACAAAAGAAGTTGCGTAGTATTACTTTTTGAAAATGTCTCTACAAAACACACAACCAAAAATTCTTATCAGTTTATCTTGCCATCAGTAGTAATATTTATACCAAGTCAAAATATCGAATATAAATAAAACATCGCCCAAGAGTTAAGCTCGTCTATATTTGTATGATTATAGCGACAAGAAAGCATGCTATCCAACTAGCAATTTTATGCATCATGAGTCTCTTCACTTGCATCATAGGAACTAAATGAGCTAATGCTTGGTAAGTAAAGATTATGCATGCTCATGAATGTAATTCATTCATAAACTTTATTAAAATTTCTATTGTGCTATTTCTTTCATAACTTTTCATTTTGATGCACTTTTCTTAGAAAATATTTCTTTATAAGGTCCCTGAGTACACTACAAAGTCACGGTTGTTGGTAGGCTATGCCCACCTATGCAAGAAGGAATCACATAACTAATGCAAACTATACCTACACAACGTAAACCGACTATGTAATGTACCTAACATAACTTATAGTACAATATTCAGTCTCGGCTATCACGACCCAAACCCCGGGCCAGTAGCAGAAAGGGAATTTCACAAGTAGAAATTCAAAGGTTATTTAAGAAAAATTCATAAAAATAATTTTAAAACAAAAATTCTCACAATTTTGTGATCATCATTAGACTTAGATTGTTAATGAAATTTATTAAAATAAACCAAGCATCATTATCAGTAGTCTCACAATCCAACACACTCGTTATATAGACAGAGTCTATGAAACGGGCCCATTAATATTTAATATATGCCAAGATAAATAACAATGTTATTTACATGGCTACCAATTTCCTGTACGGTAACCAACTCTTCAATCATCTACTCTCAAGTTTCCAAAATTACACCGAGCATTGCCTGAGAGGGGAAATTAAGGGATAAACATTCAAATGCTCAGTAGGAATTTAATTACCTTTTTGATTGATGCAATTTCTCAAATCTGCATGGTTAGTTTCTTTAAATCCATATATAAATCAAATTTATAAATCCATTGGTATCTAGAATAGTCATATATTCAAAACTAAAATAAAAAATCACATCATTGTATATATCATACATCAACAAGGATATAAGTGAGCTATCATCCTCCCATCGCGGCCCTGTAATACCTCTAAAGTAGGGGTACCCAGTATCTTAATACTGCCCGTGGGCGTATCAGATAAAAACTTGTGCAGAGGCCTAGGTCTCTCATCTAGCACTGCAGCAACTCGCCAGCGACCTAAAAATACCGCGATGTTATAATGGAACTCAAGTATATGATACTATGGTATGTACAACATGTAACAGTTCACGACTACCATGCATCCAATAATCAAATCATGCTTTAAAAATCCAACTTGGCATTATTCTGGGATTTATTGTAACATGGGCAGCACACCGCTGTTTTACTCCAAAACTAGTACGTAAAAATGTATAAAATAATTTACGCAATCCAATCCCAGTATAACCCAACAATTAACAATACTTTCTTTAACTATCGTAAAATCACGATTTTTTATAAATAAATTTTAATGCAAATAAAATCCAAAACAAATAAAAAAAATTAGGTAATCGAACCCCTACCTTGATATTGTAGTAATACTAGGTCAATGACGCTCGAAAAATCCCCGGCTAGTTACTTAGGTGCTTAAATGACAATTTCTGGTTCCTAGTAAGTCCACTTGAAAATATGACTTTTCCACTGAAGATTCAAATACATAAATGGAGGTTACCACTGAATTCAGAATACCCAAAAATACTAGGTCAAATATATACTTTGTTAAAAACGAGGCCCGGTGCGAGACCGGCCTATGGCATGCAAAACGATGTAATTTGTGCCACGAGATTTCAATTTTCGTTCCACAAAGAAATATAATCATATTTTATATCAAAATTCATGTCTTGACCTCACTAAATCTAAATTCGAAATCAGAATTCAGTTTCGAGGTCCTTAGCATTAATTAAGCCCAAAAATCTGAGAATTACATAAATACCACCTCTTGAAAATAATTAGAAAAATATCCTTTTTTTCTAATTACTATTTACCACACTTACCTTTACCCTTTTTACTTTTATCAACTGTAATTATTCATAATTTTTAACCCTCTTTCATCTTAGGTATTTACCTCATCATTTAATCAAAATAATTACGTGAATATCACCTTTTACATAGTTGGTAAAAACGGTAAAAATGATAAAAACTTACCGGAGATGAATTTTAATGTGAAACCACTTAGAGATGATCGGCAACGGCGAGATGGAGCTTCACTTGCCAGAAGTGTCAAAAACGGAGGTCAGACAGCGCTTCGGTGGTCGGAAAACCTCGCCAGAGGCGGAATTTTTACGGGGCCGCTATGGCTTTATCCAACGTCAAAACGAGGCGGGACTGGTGGCATTGGAATCGTCTTCAAAAGCCCTTCGATGTGGGCTGGCATGTCGAATGAGGCGGGCAGCTGTAAATGGCGGCAGGTCCGATGTTTTCTCTCTCCCTCAAGCCTATATTTGCTAGAAATTTGAACTTCTGAGGGGTTTTTAAGAAAAAACTGTGCACTGTTGTAAAATATTATAATATTCCAGATATTTTATTATTTTAATTGAAAATTCAATATTTACAACTTTGTCATTACTCTTAAAATTTCCAATTTGCCCTTGTGACTTCACAGATTTTACATCCTCCCCTCATTAAAGGAATTTCGTCCCAAAATTCGAATTTTACAGAACGATCAAAGTACAACTTCTAGCTAAAAGTTAAATAAATGAGGATACTTCTCATACATCTCTGTTTCAAGCTTCAAAGTAGCTTCGTCTTTGTTGTGATATTGCAAGAGAACTTTGACAAGCGGTATTTCTCTGTTTCGAAGCACTTTGAGTTATCTTCCCAATATACTAACTGGTTATTCCTCATATGTTACATCTTCTTGTAATGACACTTCCATATACTGAATGACATGCGATGGGTTAGGCACATACTTTCTGAGCATCGAGATATGAAAAACATTGTACACTCGACCCAATTGCAGAGGCAAATCTAAGCGATATGATACTGGCCCAATTCTAGCAGTAATCTCAAATGGTCCAATATACCTTAGAGCCAATTTGCCTTTTAGTCTGAATCTAGTGATCCCATGCCTTGGCATAACTTTTAAGAGTACTTGATCACCAACTTCGAACTCTACTTCACGTCTCTTTGGATCTGCATAGCTTTTCTGATGACTCTGTATAACCTTGAGTCTTTCCCGAATCTTGGTAATTTTCTCAGTAATCTCTTGTATCAATTCTGCCCCAAGAGTAACATGCTCCTCTGCATCAGCTCAATACAAGGTTGATCTACATGGTCTCCCATATAATACTTCATATGGAGTCATGCCAGATTAGCTTGGTAGCTATTATTGTAAGCAAATTCTACCAATGACAGGTGATCATCCCAGTTTCCACCAAAATCCAGTATACAAGAGTGAAGCATATCCTCTAGAGTCTGAATAGTCTTCTCAGATTGGCCATTTATTTGAGGATGATGAGCTGTACTGAAATTTAGTTCTATTCCCAAAGCTCTCTATAAAGCTCTCCAGAACTTTGATGTAAATTTTGGGTCTCTGTCAGAAACTATGCTTGATGGCACCCCATGCAAACGAACAACATTATCAGTGTAGAGACGACTTAGCTTGTTGAGCAAAAAATCAGACCTGATTGGTATGAAATGAGCAGCCTTTGTCATCCGATCAACTATCACCCAAACTGCGTCATTCTTTCTCCGCGTCATTGGCAAGCCCATCACAAAGTCTATAGCTATCTTATCCCATTTCCACTCCAGTATGGGTAAAGGTTGTAGTAGTCCTACAAGCCTCTGGTGTTCAGCCTTGACTTGTTGACAAGTCATGCACTTAGCTATAAAAGTAGCTACGTCATGCCTCATACATTTCCACCAGTACTGTATTTTTAGATTATGGTATATTTTTGTGCTACCAAGATGTACTGCAAATTTAGACTTATGAGCCTCAATGAGAATAGCCTCCCTAAGGTTAAGATTGTTAGCTACCACTAGTTTTCCTCTGAAAAGTATAAATCCTTCTCTGTTTGTACTCCAGCCTTCCAGATGTTCATCATTTTTGAGTTGATTCCAAATCGCTCTCAACTCTTGATCTTGCTACTGATTTTTCTGCACAGTCTGGAGAAGTGCAGGTATGGTAACAACATTACTGAGATAAGTAGCTTTGTCAATCTCAAAATACTATAAATCGTAATCATCAATTGCCACTATGTTATTCCAATCTTGAAAAATAAATGCAGTTAACATACCATGAGGTTTCCAACTCAAGGCATCAACTACAATATTAGCCTTGCCAGGATGGTATTATAGTTTGAAGTTATAGTATTCCATGTATTCAACCTATCTACACTGCCTCAAGTTCAAATCATGTTGAGTGAAAAGATGCTTCAAACTCTTATGATCAGAGAATATGTCAAACTTCACACTATACAGATAACATCTCTAAATCTTGAGGGCAAAAATCACTGCTGCAAGTTCTAGGTCATGAATAGGATAATTCTTCTCGTGTGCCTTTAACTGACGAGAAGCATAAGCCATTATCCTGCCATTCTGCATCAAGACACATCCCAATCCAGAACTGGAAGCATCAGTGTATACAACATAAGGTTTATTACTGTTAGGAACAGTAAGAACAGGTGCAGTAGTCAATCTCTTCTTCAGTTCCATGAAAGCCTCTTCACAATCATCATTCCATATAAACTTGACATCTTTTCTTATTAATTTGGTCAAAGATAAGGCAATTCTTGAGAAATTCTCCACAAAACGACCATAATACCCCACTAAACCGAGGAAACTTCTAATCTCAATTACATTCTTTGGTCTTTCCCACTTAAGTACATATTTTAACTTAGTAGGATCAACTGAAATACCCTTTTGAGAAATCAAGTGCCCCAAGAATTTCACTTCTATCATCCAAAAATTACACTTGGATCTCTTAAACATACAAATAACATAACCAGGAAATCAAAATGACTATAACGAGTTCTGAATGCAGTTTTCGGCATGTCTTCTTCCCGAATCTTCAACTAGTGATAACCTGATCTAAGATCACTTTTGGAAAAGAATTTAGATCTACTCAGTTGATCGAACAACTCATCAATCCTTAGCAGAGGATACTTGTTCTTTATAGTAAGCTGATTCAGTCGTCTATAGTTAACACAGAGTCTGAGCGTACCACCAGCTTTCTTGGCAAACGACACAGGAGCACCCCATGGAGAAGTACTGTTCCTGATGAATCCCTTTGATAAAAGATCATCTAGATGACTTCTTAATTCAGTCAATTTTGCTGGAGCCGTGCGATAGGCTGGAATAGAAACTGACTGCGCTTCGAGAATCAAATCAATACAGAACTCGATCCACCTGTCAGGTGGTAGTCCCGGTAAATCCTTCGGAGAAACATCTAGAAACTCGCTAACCACTTATATCCAGGGATGTTGATCGTCAGTTCCCACATCACCATTAATGGCAAATAAATTCCCGTAGCACTCGAGTTTCTTCTTTTCGCCCATGCATGCTTTTATAATCGGACTTGGTTTCAAGGGATTTAGACAAGCTTGATAAACAACAGGATATCTATCCTCAGGCAAAAGAGTAACCCTCTTTTTGAAACAATTAACAGTGGCTCGATATTTGGATAACCAATCCATACCGAGAATGACATCAAATTATTACAAAGGCAACACATTCAAATCAGCCAATAAATATTTACCATCAATTATAATTAGACAATCTCGACACACAATGGAGACATCAGCTGCTCCACCCATTGGTGTGCCCAATGTCAAAACAGGTTCCAACACAGAACATTTCAATCCCAATAATTAAGCAAACAGTAAGGATATAAAAGAATGTGTAGCACTAGTATCAAATAAAATATAAGTCCAGGAGTGTGAGATGAGAATCATACCATCTATAACACCCTTGTCGGTCTGATCTCGACCATCTTCTATTCCAGTGATAGCAAATACTTGACCAGAAACTTTCTCTTTCCCTTTGTTACCTCTTCTTTGGCCGGGTCGACTGCTACTAGCTCCTGGATTAGTGCTAGTATATCCACATCCTCTTTGATTACCAGAAGCTTGCGGAGTCTGAAAATTCTGGGTAAAGTCTAAACCATGTGGCATGTACTGACGCTGGTACAGGGAACCAAAAGAGGCTCCTTTGTGGCCCACTTTGAGACGAAGTTGGCTTCTGTTGGCAGAAAGGATAAGACTTCTTCTGATGGCCCTGCTGGCTACAATGAAAACACCCATATGGTCCAAATCATTCCCTTCCAGAAAAACCATGACTCTGAGAACTCTGTGATTGTAACTGCCCTTGGCTTCTCATGTTAGCCTTTCTATCATTACCTCTGCTCCTCGACTATGTCATCAAGAAAGGCTTTTGCTTTCTGTGCCACAGCAACAAGATCAACCAGATTATTAAAATGCTGAGTCACAATTTTCTCTAAAATAGCTAGCCTCAGAGCTTCCATAAATTTAATAATCTGAAGAGTAGGGTCAGTTTCCGGTGCATAGGCATACTGTGCCAACTCCATAAACTGAATATAATACTCATTCACAGTCAAATCACCTTGTCTAAGTCATTCATACTCTCTAATCATAGTAGATCTATGACTAGCATTGGCATGCTGATCTATAAATAACCCTTCAAAGACATCCCAAGTCATACCGGTCTCTTGTGTGACAACTTGACAGTTTCCCACCAGTTAACAGCACCATCAGATAGCTTATAAATAGTAAAAATCACTCGGAACTTAATAGGTGTCCCAATGGTCGTAAAGATCTTTTTAATTTCCCTGAGCCATCTTTCAGCTGCAGTGGGGTCTGGTTTACCATAAAAGTTAGCGGACTCAGCTTAACGAAATCCTTGAAAAAGCTGGCCTGATGAGCCTCGGGATCTCGTTGAGCCCTTAATCCCGCTATTTCCCATATAACATCATACAAATCTGCTAATGGTTCCAGAATTTCTCGTTGTGGATGAGGAGTATCATTTCTTGGCTCTTGCCTCAGTATTCTTCTTCTCGGAGGCATTTTATTGGTCTGTATACACATGCCAAAGTGTCAGTGAGACAATGATGATGAATTTCAAAATACTCTTTTTTTTTAATAATTACAATCTAATCTAACGATGTCACATCCAAGGCAGACAAACATATGCTCTGATATCAAAATTTTCTATCACGACCTAAACCCCAGGCCAGTGCGGCAAGATGCATGTGCAATCTATACCTATCAAATGCAGACAAACTAAACAATGTACTTAAAACATATCTCGTAAAATCAATACAATGGTATTAATTTAAATCTAATGCGTGAAAAACTTCACTTTCTTATCATACTTAAATAATTATGCCATGCTTATGTCTTCTATAAAGTTTACAACAACAATATAAATAACATATAATTGAAATAATACACATAAGTATGTGAGAAAATATCTTGTATCTATTATTGTTCTTATGATGCAGTTAAATTAAATATTTACTTAATTTGTGTCTGATAGAAAAGATAGTGAAAAAGGTAGTATCCTCTGTAGTATAGTATATGGAAGACTTGATATCAATTTCATTACTAGAATGATCATTATAATGTAAAATGCTTAGAGAAAATGACCACAAAACCGAAATGATAACTTTCACAAAATCAGAAAACTTAATCATAATATAACCTGAAAGTGTACAAGTAATAGGAGGTGTATAATAGCTAATGACTAGCATTAAAAACTAATTAAAATCATCAAAACATGAATGTTAGTTCTTTAGTACAAAAATGATCCAAAATGGTACATAATTTTGTAAAACCTAGTCCATTTGCTTCTAGATGGTACCATTTAGTTTTATAAATATTTGGATAATACATCCCCTATTTTTAGGACATTCATACATTTTTTAAATCATAGTTTAGACCTGCAATAAAAATTGACAAGCCATTTTCTATTTTCTACATATCAAAGAGAATCATTCAAAATAACCTAAGTGCACTTGAATTCTTTTCAGTCTAGACAAAGTTTAAAGCCAATTTTACACTTATATATCATCACATCCAACAAGTAAATAGATGTAATATAAAAGGATCAATATCTTACACATTCTAAGTAAAGAAATCAAATTACAAGTGTAGATAACTTATTCCAACAATGAAAATACTTGAATCCACAAATAGCAAACTTTAGGACTTTAAGTCTAACTTTAATCCTCAATTTAAACTCTATATTTCCAGCAATATATAGGGTTTTTTAGGATCTTAATTCATAAAATAAAAGCTTTGATTTTTAAGAGCTAAAGCAAATTTAAAAGTTTACCATTTCTAAATTTCACAAAAAGTTCATCTTAACTAGTTTGAACTTTTATTAAAACTCTTACTTTCTACTTTTATAAAATTAATTTCTAAAGCTTAAAAATAAACTTTAAGACTCAAGAGGAGCTGGAGAAGCTCTTACTTAAATTATAGTAAGTGGAGAATTTCAATTAGAAAACAACACTAAAGAAAAAGAATTAGTAGGCTCACCTTGACTAGTTTGGACCTGTCTTGCTTTCTATAGCTCCAACTTGAGTTCTACCATTTGAAAACTCTTGGATATGACTAAGACAAGTTTAGAGAAGCCTAGATAATGGCTAGAGTGATTCAAGTCTTGGCTGGAGAGAAATAGGAAAAAACGACTAGATTTAGTCCAAAATCAATATTTAGTGGCTAAGAAAATGCATAAATTAAATTTTAAGGGGTATTTTCGGTATTTCATATCCTAATTTTCTATGTGTTCAGCTTTAGATCACTCTTGACTTACTCACTACATTACTAATCATTTTTATATACTCAAGTATAGAACAAAAATGATGAAACTTAGCTTAAAAAGTAGAACCTTGTCCCATAACCAATTATTAAATATAAAAATTAGTTAATTAGACTCCAATTAATAATATAAATAAAGTATCAACATCTAATTATTAGAATGTACAAAAATGATATTATACAATTAAGCTGAATCTAAGCTAGTTTAGTACAATTATTTTATTATGTCTTTGGAAATTAGAACGCCAAAATAACACTATATAAAATGCAATGGTTTTGGAATGACATGATTTGAGAAAAACTTCACCATTCAACGATAGAAAAAAGATGTGCCAAAAACATTTATAGCTTTCCAAAAAAAAAAAGAAATTTTTAACAAACGGAATATGTACTCAAAAAAAAAAAAACTACAAGACATAGAAAGGATTGAAAAACAAAGAAATAAACATATCAATATTTTTGATACTACACTAAAAAAAAAATTCTATTTTTATAGTAAGTTAGAGAAGTGTATGTCTATTAAATATTGAGAAAGCTGCAAACTATTATTCTTCATGTTTAAATATATCAAGAGATTAACCATATACCCAATCTCCTCTTTTATTTCTTACTCTCTTTTATTATTTATTCAAAACTCTAGTTTTTCTCTAACAAAGAGCTTTCAAGGGGATTTGGCACCTGAATCAGTGATACCCTTTTGGTCAAGAAAATAGATCTATTGTCACCTTTTTGTCTATTTGTTCACTATATGGGTAAATTTTTATTACTTAATTTACCACTTATTATTCCCCAAATTACCCTCTAATATGATTTTATTTTTTCTTTCCACTTGGCCATCCACATCGTTACTCATTTCTACCCCTCTATCATACATTTTATTTGCTAGAACTAGCTCCCTTCTAGCCTCTTTTCATCTTCATTTTTTTTTTTAACGCTTCTTACCTTTTTTTCAAACTGGAAAACTCAAAATCTTTTAACAATATAATTCTATAAAGTAAAAATAATTATTTAATTGATACTTGATTATTAGTTATGATTAGGGAAAACAATGTAATCTATTTTTTCATTGAATTACATATTCAAAATTAATGCTTTTTTTAGGGGTGTTGAAATTTAAGTGTTTGGAGTATATAAAGGCTATAACTCCTAATGATGAGTACTATATATAATCAAAATCATAAAACTCACAAATATAATACTACATTACTTTTAAAAGGGGATTGAAATTGTAAGGATAAAGTTTAACCAAATATGGAAAGCAATGCAGAAGATATTCGATGACCAATCATAGATTGTACCATCATACAAAACATACAATCAAAAAGAAAAAGAGAGAGAATAACTCAACATTTTTCTAGATTGTCATTTCAGCACCCAAGATACAAATAGTTATTGTATAAAACATAGTTAATTAGGATATGACTATTTAGGACTTATGCCCGGTGTGTTAGAATTTAAAGAGTTGAGGATTTGTATAATTCTTATTTGAAATGATTTGTGTATAAGAAAAGATGTGAAGATTTTTTCCCCTTAAAATAAATATTTGCGGATCAAATATATGCAAAGAGATATTTTTAGAACAATTTGTGTTCTAAAAGGTAATTTTATTTATAGCCATTTTGGTAATAAAAAAAAGTTACTTAAAATAGTGTAATAATAGCAGATATATGGGTGACAATAGACCAACTATAAAAGTTGCCTACACAAAAGTTCGAAATACCATTGTTATAGTTATCATGTAAGCTCTATTAATTATCTAGTAACTTTTAAACAACAATTGGACAATTTAAAGTTGAGTCGAATGAGACATTTCGATAAATTAAATGTTGATGATGACTGTTGATAGAGGTTTTGTCAACAATAAATTTAGAAAAAATTAAGAGATGTGGCTTGTGTGAATTGAGTTATTAATCAAAGCAAATAAAGAAACAAATGATTTTATAGTGGTTCAGTCCCGAAAAAGATGAGCTTACGTTCACTGTTTTTCACTATTTTATGGAGAATTACGAGCACTCAAAGTTACAATGTCTCGTCTGGAAATCTCTATCAGATTAGAAGTCAGAATTTAGAAATCAGAAAATTGGAATATTGGAATATTGGAATATTGGAGTCCCCGTCTGAAACATTGAGTTCCCTTTATATAGGTGAGGGTAACTCAATGTTCCTAATTGTGAAAACGAGTAACTATACAATCGGGTAATACAATTTGAGTAATAACATAATTGAGTAATCACTTAAAACGGGTAACTGGTCGATCATAAAAGAGAGACTTCTGTTTCCCTTTCCTTACAGGTTACCTGTTTGATGAAGCAGAGACTTGTTTCCTTTTCTTTCGGAGGAGGTCGCTCATAACTTATACAGAAGAGGTCGCACATAACTTACACGGAAGAGGTCACACGTAACTTACGCAGGGGAAGTCGCATGTAACTTATGCGGTGGAGGTTGCCAATGCCATATATCAAACTTAATTTGCCAATGCCATATATCAAACTATGAGATTCATTCACAAATTGAAATCAAATGCTAATGATGACTAAATAGGTGACCATTGTTAATTTGCCAATATCACATATCAAACTATGAGATTCACAAAGAAACTTAGTAGGTGACTCTGATATGCAATAACTTAGTTGGTGACCAACTTAATAGTTGATGTAGAAATTACACTTAATCTAATATTTGGGTATAATCATGCTTAGGGATTAATTTTATTGAAAAATATAACATAAGTCACTTTTAAGGATCATTTAAAGAATGTGTAAAAGTACAATAAAAAATTTATAATTGTTAAAATAAAAAATATAATTACACAAAAATAGGAAAATAAATTAGAAGGAAAAGGCAGAAAAGAAATGCAAAAGATGGGCTAGAAATGTAAAATAGTACAAAAAAATAATAAAATACTAAGCACTATTCTCTTCATTTTTTTTTTGGTTAATTGCACAATAACTATAACCAAACTATTCAAGAAAAAAAAACAAACAACCCTCGAAGGAAAAAAAAAAGAAAGGGTATCGCTACACCTAAAAAGCAATTTCTACAGTGTTGGAGTGGTTTTCACCAACTGTCCACGTATCTCTGAACTGCCAGTGTTGTATCCTCCAACTGTCCACGTGTTCTTGTTATCCCAAAGAACTTTTGACTTCAGACAGGATCGGAAAGGCGGGGGTGGCCATCTGCAAAGACTCTCCGATGCTTAAATCAGATATTTACCTCTAAGATTGAGTAGCAAAGATTCAGTTTTTTTCTGTATGAGTATATCTTTTTTTTTTTGCTTATGAACTTTTAAACGTTTCTTTTTGTATGCGTATATGCCTCCTCGTTGGGGACGCATGACTCATATATATATAGTCCTGAAATTGTGAACCTCCTAATTCTCAATCTCAGGACCGAGTACCTCTTTCCTCAAGACTTTCTCCGGAGGTCACGGGCCGAGATTACCGTGATCCCCCCTGCACTGCTGTAGCCTAGTTTCGGCCGTCCCCTATGGCTCGAGTCTGTCAAGGGCGAGATTTGGACAAATTGCCGTTTTGTCAGAACGGCTTGCCCCCTACGTACATCTACTCAATATCGCATTAAATGTTATGTCTGGGTCTGGAGCTGTGAGTTGCTTTCTATTGTACTCTGGTGGAAGACCCTTGGGGCTTCCGACCCCCAACTATCGAGGTAGGAATTGGACTGGGCCGAGTCCATCCAGGGTTTGGGATGGGCTCGACCCTAACCTCGGACAGCCCAATGGCCGATGTGGTATCACGTGCGACTCGCGTGGCCTTTAGCTAGTCCCTCTCGACACATGTCGGACGGTAGGCCCTGTTTGTGACATATTCTGCCATTTAATCGTCCATGTGGCATATGATTTGGGAACGAGTCCCACGTACAGTATTAGGTCAACTTTATATCGTCGGAAGATCGGCTTCACAGTATTAGGTCAGCTTTATATCGTAAGAAGACCGACTTGAGTTGACCCCTGTATTGGGATAGAAATATACTTATCATCATACTGTCTATTACTACGCTTTCATGATGATATTACTTTACTATAATCTACACAATATTTGTAAAATAAAATATCAAAAAATCCACTAGACGCTCTCTCTCTCTTTTCTTTTTATTTGCTCGTAACAGTACATAAAGATAATGTTTTTTTTTTCCTGAATAAATAAATGGTAATACGATTCCATTCATATGAATACATAATAACTATCCCATTCCATTCATATTAATACATAATTACTATCACATTCAAAAAAAATAATTAAACACTATGATAGATTAAAAAAAATTATGATCTTATAGATTAAAAGGATTCTTTTTTTGAGGAGGCAAAAGAAAATTCCATATTTTTTTGTTTTTCTTTTAAATTCTTCCAAAAAAAAACCTACCGTTGAGTGGTTGACGCGTAGAAAATCCCAAATATATGGAAAAAAAAAAAAGAAGAAGTCTAGTCGTAATAGAGGAAAGGTCTTGCACTTTTTCGTAATTTGGCAGGAAAAATCGGAAACGCGGCTGAGGGTTACATACTCCAAACTTTGTCGAAGAAATCTCGGCGATCAGACCCACGTTCATCGCTTATCGCTTAATATTTACCGATCAATCACTCAACGTTCTCAAAATATTTCAAATAATAATAATAAAAATAAGAAAAGGAGAAAGAAAAGAAAAATGGGTTCGAGGGACAAGGACCAAACGACGCCGCATCATCAGCCCCTTCTGAGCAGCCTCGTCGTACGGCCGACCAACGGCGACGGAGGCGGCGATGGTGGTGGCCGTGGCAGCGATTACGAGCCCGGCGAGGTCCGCTGTGAGCCTCCTTCCTACTCCAGATCCGATCGCTTTTACGGTGACTCTGGTTCGTCTCTCTTTCTCTCTGAATTTATGCTTTCATGCGTTGTTTTTGTTGACTAAACGAATAATTGCTAGGGTTTAGTTTGTGCTGTTGTGTATCAAGTTTTATCTGAGGAAATTATGACTTTTCGAGTCTGCGTTTGGGATTTGATTTTGGGGCAAGTCATGTATTTGCAAACCCTAGATCGACCTACTACTTTCTGTTTTTTTTTTTTAGCTGGTGATCTTGCATGCTGACATTAGTATTACTATGTAAGCTTATTCTCTACATTTTTATATAAATATTTATATTTATTTGATGTTTATTAGTACAATTCATGCTGATTTTGAAGAAATTTTTATGGGTATGCTGCTTGTTGAGCTGGAGTTACGATAGTGCGAATGTTCTTAGCAATAATCTTTTTGGTGGTCCAGTTTAAGTGTTATTGTCTATTACTTTTCTGGTATGACATGATTATTAAAGCGTGCTCAATGATTTTGAAGTGTTTATGATCGTATTATACAACCTTTCTTCTATTAGTTATGTTGCATGTCGAACATGTGGATCTAGTACAAATTTTAAAGAGTGTAAAACTGCGAATAAATTTGCTATGTTATGTGTTACAGCTCCGAATGTTGCCTGCAAGAACTTGAATCTTGAGGAAGGCACGTTGGTGTTAGTGCGGTCTTGGATCATGGTTTTGTGGATTTTTTTGTTACATATTATGGGTTAATTATGTTTGAAGATTCCAACAGTGGGGATATTGCTGGGTATATCAATTTATTGGCTGCATCACTGAAAATCAGTGCATGGGTGGGGTCTCATTATGTTAGTTTATCCATGGTCATGATGGTCTCAATCTTTGTAAATAATGATGATGGGTTTTGGTCCGCACCAGTGTTAGACTATAGAAGATGCCAATCAAATTGGAAGCTTGCTAGGGATTTCATTTAGTAGTTCCTGGGTTTAAGATGTGGTATTGTTTTATAGGAAACCTATCAACATCAAACAAATTCATATGGTCATCCTGAGTTGTAAACAGTAAGGAAACCTACCTTATTTTGGTTGGTCTACTTTTGACAACTGTCAGAAGATGGGAAATATGTTGACTGGTGGAAATTGGTTCACTCCTGATTCACCTTATTGGGATGTGGCATTTCATTATTGGAAGATTTTTGCTGCTGAACGTTAAGCTTGGTAGTCTCTGGCGCTATGGAATCTTGTTTTTTGCAGATTGAAATTCTCTTTACATTAATCAGCAGTTTAGTTACATATCTCGTTTTATTTTTATTTTTTTTCGTTGTGTTTTTGGTTTGGATGGTTAAATAGGGTTCAGTTGGGTGATTTATAGCTGTATACATTTCTACGTTTCCTGGGAATTTAACATGGATAAGATTTTGGTTGAATTTTTCTAGTTGATAGTGTGGTGATCTGGTCAGAAAAAGGGCTGGTGAATTATTAGGACTCTGGTGTTTGGTCATCTTTTCATGTCCCCTTTATACTTCCATTTGTCTTAAGTTGTGCATTATTTAAATGCAACACCAGTCACGGAGAATTTAGTCATATGGTATGAGACATGCCTTTATTTCTTCATCCCACTATATCATTCAGAGTGATCACGCATTCTAGTGTCTATGGAAATTCGCAAGTTTGTTGCTTTACAAGTAAGACATGGGATATCTTTAAGATATAAGATTATGTAGGAAGAAATGGACAAATTGGAGCAAGTAATTTGTCATAGTAATTGGATGCTTGCAATTCTTCGGATCTTCTATGGTGGGCTGTTTCTCCTGTGGGGTTTGCATCTTCATCCCGCTGATCCTCATTTCAGACGTGTTTCAACTGAGGGGGGTTTGAAACATTGTGTGCCGAGAGTCTTCTTTTTTGCTGAATTAGTAGTAATTTATGTTCCTTCATCATCTGCTTGTTGCATATTTGATCTAATTTATCCTCCTAACCTCCCTCTGAGTGCTACATTTCAAGTTGTGGTTGCTCCAGATACATGATTATGGACTGGTTCAGATCAGATATGTAGGTGTACGTGTGAAGTTAGCATGTTATATTTCATGAGGTAAATGGATGTGGCTCTTGAAAAATAGCATCCAGAACTGTGTTTTCTGCAGAAAGCAGCTACCACATAACTTGAGTGTGAGTAAACATGGTTTCTATTTGCTCAATTCCCAAATAACATTCACTGGTAATATGGGCCATTTGCTTGAGAAGTAACGAGAAGTGCAGTAAATCGTGTGAATTTCTCACTCTCTTCGAAACTTGTAATGTTGTACTACTCAGTGACGAGATTTCCTGAGTGATGGTAACAGTCTTTGCGAACTTTGTTGAATTGATCATTTGGGAGTTCAGATCACAAACTCTGCAACTATAAGTACATTGTTACTTCCATTTTCTTCTTTTTTTCTAGTTAGTGGTTGCTTATCTTTAGAATTACTGCCTCTGTTCCAGGATATAGACTACGTGCAGGTTCTGCTTCTCCTGTACGGCGGAGGGATGCTGATCATTACTACAATTCTAATTTTGATAATTCTGGTGCTCTGGCACACAGCCGTGAAGTTGGTGGCGCAAGGGATGCTGGTAGATTTCGAGATTCTTCTCCACCTTATGTTCGAGGGAGGGGTGGTGGCAGGCCATTTGGTAGGGGCGCTAATGGTTCTGAATTTGTTCGTGGGCCATTTAGAGGTGAGGGCATGAACAGAAACAATCCAAACGTAAGACCAAGAGAAGGAGACTGGTTTTGCCCAGATACTTTGTAAGTTATTTCTCTTCATTCATCTCTTTGCCTATTTTATTTCCTCTTTCATTTTCTCTGCATGATTGTTCATATTTTGTATGTCTCCTGTCTTAGATGTGGCAACTTGAACTTTGCAAGGCGAGAGTACTGTAACAACTGCAACAGGTCTCGCCCTGGACCTGGGGGAAGTCCACGAAGGGGTTATCCTGGCCCACCACTGGCAGATGCTCCCTCTAGACGCTTCCCTGGTCCTCCATTGGATCCTTCACCAGGAAGGACTTTGAATGGCTACAGGTCCCCTCCTCGTGCTTGGGTTAGGGACGGCCCTAGAGAGTTTGTTACTGGAGGTCTGCCACCTCCCAGGCACGATGGCAGGTTTCTTGATAACCACTTGCGAAGAGATCGGCTGGATATTCCAGAGGACATCTATAGAGGGAGGGCCAGGTTTGACAGGCCAGTTCCTGTGGATTGGGGCCATAGAGATCGAGGAAGGGAGAGCTTCTTTAATGAACGAAAAGCATTTGAGAGGCGACCTCCGTCTCCACTTCCACCACCACCACCACTACCACCTCCTAGCCGTGGCCGTTGGGGACGTGACATTAGGGAGAGAAGTCGATCGCCGATAAGGGGCGGTCCGCCACCAAAAGAGTACCGACGGGATATTTACATGGAACGGGGACGAGATGATCGACGAGGCATGGCTCGAGATCGCATTGGCAGTGCATATTGACAGAGTGTAAGCAGTAGGATTTGGAGGCGTGATTTAGTCTGTTATATGTCTTTTTTGTACTTAAGAGGTGAGGAAGGATGAGTACAGCTTTGCGACTGACTTAGTTCCTCAGATACGTTGTATTAACATTTTTGCTAAGTTTCAGCCGCTCATGTACTTTTTTCATTTTGGGTTTGGAAATTATTGGTTCTTTTGTTCAGAAGATGCATCCTTCAGTGTGGTCTTCTGTTTTTTTTTGGTTACAATTTTACGTTTTTCTCAACGAAGTGGTGGTGGTGGTGATTACTGTGAGAATGAGGGGATACAATGTGAATTTCTTCGTCGTTGCAGTCATTTGGAGTACAGAAATTTCCTACAAATCCCCTCAAGTGATCGTGATCGCAAAGATATCATGCAGAAGTATCACGCCTTTCCATTTAACTTGATTTATTTCTTTTCTTTTTTTTTTTTGTCTTTTTGTATATTTGTTGGAAAATGATAAAATGTGTCTTGCAGACTTACTCCAGGCTAATACCTGTTACAAAAACTACTCTTATTTGTTTATTTATTCTCCTTTCTTTGAAAAAGAATGGTGTGGCTTACACCGTTGAGTTCCTCATCTTTGTCTAATTTCATGTTAAGTCTTCATGCTGATTTCAATAGCAGTTCCGTTTTCCAGGTTGGTGATTGGTGGGCAGCGAGAATAGAGTTGGATTCCCAAGATATAATGGACGTTTGATACGTAAAGTGAACTTCTGAGAATCATGAACATTGACATTGATTTTAGCGTACAAAGAAATTGTAGTTTGGTTTTCAAATGCCGTCTGTTCAATAAACCCCATCATCTTGTTGTATTCAATTAAGCATTCCTTGATTTATTTTTCTTTTAAATTATGAGTTAATGCATTTATTGAACTACTCTTGCTTCGGATTCCTAGTTTTTTTCTTCTAAATACTTTCATTACAAATAAGAAGATAAAAGAGTTTTTGATTACAAAGAAGATATTTATAAAAAGCTGATTAAGATTTTCGAAAGAAATTTGTGCATTGGGATCTTGACAAAATTGACCCAAGAGAAATGGATTTATGCAAATCTCCATTGTTACGCGTTCCGATAGATCTTTTAGTATCAGTTATTGACCCGTTGTAATTCCACTTGACATTCATCATTGGTGTCTCTTACTTCACATACCGTTTAAATTTGAATAGATCTAGGTGAAAAACATACTAAAAGAATCCACACTATGAGATTCATTACAAACTACCATAGATCCAAATCTAGGTGAACTAAAATAACAACAAATAATAAACTACATACCACCACAGGAAAAGTTAAAAATCACACAAACCACCGCAGATCGGGATCTGAGTGTATTAAGACCATTCAATATCTATATCTAGATGGAAGATTACTTTCTCAAATAGGAGGATTATTTGACAATAAAACTAAAAATTGAAAAATTAAAAAAAAAAACTGAGAAAACCTATACCAGAGTAAGGGAATACCATCCTCCTCGATAAGGGAGACACTTGTTAGCGAAGGAAATGAGGAGGAGATACAGAAAGAGAAATAATCGCTGACGGAAGAAAACAGTAGACTTGGTTTTAGAGAGATGGAAAAGTTTTTCTCTCTAAAACCGGTGTTCCATGTTGTGTCAAAGTTTTTGCATGGATTCCTAGTTTTTTATTTGTATAGAAATGAAACTTCTGTATAGTCTAAGACTATCTATAATGCATTATGCTAAAAAAAAAGTGGGCTAATACTAAAATTAGTGTTGTGCATTTTTTGAATTTTGTTCTATTATATGCATGCTAAAAGAAATGCTATTTTATATTTTAAACATTAATTTAAATATAAATATCTTCATTTTCTATTTTTAATTCTTAATATTTTACCCAATTGCTTATCATAAAAATTAATTTCATTTACTAGAATACATTTACTCATATTCTAAATAAATGAGCAAGTTGGTCAAAGCAAAAAAAATGTAAGTAAAATTTTGTTCTTCTACTAAATTTAATTGATTGTAATTTAGTAAGAACAAACTTATAAGTAAAATTTAATGAAAATTTATACATATATACATTGAATTTTGGTAATATTATAAAGTATATGTATTTTTTATTTAAAATATCATTAATACTAAAATTTAATATTAGCATGGCATTTAGAATATTTATTCGAGATACTAGAATTATAGGCTAGATATATATGATTGGATCATCATTCGTGACACTAGAATCTTTTATTGACATAGCTTACTGTGAATTGTAGACTTTGCCTGCATTATATGTGAGCCTCGATAAAGATCAACTATAAGGCTACGTTTGGTGAGACAAAAAAGAGAGAGAGAAAAAAAAAATTAGTTGGGAGGAAAACAGAAAAGGAAAAGAAAAGAGAAGTGGAGGAAAAAAAGTCAGTGAGGCCCATAAAACTTTTCCCTAAGTCGGAGATAAAATAGGAAAGAACAAAAGTTAATTAATAAAAGAGTTTAATTTACTAAGCTATGTGCATATAATTTTAAAAATAATAACATAAAAGATAAATAGTTCTTTTAAAATAAATTAGTTTTCTTTCATTTTTATTTATCAAACAATTATAGAAGAAAAATAATTTATTTTCTGTCATACATATTTTAATTTTCTATCATCTCAACCAAATATAGTCTAAAAGATTTTGTAGCACTTGAATTCATTCCGCATTGCTACATACTCTCTACTAAAATTAAAGTATTAAAAAAAATTACAAACAAAAGAAAAAACAAAAAAAAAAAAAGGGGGCATTTTACAGTTTGTTTGGGAACATATAATATTTTTTAAAAAATAAATTAAAAAGTAAAAATTTCTCAAAAATTACTTATAATCTATATCACTTTTTTAAAAAGTAAAAATAGAAATATAAGTTATACTAAGTGCAGAGACTCATTTTTTTAATTGAATATCTTAGATGGTTGGGGGAGATTGTACAAGACCTTGATCTTGTGAGATGCATGACTATAGTAATGAGAGTTAAAGAGTAAAGTGAGAGTAAGAGTATTCAGGTCCGTTTCACTCGTCACCTTTTGGTCTTCTATTTATAAGGGTAAGGGTGTTTCTAGACATGTTAGAGCTTAAAGCTCTGCTCCAAAGATTCATTATACTTCTTACTGGATTTCTCCATCACAATAAGTCAGAGGCTCCAATTTTCAATTTTGTTGAGGGAAAATCTCCCAGTCATCTGGAATCAGTTTAGGGTCATCTAGTTATGAATTTCACTGGATCTTGGGCACAATCTTTGGGCTGGTGGTTTATTGGATGGAGCCCACTTATTGGTTATCCAACCTAATTATGGTATTGAAGGGCCTCGTCAGATGAATTGAGTCTATCATTTTTGGGCCTCTACGAAATTTTATTTTTGTTTTCAAAACAGTGATCAATTTAATAGATTGCCTTTTATTTTCCCCACTATATGGCTGCTGTTTGGTATCAATTTTATAAAAAAAAATATCAGTTTTTAAATGGATATATATTCTATATAATTGATATATTTGGACACCTGTTTTTTTTTTTTGGCATAAATTCTGAATTTTTGAATAATGGTTGAAAAACGGCCATTTTTTAGACAAAAGCCCTGACTTGGGTCATTTGGCTAAAAGAAACCCTAAAATTTTGTTTTAAAAAAAAAACGTAAAATAACGAAGAATTTTTTTTAATTTTTCTGTCAAATCATAGCCGTTCATTTTGTGCCTCGTACTAATTACGGATTCCAGACCCGTGATGAATAAACTCAGCCAACCGATTTCCCTCTTTCCTCCAAGTCAACAAAACAAACTTCTGTTCTGACTCCCGATGGGCCCTTTTAGCGCCAAATTTCTATCTTATTTTATTCTTTTACTTTTCACTTTTTTAACGGAGCGGAATCTTATTGGAAATTTCCCTCGTTTTTCATAACCCCGATCCGGTATGGTGTTTCATCCAATAACATTTCTCCACGTGTCAAGAGATAAGCGAGAGACAAGTTATCTCCGACGTGGCAAAATATAAATGGAGAATCACTTTAACCCGTGAAACCACCAGATAATCTCTCAAATTGGAGATTTCCCATTCGCGTCGCTCTAGTGGAAAATTCTTTGTTTTATCATTCCAAATCGACGGTCAACTACTCACTAACCTCGCTTCTATGAATTAGAACCGTCAGATTACTCCATTCGATTTAAACCGTTAGATTAAACACAGCATGCGTATCTGGCCGTCAAATAATTACAAAATTGAATTTCAAAAGCTCGGGAGAGAGAGGGAGGAGAGACGAAGAACAAAAGGCCCTTTGCTCATGCTCTCTTCTCCATTACTATCGGCCTTCTCTTTCTCTCTCTAAAAATCTCAGTTCCAGAATCCTCTCTCTCTCTCTCTCTAGGTTTTCCTTTCTATTGTTCTGTACCAGAGGAGTCAAGCTTTCCGATTTCGGCCATTGTTGACGAGCTTCGCCGTGAATCTTGAGCTCTCAATCGCGCGTTTTCGGCGAATTTGATTCGTATTTCGGTGTTTTGTTCGTTCTTGGATCTAAAACCGCATGAATTTGAGCTGATTTCTGGAATTTGAGTGATTATTTGGGTGTAATCAGTGGATTGTGTATTTATTTCTCGAAAAAAATTTGAATTTGCAGGGAATTTTTTGAAATTTGGATTTGAATTTTTATGGGGGAAGGCGAGGAAGGCGATTTGCCTCCGAAGAAGATTCAATCGGATGCTGCTGCAGCGGCGGGAGGGAGCGGTGCCGCGCTATCTGATGCTCCAACGAAGAAGCTGGCGAGGCAGCTCGATTTCACGGGTTTTGGTGGGGCGTCCGGTAGTGCAGTCTTGCCGGAGCATCCCCAGTCGCAACCGGTATTGCCCTCGTCACGGCCGATGACGGTGTCACAGCCGGTGGTGCAGAGTCAGCCGCAGCCGCAGGTGGTGGCTGTGCCAGTGACGCCTCAGCCATCTGTTCCTCCGGCGAGGATGGTGTAAGTTTTCTTGTTTAAAGAATTATAGTTTTAATTGGCTTGAGAGTACAATAATTGTTCGTAACTTAAATTTGGAATCGAAAATTTGGCGTGTAGATTTCTAGTCGACTTGAGAGTTCTGGTTTTTGGACTGAGAAACATGGGTTCTTCTATTATGGGATTGTTGGAAAAGTCGTAATCTTTGTTTAAAGTTTGATCTTGGAGCTTAAAGTCCCTATGTCCATGGTAATTTTTTCTCGGTCTTGGTTAGCATTTTTGCTATTAAAATGCTGGGTTTTTTTCCCTCTCTTTCTAATGTTCAAATTTGGTTATTTTGTGCCTTTTGTTTTATTTATTTCAACTGTCGTTACTTCCTTTCTATATTTGTGGTGGTATAGAAGATATGAATTCTTCAGTCTTTATTGTTATTTTTGTTACTTTATAGGAATTTCTGTTAGCATATTGGTGAAAGGAATAAGGTACTTTCTGTTCTTCACCTATCTTCAATGAATTGCTCCATGGAGAAAGTAAGCGTGTAAGAGCTTTTTTTGAAGTTTGAGCTTATAAAGGATGTTTAAGGAAACTATTAATCATGTTCTATTTCTGTTGAGATTTTCAAAATAGTGGATATGAGCTATGTAAATTTGGTGGTGTGGGTTCGAATGCAGTTGTTACTGCGAATCTGTCTTGTCTCTTTGATGCATTTACCTGAGAAATGTTTGGACAAGCTGAAATCTTTTCGCTTGCAAGTTTGCACATGTGTAGATACAGATTTTGTATTATGTTAAAGTCTTAATATAGAAGCTTAATCTACACCAATCAAATTTCTTATGAAACTGTTCTTTTCTCTCTTCAGAAAGCCAGAATCCCCGAAAGCAAGATCAAGAACCAATGAAGCAAAAGATGGTACTCCTAAGAAGCAAAAACAGTGCAATTGTAGACACTCACGGTGCTTGAAGTTGTAAGTGCAAAAGTCTTTACATTTATCTGAAGCATTTCCCCAGAAAATTGATTATGCATTATAAATGTATGAGGCTGACTTTTGTGCTTTTATTGAGCCAAGATGTACTCTGCATCTCTGAAATTCTTAAGTTCCTCTTTAAATAGTCAGTTGTCGTGCAACACCTTTTCTTCTTATTTGAATCATATGGAACATTATAACTGTAATGTATTCATATATTCATATATATATATCTCACGAGGAGCTTTATTTGGGAATTTCACAATCAGGTACTGCGAGTGTTTTGCATCTGGAATATACTGTGATGGTTGCAATTGTGTAAATTGCTATAATAATGTTGAAAATGAAGCTGCCCGACGAGAAGCAGTGGAAGCTACTTTAGAGCGTAACCCAAATGCATTCAGGCCAAAAATTGCCAGCAGCCCACATGGACCGCGGGACACTAGGGTATGTAGTTCCTAGCTAGTTGAGCTGCTTCTGAATGATGATGCATCTTTATTTTCTTTACCGTGTTCTGGTTCTGCCTTGCGGTTAATAAGTAATCTGTATTCAACAAAAATGAAATATTTTTTTATTCCATTTAAACCACCGGACTTACTAGTGTGTCCAAGGGGCTCTGTTTAATATTTTTGTTGTCATTTTAGCATCTTGCTTTACCTTTGGTGAGGGATTCAGGGTCAAGAAGAATTCTAGATGTTTAAGGTGTTATCTGTTTCCGTATATAAAAGAATTGCCGTAAAAACTATGGTTTTGTATGCTGTCATAATGTATGTCGAGAAATTTGTAAATACATATGGTTCGCTTCAATTTTGCTAGAGAATGGTATTGATCTATGTATAGGTTCTTTTTCTTGTTCATTGACAATTTTGTTTTGTACCAAATAAAGGATAATGTAAATGGAGCAGAGTCACTTGCTTCTTTTATACTACTAAATCATTTTTGTAGTTCTGCCAATCTTTTTCTTTTGGTTGTTGTTGACAAATATATGGGCTGGTTTAAAAATGTAGGAGGACGCAGGGGAGGTTATGATTTTGGGAAAGCACAACAAAGGATGCCATTGTAAGAAATCAGGGTGCCTCAAGAAATACTGTGAATGCTTCCAAGCGAATATTCTCTGCTCTGAAAATTGTAAATGCATGGACTGCAAGAATTTTGAGGGAAGTGAAGAGAGACAAGCACTATTTCATGGAGATCATGGCAGCAACATGGCTTATATTCAACAGGCAGCTAATGCTGCCATAACTGGAGCCATTGGATCCTCTGGCTATGCGTCCCCTCCTGTATCCAAGAAAAGAAAAGGTCAGGAACTTTTCTTTGGACCAACAGTTACACCCAAGGATACAACTGTTCGCAGGATTGGACAATATCAACAGGTAAAGTTAAAACTAGCACTTGGATAAAGAATAGCCAGTGAACTGCCAGGTTTTAGTTCAAGTTTGCTACTGCTATTCCTGCCACCAAGTTGGTTAGTTGTTTTTGTTTTTGGATAAAAAAGAAAGAGCTCCTTTTGTAGTTAATGAAGATAGTAAACCAAATAGTTAATGTACCATAGTACCTGTAATTGTGTCATGGCTGCAGCTTTGAAGATTGCAGGTTAAGAAAATGAATTTGTCTTTGTCTCGCTCTGTAATAATGGGTTTACTTATTATCTGAATACTCTCAATCCAATTTTAATTTGTAAAATGTAGACTCAGGACAGGCACTCATGGCATATTTTAATGATATACAGGCAAACCATATTAGAGCATCTGCACCCCCTTCCTTGCCTTCAGTTCCTGCTGCTCGGCTTGGTAGTGCTGCAGGGGTGGGCCCTTCCAAATTTACATACAGGTGGAAATTGTTGTTTTATGGACATGTTGCTCTTATGCTTTGCTCAGAACTAATTTGCATGTGATTGTTGAAGGTCTTTGTTAGCGGACATCATCCAACCACAGGACTTAAAAGAGCTTTGCTCCGTCTTGGTTGTCCTCTCTGGAGAAGCTGCCAAGACAATTGCAGGTGCTCTTTGGTTTGTGTATAAAATCAGTAGTTCTTTTCATGTGGTTATTCATTATTTATTCGTAGTCTGAATTGCTTCATATACTCATTCTGATTGGACCTCTAAGCTTGGAATGGGGTTTATGGTATGCCACTGTCCGTATACATGGTATAAGGCATTGGCTGACAGGCTTTATTCAATCTTTTCTGGGAGGTGTTCAATGTTACATTGATGTTTGTTTTCTGAAATGTTTGTAAAGGAGAGGAATGGTATAGAACCTTTCGGACAGCCTCATGTGACATTTGTTGCGATTTTGGCCTGAGCTGAGCCTATCTAGATAGTCCAATATAAAATTTGCCTTAAAAGCCTAGTTAGCACTGCTTGAGGATTTGTCTGTCCTGTTTCCTTTGAATGACATCACATTTAAAGGGTAATTGTCCATGTTGTAATCTGTTCAGACCAAAGAAGTGCAACAGAGAAGCGGGTAGAAGATCAGTCAGAAACTTCCCTTGCTTCAACGACTCAAGACAGGTTGCAGAGCCTGGAGTCTGAGCTTGAGAAAGCTGTGGCTGACGATTGCTCTAGTGCAAATCAGGCTGATAAAACTGGGCCTGATGACTCCGGTTCAGATGGTGCTGATCTGCCGAAAGGGAGGCCGATGTCTCCTGACACTTTGGCATTGATGTGTGATGAACAAGATACAATGTTTATGGCAGCAGCTTCCCCTGGTGGGACAGGTCATGGATGCAACATTTCTTCACAATTGCCATATGGACAAGGCATGACAGAGGTTTATGCCGAGCAAGAAAGGATAGTATTGTCTAAGTTTCGAGATTGTCTTAAAACGCTAATTGCGTTAGGAGAAATAAAAGGCAAGTTGCTTCAGAAGTTTATGGATCATTCTGTTGTTGATTTCTGTTTCCTTTTATTATGGAGTTGTAGTTTTGGTTCTCTGATGTATTAAAGATCAGGAGTATCAATTTCCCTACATTTGCATGTTTTGTGCATGGTCTAAATCTGAGACTTTCCCTTGGATCAGTAATCTGTAATTTGCATTTTGCACATTGCTATTACATTTTTTCACCCTTGAATTTTTTTTTTAAAACTTTTAAATTTAACACTTATATGATCTTATACTTACCACTTGCGTGGTGTCCACGCCCTAGGCCTTATCCCTTGAAAACCAATGCCTCCCAAAAGAAGTGTTGGAATGCCTTCCTTATGGTATTATCTTTTTTAAAATCTGGATTTGGAGTTTAGATATTTTTTGCTATCACGGTTTTATGTTTTTACAGTTTTGCTAATACATGAGTCAATAACCTTCTTTTGTTCCACATTGCAGAAACAAAGTGTTCATCATTAGCCAGAAGTGAGCCAAGTCTAACCAATGGCTTTACAAATGCCAAAATAGAAACAAATTTTCAGCATGGACCTGCTAGCAATGGTGTTTCGAAAACCATCCTTCCACCTACAGCAAATCCCAAGACAACACAAACGGTTTCAGCAGCAGTTGCTGCTGCTAGTAGCGAGCTCCCTAAGATTCCGCCCTTCCCCGAAAATGGGGGGATAGCAAACCAAAAGGCTGAAAGAGAGACGTGAGAAGATTCTGGCGCAGAAAATTGGCCCTAGGTATGTTACTGCATTTCTGTAGTTCTCCATGATTATTATTTTTTCATGACTAGATGCAGTGGCAAGAGAATAGTGGGCCCCATTGTTAGGAATATCCATTCTTTTTCCTCTTAAGCCATTAATACGTCCCTAAATTAGTTTCTCGGCCATCAACCATAGTTCGAGCACGAAGTGTTGTAGAATGCAGAGCATTGTAATTGCATAACATACCATTTAGTTTATTAACATGGCAGTTACTGTCCCAGCATATATCATAACACACTCAGAGATTTTTTTTTAATTAAATATTATCAATTCACTTGTCCAGAGAAACAATGACAATTCTATGACATAATACGACGGATAACCACGATTTCCTTGCAAGGATAGTTTGTTTAATATTTATTTGTCCTCTATGTTCTGTTTTTCATTTACATATATGTATGTGTGTGTGTGTGTGTGTGTGTGTGTGTGTGTGTGTGTGTGTATATATATATATATATTTATATCAGTTATCACTATTGTTGCTGCTTACTACTTTTCATGTAAATGAATTCCTCTTTTATGCGTTTAACTAAGCTGATTTTTCCGTAAATGGTTTTACTATCCTAGTCGCGTGCTAAATATAAGTATCTCTACATCTGTTGGGATATGGGGCTCATATATTCGATCATAAAACATTGCTTTATTCTTTTGAAAAACGGATTCGCGATTCAGCAATAGTACCGAGCAAAAAAAATTCCAGAAGGGAAAAATAAAATAAGAATAATAATTAAAAAAAAGCTTATGGAGACAGCTTAACGTTTTTGTAAACTGCACGAATGGGTCGTCAAATAAGATAGAAAACTCGTTTATTTGCAAAACTGTTTTGGGATAATGTAATTACGAGATCTCTTTGCCTAGAAGAAAATTGTTTGCTTTGAAAATGTCAAACTATGAGCTTCATCATCCAAGAAGTTATAAATACTCCAATCTCATTCCAGGAAAAGGATTTAAAGTAAAAGAACTTTCGTCTTTCGTTATATTCATTAACAGACATTTATCAAGTTGTTTTGAAAAAAACTTGTCTGAAATGCCGAACTCAGACTTTGCATTTATCATTTTTAGAATTTAGCCTGCATGTCATCTTATGTAAGTATCTACTTAGAAAGAGAAGAATTAAATGTACTCTTTTTTACTGTCTTTATTTCACTTTTGAATTTTATTGCTTAAAATATGGATTCCACTTGTGAGATAACGTGCATTCCTCATTTTGAAATTTCTTATTAGAAATTCCAGGTAACTATGCATTTTTTTGTTTCTCATTCGTCAACTCCATCTCACAAGATGGAGCAAGTTTAAAAAATGAAGCCCATTTTTTTTAGTGATTTTTGAGCAATGCTATAGTGCATTATTAGCATCCAATTTCATCGAAGATGTAATTACGTTATTCAGTCATTATAATCAATAAATTGGGTTCGATATGAAATATAATTATAATCAGTTTATAGCATACTATCACGTGATTTGGTGTTGATCACCATTTCTTGCCTCTTAGCATTAGTTGTAGTTTTTATATGGCTAGCAACTCCTTAAATGAACCTGTAATTATCCTTATAACCACAAGTATGTTTTTAACCTGATCAAAAACTCGGATACAACGTAGTCGAACACGTATTCAACTGTATCAAAGTGTTTCAACAAAGGTCAAAAAACCAAATCTAGATGCATCCAAATATTGTTTATCTTCTTATCCAAGCTTGTTTTTTGACTCAATTTTTCTTTGAAATTGAATCCAAAACCCTAAATATCAATTCCGCAACTTCTATTTTTGCACTTTCCTTCTCGAAATTACAACAATGGTCAAAACAAAACGTTGAAATTTGTCGACGACAGTGAATAAGGGAACTTGGTATTTGGAGATGGAACGAGAAGGAAATGAAAAGATCAAAAGAGGGTAGGCATGGAAATGTTGAGGAAGAACTAATTATTCTTTGATAAATGCGGTGAGTTCATTAAAAAAAGTAATCTAGCAAAGATTGAACAAAAAGACAAAAATGAGTGACTAGATTTTCAAAATTAGTGGGTAAAAGCTAGAAAAAGAGAATCACCAACTTTTAAAACGAGTGTACTAGGAACAGTTATAAACATATTTAATTTTAAGAGGATAAAATTTTAAAAGGGATGGCGTCTGCAAAATACATTTTTAGCATAATATATTTTAGGAAATACACCATGTTTAATATTTTTTTTTTCGAGTACACCTTTTTAAGTTTTAAGCTATTTTAAATTTAAAAATGACCTTATTACTTATTTCATCAAGAACTTACATTCTGACCCGATAAAAGAGGTCGAATTATTAGACATCTTGTCTAGTGCGGTTTAACACCATATCTAGTTCTATTTCGTACTAAATCCTCAAATGTACCATTTTTTTTTTCTTTCAAGTTTCTAGACATCTCGTTTCGCTCTCGACATCCCTATTTGGTGCGACTTGACACCTAGTCTAACATGTCTAATGCTAAATACTCAAATATATATTTTTTTTCTTGTTAAATTTCTAGACATTATTATCTAGCGTTTTCAACTTAAGAGTATATATGTCTTGTTATACTCCTTTAAAAAATGAGTATATTTCATCTCAAAACTATTGAGAAAAGTATATTTTTAAAACTCACTATTATAAAAGTGTATTTCACCTCATTTCCAAAAAAAAAAAAAAAAAATAGGATAGCCACCCATTATATTATATTATAAATATCTATTTTCAAAGAAATCTAGGATAAACTACCACGTTTGAGAAAGACTCACACCTGAACTCTACCTACAGATGTGGTGGTTACATTATGATAAACACCAGAAAATAGTCTAGTCAAATGTAGAGCATCATCATTATTGAGAGTCGAGGGGTTTTAACGTCAGTAAGTTGCCAATAATGTAGATAATATATATTTTAAATGTTCGGAAGGTTGTTGTAAAGATCATCAGCATCAGTATAAGTTTATTAGGGCTTTTGGAGGACGACCTTTGTCTTTCCATGCTATTCTTTTAGCATCTAAAAGCAGTTAAAAAGATTAAAGAACACAAAAACAAAAGAAGTATTTGGCAAATTCTCATCCTACATATTTTCTAAGATATTATGCTTATGCTCATAATTTATAGTTTGCTAAATAGTTGGATATTACTTTTACGACAAGTCTAATGCAGAGGTTCTGATTTTGGCCCTAAGGCCATTTTTNTTTGACTCAATTTTTCTTTGAAATTGAATCCAAAACCCTAAATATCAATTCCGCAACTTCTATTTTTGCACTTTCCTTCTCGAAATTACAACAATGGTCAAAACAAAACGTTGAAATTTGTCGACGACAGTGAAAAAGGGAACTTGGTATTTGGAGATGGAACGAGAAGGAAATGAAGAGATCAAAAGAGGGAAGGCATGGAAATGTTGAGGAAGAACTAATTATTCTTTGATAAATGCGGTGAGTTCATTAAAAAAAGTAATCTAGCAAAGATTGAACAAAAAGACAAAAATGAGTGACTAGATTTTCAAAATTAGTGGGTAAAAGCTAGAAAAAGAGAATCACCAACTTTTAAAACGAGTGTACTAGGAACAGTTATAAACATATTTAATTTTAAGAGGATAAAATTTTAAAAGGGATGGGGTCTGCAAAATACATTTTTAGCATAATGTACTTTAGGAAATACACTATGTTTAATAATTTTTTTTTGAGTACACCTTTTTAAGTTTTAAGCTATTTTAAATTTAAAAATGACCTTATTACTTGTTTAATCAAGAACTTACATTCTGGTCCGATAAAAGAGGTCGAATTATTAGACATCTTGTCTAGTGCGGTTTAACACCATGTCTAGTTCTATTTCGTACTAAATCCTCAAACGTACCATTTTTTTTTTCTATCAAGTTTCTAGACACCTCGTTTCGCTCTCGACATCTTTATTTAGCGCGATTTGACACCATGTCTAACATATCTAATGCTAAATACTCAAATGTATTTTTTTTTTCTTGTTAAATTTCTAGACATCATTGTCTAGCGTTTTCAACTTGAGAGTATATATGTCTTGTTATACTCTTAAAAAATAGGTATATTTCATCTCAAAACTATTGAGAAAAATATATTTTTAAAACTCACTATTATAAAAGTGTATTTCACCTCATTTCCCAAAAAAAAAAAAATAGGGTATATATTATATTATAAATATCTATTTTCAAAAAAATTTAGGATAAACTACCACGTTTGAGAATGACTCACACCCGAGTTACACCTATAGGTGTGGTATTGTATATAAGTTACATTATGATAAACACCAGAAAATAGTCTAGTCAAATGTAGAGCATCATCATTATTGAGAGTCGAGAGGTTTTAACGTCAGTAAGTTACCGATAATATAGATAATATATATTTTAAATGTTCGGAAAGTTATTGTAAAGATCATCAGCATCAATATAAGTTTATTAGGGCTTTTGGAGGAGTACCTTTGTCTTTCCATGCTATTCTTTTAGCATCTAAAAGCGGTTTAAAAGATTAAAGAACACAAAAACAAAAGATGTATTTGGCAAATTCTCATCCTACATATTTTCTAAGATATTATGCTCATAATTTATAGTTTGCTAAATAGTTGGATATTACTTTTACGACAAGTCTAATGCAGAGGTTCTGATTTTGGCCCTAAGGCCATTTTTTTAAGACCTTTGGATGAAAATAAGTGGCGATCAGATAGACGATTGTATAAAATATTGGGTGCACTAGTATACACGGAGTTTTTACCCTCTCTCATCTTCTTTAGGTTTCTCTCTCATTTCTCTTCTTCTACCCTCCTTAAAGTGCAGGATAATAAAAACCAATTCGTGAAACCTGTATTTTTAGGGGTAAATAAAATCATCCAAACTGGGATGATAGAAATGCTGACTATATTCAATATTTTCAACTTTTCTTGTAGTAGAAAATTTTCCATAATTACCTAAGGTATGGATGGTGATAAAATGGAATTTGAAACCCCAAGCCATTAATTTTGTTTATGAAGTTTTCCAAATTCTGGGGTTTGGATATATTTCCCGAGGTTGAATTATTCACCAACTTTATACTAAAAAGTGAGAAAAATCAAAATCACTTACTGCTATATGTTTATCACTTGATGAGCACAGTTCAGATCACAAGTTAAAACAAGCAAAAAAAATCTATCATAAGCATGAAGTTCTCTCTAAAGTTAAACTGCAGCCCTCAGGTTTTATGCGATGTTATTTGTGAGATACGTACCCGGCACTTACGAATATTTGGTAGTAAAGGTGGGAAGGGATTCAATATTAATGAGAGTAAAGAAAGAAACAGAGGCAAAAATAAATATTTAGGGACTCTTTAATTAGCCAAAATACAGAGTGACCCTACTGTAGCTTTGGCCTTACAACAAAATACTTATTTTAAAATATTCAATTTACGAAATACCTACATTTTTTTTTAATCACAGCTACTTTTACGCGGACAACAATACCAAACTGGGACAACAAAGCTCTCAATGAAAAATCTCAAATTTCAGACGTATCCTCGGTGTACGCACCAGTGTACACTTGCCATGAAGCCACCATCAAGATTCTTCATCAAATTCTCTCTTAACGTATGAATTTTGACACAAATTATAAAACGTTACGACACTCCCCAGTAGTATAGAATGGGCAGATAAAAGATACGAACATACATTTTTGAAAAAGCTAATTCTAATTGCATCTTTTGACATTTTATTACGAGAAATATTGTAAACAACATAATTCTTGAACTCAAATATACTTGGGTCAAGGACAGCCGATTTGTTTTATACTTAGAGGCGTGCCCTTGAAGCTGCCGATGACGGAGCAGGTTCACTCTGCAGGAGTAGAAAATAATGCATAGGCTGTCAGTCTTCTTTCCTATTGTTTTTATTTTTGATAGGGAGGAAGGGGATGACAGTCAAGTTCTTTCTTCCGCAGTATATTAAACAAACGCATTCAACCGGTGAAAGTTTCTTTCCTTTTTTTTTTTCTTTCCAAATCATATTTAAACAACAAAAAAAGGGGTCTGGAGGCAAAAGCTTGGCTTCAAGAAAAAGGGTACCGAGAGTTAAAACCATTCAACTCAGAACAATACAACGATCAAACTTATCAAGGAAGTGATCACAATTTAAGTTCTTATCATCAAACGTAAGAGAGGAGGAAAAAATTCAAGAATATGGAAAAAAAGAGTCAATGTTTCTTACCAGTAACAAGCCTTTTGTTGCTCGTTCTTCCAAAAATCTTGATGGTTTGTAGAAGTTGCCGTATAATTCGGACCATTTCCTGAGACTCGAGTAAACATGCTTAGGCCCAACCAAATCTGCCCAGAAAACAATACCACCCCTGCCATAGAATATACGACAGCTTGTGAGATACCAAGTTACAATGAGTACTGTTTGCCACAGCAATTGAGAGAGTAAACTAGTACTCTAATGTGTGGAAAGTTGGCCACTCGAACTTATACTACTATACTTAGAATTAGACTTTTTCCTTTTCTTTCTGTGGATAGAAAAATATTGGTCAGGTATAACATATATGGGAAACAGTGGAAACAACCATCAAAGTCCCAAAATCACTCACCGGAACGACGGGAAACTCATCCCAAGAACAGATGCAATGTCGAGGTCTGATGCTCGAACAACTATTCTTTCGTCCAAAACACGACATGCCTCATTTACCACAGGAAATAGTATCATCTCCACAATTTCTTGGTCTGTTACAGATATGGGCTGTCACAGTGGTCCACTAAACTCATTAGACACTAGTCCAATAGATGAGCAAGAAGAGATAAACAAAATTTGTCTCACAATGCATTAACAAAAAATTCAAGTAGCAGAAGTATATCATCTGCTAGAGTAGTTCCAACTGTGAATATTACTGAGAATGGTGGTCTATATTTTGAACAGAGCAAGAATACCTTTCCGCCTTCCATAATATTTGCAAGTCGTCTAGACTCCTCAACGATCGGTAGTACAGTCGGATCAGGTTTCGGTTGGCTTCCCTTTTCGTAAGTGTAATATCCTTTTCCATTGTTCTTACCTAAATGCCACAAGTGCAAAGAAAGCTAAATGACAAATATACAAAAGCACTCACAAAAGCGAAAGGAGATAGAGCATATTCAACAAGGTATAAATTTTTATATTACCATTCCTTCCACTTTTCACTAAGAGTGCAATCAATGGCGATTTAAATACTCGATCAGGGAATGCATTAGCAAATTGTTTTGCAGTTGCCATGTATACTCCGTATCCTGCCAAGTCTTGAAGCCTGCACATCAGGTTATTGTATATAATCAATGTACGTTCTCCAGAGATTATTTAGGTTAGTTTTTGAGGGTTTTATTTAGAGAAGCCTATTGTCAAATGCTAAAGTGGCTCCATCTCAGTGTTATTACGGAATGCTTATTAAAATAGAAAAAATGCCACTTTTGACATGATAAAATTATTAAAGGGTAGGAACTACTCCAGCTGATGATATGGCACAATAGTAAAATCCTTTTAGCATAGCTGCAAAAGTGCAAATGTTTTATTCTTAAGACCAACCACTACATAGAAAAGCGTAGGAAGGTTAGAATTATATGGAATCTCCTCTCCAAAATCTACTTGCTCAAACCTTAAATAACCTTCTTAAACATCATCATACTTCTAACAATATTAGTGTTGGAGTTGCATCATCCTGTGTACAACTGACAATTATGTTACTAAGCTCTCCACTAATTTTTCCTACAGCAAAAAAATGAATCACCAAATAGATGTTTTTCAAATGTAAATAAACATTTAAAACAACAAATAGGTCAACAAGGGAAGCTCACTGGAACGGGCCAAGTGGGAGGCCAAACTTCTTGATTACCCTGTCAATTCTGAAAAGATCCACACCTAAATGGACCAACATATTAGCACCTTGATTGTATGGGAAGAATGTTCGATTAACTGCAAAGCCAGTGCAGTTTCCGACCACAACGGGAACTTTCTTTATGATTTTCCCAACTGTCATAAGATCTAGTATGACTTGTGGTGAAGTCTCCTCCGTCCGCACAATTTCCAGGAGAGGCATTACGTGAGCAGGACTGTCGATAAAGAATTGCATCAAAAAGGCACAAAATGGTCTTTAAAATAAGTAAGAGATCCTAACAACTAAAAAGATCAGGTATGATATATTTTCACAACAGCCACTGTATTGTAGGGCTTGGTTCATTGAATAAGACATTCTTCTGGCATTGTGGTATCAGTTCAAGTGGCAGGAAACAATAAACATGTTGTCAACAGAACTTAGATAAAAGTTTTCAAAAACTTGCATCAAGCAAATACTTTTAAAGTGGCAGCTTGCTTGTAGCAGAAATATATCAAGAACGAGCCATCTTACCTGAAAAAATGTGCACCAAGAATGCGATCTTGGGAGCTTGTTTTCTCCCCAACTACAAGAAGGTCAATGGTAGATGTGTTACTAGCCAATGTGCAATGGGAAGGACAAATCTTTTCAATTTCACTAAATATTGCTTGCTTAAGAGTGATGTTTTCAATGACAGCCTGCAAACAAAGAGCAGCTCGATCAGACTTCTTTCTAACAGCAAGACCTTAAAGACTTAATATGTAGAGCACCCATTTACAAGATCTTTCATTGTAATTAAAATACAAGATATCAGATATACAACACCATGGTCACATTAACTAACCATCAAACTACGGAAAATTAAATTTCCAAATCCCACTATGCAATGAGGTTTGAGAGACTACCTCTATGACCATATCAACATCCTTAAATTCTGTGTAATCCAGAACACCTTTAAGCAATGAGAGTGCCTTGTCTGCCTTATCCCGTGCTAGCTTCCCTTTTGTTACTAAGCCCTGAACATTTGCTGCAAGTAAACAAAGAAAACTCTGATTATTACTTTCTCCAATATGAGAGAGAAAATGATTGTCAATGTCTTTCTTAAACTACTCTTCCTTGTCAAAAGATTGAAAAGTATTCACAAAGCTTGAGAGGGTGCAAACTATACACACCATTTACGATAAAGGAAATAAGCCACATCATGCAAGAGGAAAAACAATCTTTATACTTCCTGTATTAAGTGAATACCTTCAACCATTTTTCTCCCCTTCAGAAGATATTCAGGATTAATTTCCTTAAGAACAACATTTATATTGCTCAGAATAAGAGCTGTAGCGATGCCAGAACCCATCAAACCTCCTCCAATGACGGCAACTTTCTTTATGCGCCTTGGTTTAAGCCCAATATCAGTAACATTTGGCACCTGTTTAAGTTGTAAGTTGGCGAATAGTAAGAAACAGAAAGGGGCTAGGCATTTAGAAAATTCTTGGATAAGAAAATAACCTCAGGGAAACAAATAAACTGATGTAATCTAAGGGTGCATACTTCAAAAAGAGACTACCAACTATAGAATTCAGCAAAACACTGATTTAACCATTTTCGAAGAAATAACAAGGAAAAAAAAAATCCAGGAAAGGGGCTGCTTGTATAAACCTCGCACCTTAGATGTTGCACGTTGAGCAAAAAACACATGAACAAGACCTTTTGAGGTGTCTGATAAAACCAAACGCTTAAAATCTTTTGCCTCCTGCGTTGACAGGTTTTCTTATTAGCATATATGCGTAAAACAGGTGGAGCTAGTTGTCTCAAAAATTTTAGAAAGCATTGCTTGTGAGCAAGTATGTTTAGCCCTCAACATTGAAATTGAGAGAAATAAGAAGCATGCATGTTGCCCAATGCTAGCAATTTTTAGTTCTAGCACAGAAAAAAGGAACAGGAGAGGAGATAATACCTTTGGAAATTAAAGCCATTCAGTGTACCATAAAACACATAATAACTACTGTAGGAAACTAAAACTAAGAGTACCTTTAGAACTCCACTGTATCCTCCGTGAACAATTCCATCCTCAATCACGTCAAGACACACCTGATGCTGAGGCATATTTGGAGCAGTTTTCCGGGCTTGTTGTTGTGCAACTTTCAGTATTTCACGTGCTTCAGACAGGGAACCAATCTTATCAGTCCTGTGAAGGGAACGAATCCATGGTTTGCGCCCCTCTGCAATGCCTAAAGCCCATAGACGTGATACTTTCAGTAACTCTTCAGAAGACACAATCGAATCGATAAGGCCAAGCTTCTTCCCTTCTTCAGAAAATATTGGTTTTGATAACTGAAAAGCATATAGCGTTGTATACTGAATGGCAATAAACGAAAGATAAACAAAACAAAGAATATCGAATCAATAATCCACAAAAGTGTTTTCTATGCTCTGGCAAACAAGAACAAAACCAGAAACTGTCCTACACATCATTTTCTTTTTTCTATCTCCTTAACCCATTAGAATAATTCATGCAACAAATTTTTCCTCTTCAAATTGCAAGCTACTTTTGAAAACCTAGAGTAATTGGGAAGTGCAAATTAAGTATATCCTCATATAATTTTATTTTATTTTTTATTTTTTCCATATATCTGTCTACTTATTCTTGACAAGCAGGAATCAAAGCAAAGAAACCAAGTACCAGCATCATTTCAATCGCCTTTGATAGCCCTACAAGCCTTGGAAGACGTTGTGTGCCTTAAAAAGCAAAACAAAAGTTTTTAATAATTCCGTGAATGCTTATCATTTCAGCACTTGTAAACATATGCAAACAAAAGTAATATACCTCCAAATCCTGGAATAATACCGAGCGAAAGCTCAGGCAACCCAAGTTGAGCCCGGGGAGCAGAAACACGTGCATGACATCCCTGCAAGAGGTAATAATATAAACATTAACACAAACAAGTTATCCAGCAAAAACTTGGAATGTTGCTGCTTGGCAGTGATGACGAACCATAGCTAATTCTAAGCCACCTCCAAGAGCAAGACCTTCTATGGCAGCAACAGTAGGCTTCTTTGAATCTATATATAAAAATACCCACAAAAAAAAAAAAAAAACCACGTTAATTTTTTCTTGTTTGATTAAAAAAAAAAAAAAAAAAGGAACTAAAATAGAGTATTCCTCTAACAGCCAAAATTACAGGTAGTCGATCTGGGTAGAGACTAGAGACCTTCAATCGTGTTAACCACAAGATCAACAGACACATCAGGCATAAGTGAAACATCCCCTGCCACGCCAAAACAATACATCAATTCATGAAGTTGATTTTTATCAATTCACAAATCCAAGTTATAAATACCAAAAGACTTAAAAGACAAAAGCACGGTCTTTTATTGGGTCTCACACTCATACCAGTCTTGTGAACTTTCTCGAAAACGTTTATATCAAAACCACCTGAAAATCTTCCTCCTTTCCCTACATTCAACAACAAGATAAATTCATAATCAGAATACATACACACTACTCCCGCATAGTGAAAAATGACTCGGAAAATAAAATAAAAGATCGAAGAGCTCTCACCAGTCAAAACAATGGCCTTCACATCATGTCTTCTCGTGGCCTCGTCGAACTTCTCCTTCAATCCCGCAATAACTGCACACAAAGATTCACCAAAAATCAAAATCGGAAAAAAAAAAAAAAAATCCACCATTGAAGACGACGGAGGAAGCTGAGAGCAAGCGTACGGGGGATAGCTAAGGCGTTAACAGGTGGATTGCATATGGTGATGACCGCGACGCCGTCGTTTCCGACCTCCAAGGTGACGTGTGCCCTTGCCATGGCGTTCGCAAAAACCAGAAGAAGAAGAAGAAGAAAAAAGTAGAATAGAACAGAGCTTGGGTTCACTCTTCTTGGTCTTTTTAAAGCTTTAATTTAATTTGCTACTTTTTTTGGTTTTTTGGGAGGTTAAAAAGGTCAGATCATGATCGAGTTGACGCTGAGTGAGTTTCACGTTCGGGTCTGTAGACTCGGGGGGAGGGATTATTATTAGGTGCTTTGCTATGGTGATTATGTGTAGAGCAAGGAGCAATTTGATTGGGTGACTTTAGTTCTAGAGTCAAGGGAGAATAAAGTAATTTCGTATTTTAGTACGAGAAAGTTGAAAGTTGTTGATGGGAAGCCAATAATATTTCCTGCAGTTCGCCACCTGTGGGAGCTTCCCTGCGCTTCATCTTTGCTTGATTTATTTATTCCTCACACGGAACGGAACGGAACGAAACCTCCGAGTAAATTAATCCAATTCTCTCTCTCTTTTCTTTTTAAGGCCCTTCCAGATTTTTAAGTCGAGGCCTTCCGTGAGATTTTGTTTTTGTCTCTAGATTTTAGAGAATTTAAAAAGTATGGTAAATATTATTTTTTGATTCTATTTTTATAATACAAATTATTTAAATTAATATTTTATGGCACATATTATCTTTTAACTTACCAAACATTGGAGTTTGTTTTATAAATTAAATTTGCTAAATTCTTAAATATTTTTTGTCACAATGATTTTTTATTTTTTTTTCCAAAATACAGTTACAACAAACCTAAAGCACAGCATAGCTACAACGCATTGCTACCAAGTTGGCCTTAAAATAAGTGAAAGAAATCTTAAACTTTTTATTTGTATACGTTGTATTTTGATTTTTGTTTATTTTATATTTTACGTTTTGATTATTATTTTAAAATTTGTAATAAATTTATATATGTTTTGGATCAAACACTTATTTTGACAATTATGTTTACCAATATACATTTTAAAGTCTAAAAATATATATTTTAAAAGATGTTCAAATTTAAAACTTATCTAAAATTGATAAATATAAGTATAAATAACTTTTAATATTTATAAGTTTTTGTATTTATTATTTTTTTGTAATATTTATTCTGTAAGCTATTATTTTTAATTAGTTATAAATTTAAATTCAGGATTAAATATATATATATATTTAAAGTTTAAAAGAGTATTTGATAAACTCTATGGTCAAAATTAGTGTTTAATACAAAAATTATATAAATTAGTTAAAAGTTTTAAATCTAAAGGTGAAAGTTGATAATAATCAAAATATAAAGTATAAACTCAATAAACAATCAAAATATATGATACAAAAATATAATTAACCTTAATTAATATTTATGGTCCATTCATCAAAATAGTTTCAGGAAAAAAAGTTCTTGGTTTGTTCTTGTTTTTATTTTTATAAGTGAATGGATTTTTGTTTGATCCTCTGAGTTTGTATGCATGTGATATCTCTGAGCTGGGGATTGGTCCTCAAGCTTTGTTTATTTTCGTTGATGCTTCACTGACTTGTAAATTGCATAAACTTTCTTTTTAATCATTTTGTCTATAAATAATAAATTTTGGAGGATTTATTAAATGATGATAATGGATATTATGCTTGAATGCTTTGACAAATTTAATTTTGCTTCAATGTCAAAAATGGCAGTGTTGGAATCTTTGGAATAAAATTAACGTGAAAGTGGATTTTCACTATTAGTTAAGCCGGTCTTATTTATTATTCATTTATTCATTTATTTTATTGGCATAGTGGCAGACAATATTTTTTAATGGTTTTGACTCAATTTTTTGCCATTATAACAGAATTCACTTTATTGATTATTAGTTTCAGTCATTTTAGGGAAGAAAAGGGCCACTGGAGAAAAACTAACCTGTTTAATTGAAAAATTTACCTGTTTAATTGAAAAAATTTTAAGATTTGTAATTTAGAAGTGGAGAATAAGCTACTTTCTTCTAAAGGTCCTTGAGCGTTAAATGACAAATTATTGAATCAATGATTTATAATGACCAATATGAAAAGAAAAAAAAAAAAACAAAATTGTTTTCGACTTCTAATTCAAGACAATTGTAATTTTTTCTTAATCAATTTATCGACAATCAATTATATATCTACTGTACTTAGCAGATGATGGGGTGTGAAGGTACTTTGAATTTTTCTTCTTATGTTGCTGTCTTTAATTTTTGGCAATGAAATCAATGTGTTTCAAACTCTCAATAATATGCGGAGTTTCTATCCGATGCTTTTATTTTCTTTATTTATGAGGAATTTCAATACCTTAACGACAGTCTACTTGTACCAAGTTCTCTTTGATGGCTCTATGAGGTTCATACTGATATTTTTTTACTTGATCAGTTGAAACGCCTTCTCTTATTCTTCTCCCCACTTGAAACCAACGTTCTTTTTAATTACTTCGATAAGTGGTACGGCCAATGTGCTAAAATCTTTCACAAACCGCCGGTAAAAACTAACAAGTCTATGAAAACTTCTCATATTTCCTACGGTCGTGGGACTTGACCACTCTTGGATTGCACGTACTTTCTCCTCATTAACCTGTATACCTTGTGCATTCACAACAAATCCTAGAAATACAAGTTTATCGGTGCAAAAGGTACACTTCTTCGGATTAGCAAACAATCTTTCTTTTCTAAGTACATCTAAAACAGATTTCAAATGTACTACATGTTCATCCAAGTTTTTGCTACAAATCAGAATATTATCAAAATAAACAACTATGAACTTTCTAATAAAAGCACGCAAAATATGGTTCATTAATCTTATGAAAGTGCTAGGAGTATTAGTTAATTCAAAAAGCATAACTAACCATTCATATAAACCATATTTTATTTTGAATGTTGTTTTCCATTCATTACACTCTTTCATTCGGATTTGATGATATCCACTTTTCAAATCAATTTTAAAAAAGACACAAGATCCATGCAATTCATCCAGCATATCATCTAAGCGAGGGATAAGATGACGATACTTTACCGTTATATTGTTGATTGCTCAGCAATCAACACACATTCACCATGATCCATCATTCTTAGGAACCAAAATTACTAGAACTGCACATGGACTCATGCTTTCTCTAACGTACCCCTTTTCCATCAATTCTCTAACCTGCCATTAAAGCTCCTTTGTCTCCTCGGAGTTACTCTTATAGGCTGATCTATTTGGAATGATGGCAACGTGCACGAAGTTAATTTGATATTCAATCCCTCAGACTGGTAGTAATCCACTAGGAATTTCTTCGGAAAAAACATCACCAAATTCCTGCAAGAGAGAAACAACAGAGCTATGTGAAGCAAGTTAAGATCGTTAGTATTTAAAAATGCCTCCTTGTACCAGAGTACAATCATCGGCTGGTTTAACAACATTGCTCACTTAATTTCTTTGGCTTTTGCATAAAAGTTATTTTGTTTTCTCTCTGTTTTTCTCTCAATGGCCGAATCTATTATTGCCTTTTCTCTCTTTTTTTCTTCGGCCTCTATCTCTTTTTCACTCTTTCTCTTTTGATCACTCTCTTTTTGTAACCTCACTTAATCTTCATGAACTTCTTTTAGTGTTGAAGCTCCTTTGTCTCCTCGAGGTTACTCCTATAGGCTGATCTATTTGGAATGATGGCAACGTGCACGTAGTTAATTTGATACTCAATCCCTCAGACTGGTGGTAATCCACTAGGAATTTCCTCAGGGAAAACATCACCAAATTCCTGCAAGAGAGAAATAACAGAGCTATGTGAAGCAGAGTCAAGATCGTTAGTGTTTAAAAATATCTCCTTGTACCAGAGTACAATCATCGATTGGTTTAAAAACATTGCTCTCGTAATTTCTTTGGCTTTTGCATAAAAGTTATTTTGTTTTCTCTCGGTTTTTCTCTCAATGGCCGAATCTATTATTGCCTTTTCTCTCTTTTTTTCTTCGGTCTCTATCTCTTTTTCACTCTTTCTCTTTTGATCACTCTCTTTTTGTAACCTCACTTGATCTTCATGAACTTCTTTTGGTGTCAAAGAAACTAGAATGATTATAAGTACAAACGAGTACGTGTTGGTGAAGCCATCATGTTTAATACGCCTATCAAATTGTCATGATCGACCGAGTAACAAGTGTCCAGCTTACATTGGAATAATATTGCACAAAACTTTATCTTCATATTTCCCGATACGAAAAGAAATTAACACTTGTTTATTCACCTTCAGTTCACCACTATCATTTAACCACTGCAACTAATAAGGCCGGGGATGCTTCAAGGTTGGCAACCTTAATTTCTCCACTATAGTAGTGCTAGCAACATTAATACAACTACCACCATAAATAATCATACTACATACCTTGTTTCGAACGTGGCACCTAGTATGTAAGATGTTTTTTCGTTATACCTCTTCATCTTCTTTGACTTGTGCACTCAAAGGTCTCCTTGCCACTAACAAATCTCCTTGGGCAGGGTATTCCTCTTCATCGGCATCCTCCAATAGTGGCATAAGATCGGTGTCATCTTCGTCTTCGGTTTCAATTTCATCATCATCTCGTAACACTATAACTCTTTTGCTTGGACATTAGTTCTTTGATATTTAAAGCACTTGATATCACGATTCCTAGAAGTAGAATAATCAGATTTACCTTGATTTACATGGCTAGTCACTTTTTGCTTTTGTATAGCTTTAGGCTTTATCATAGGTTGCCTCTCATCCTTCTTCCATTGATTCGATTTCCAAGCGGATATACTTGGATTTTGGCTTGGACGTGTGCTTCCCCTACTCTTGAGTTGGTTCTCAATTTTTTATAGCCATGTGGACCATATCTTCCAACTCCACATAATGTTGCAATTCCACCACATTAGCAATTTCTCGATTCAAACCAACCAAGAATCTGGACATTGTTGCCTCTCGATCCTCCTCTATATTCGCTCGAATCATAGCAACCTCTATCTGTTGGGATTTTACCCTAAAAAGCATATTTTCAATTTTACTCTTTTGAGTATAAACAACTATCTCTTATATGAAATTATGATTTTTGCTAGATTAAACTATCTTAGTTGAATAGTTTATTCATCTGAAAAAGATTCCATGATTTTATATATGTATAAAGAAATAAACATGATTAAGTGTTAATTATGGAGAGATTTATTTCTTTATCTAAGTCTAAATGAAGTAGTTTACAATCTGTAAATAAAGATGGAATACTTTATTTACTATAGGTTGTAGTATTTATCTATCTCAACGAGAATGATATGTCTCAAATCATTGAAGTATCTGACTTCTGATAGAAATACTAATATAATATAAACAAGTTATGTGTATTAAACTAGACTAGGTAATATAAAGAATTAGAGTGTCGTAATTCAATTCTTATATTATCACAAACTAGCTCTTAGCATATAAATCTTAATTCTTGATGTTTGATTGAACTTACTTTTAGGGGTTATAGCCTTTTAATTTATTAAAAGACTAACCTTTATGAAGTTAGAGGTGAACGCTAGCATATTGGAGGTTATAGCTTATGAATTGATAGGAAAACCAAATAGTTAAGGACACTATACATTAATGCTACTTTAAGTTCTTTCAAGATTCATAGAATAATTAAATCTAAGATCTTAGTATTCACTGTGAATTGGTTGATAATTTTGTCTAAATGGCCATTGAGAACAAAATTATTGACAACATTATTCCTTGATAGAAAAATGGTAACTTAAAAGTAAATAGGTATTAGAGGAGTATTACGATAATTTCACCTGTCCAACTACAGCATTGTATAGGGATTATACATGTGGTATAGAATATGCTAGATGGATCGGTTAATCAAGGTTAGTTGATTAAATCTCTATAAAAGGCATGACATTTAATCTAAGCAGTATTAGGCCTTTAGTGGAGTGTAACCTTTACTAATAATATTTATATAAATACCATAATAAGAGTTATTACGTATTTATCATATTATTGGAGCTTAAATTATTTGGATCCATTAGGTCCCTTGTCTAGCTCAATTAAGCTCAATAATTAGTTGATGGTATTTGTGAAATAAGTTCCATGAAACTGTGTAAAATAATGATTCTACACAGAAGTTGGTATTTTTATAAATAAGTTTCATGAGTTGGACATATTTATAAAAATACACCCAAAGCCCAAATTGGAGAACAAGCCTAATTCTAATTGGACTAGGGTTATCAGTTTTTGGTCCCATATATATAAGATATATAAGAGAAAAAAATTACACAGTAACTTTAAGGAGTCACAAGCATAAGACACAGGGAGAGGGAGAGAAAATTCGGCCAACCTAGGCTAAGTGAGAATGAAAAATGTTTTCCATAATCTCATAGTCTCATCTTACATCCCGGTGTTCTATAGGATCAAGAAGGCATTCTTGATCGTTCTCTAACGAAGGTTTCGACTTGGTGCCCACTCACTTCGTCAACCAAGAGCAAGAGCATAGACAAGAAGATCTAGGGTTAGAGGTTTAATCACCATCAATAAGGAGATCGAGGAGGAACACGCTACAAGAGGTAAACCCTAATCTCATCTCTAGAATTTTGTACATAGATTTGATTTATGTTATACATGATCCTATATACTATGCATGTATGTTATATGGTTATGAAAACTGTTTTCATGTAAAAATTTTAAAACTTGAATCTGCTAATTTTTCCGCTGCGTTCATGATATGATCATGAGTTTTTCCATATCTGCATGCATGCATGAGTTTCCTAAGTGTTAGGTCAATTAACCAACAATTGGTATCAAGAGCTTAGATTCATATGTATAGCATAATATTGATCTAAAATTGAATATCTAAGTTATGTGATTGAGTTTGAGCAATTTTTGTTTATGATAGTTAAATAATTCATG
>JXTB01000244.1:294722-455528 GCA_002914805.1 Parasponia andersonii
TGATTTATTTTCTTATTATTTAAATTATCCTAAGAAGTCAATAATTTAAAATATTTGATATTTTTAAATTTAAGACAAGAATTAGTTATGAACTTAATTCTTACATTTAGGATAATATATTTTACTAGAAAACATTAATTATTGAATTTAATTAATTTTTGTATTATTATTTAATAATTATTAATTTTATTAATTTTTATTATTTAATAATTATTAATATGATTAATAATTAATAATAATTAATGAGATTAATTATATTAATTAAAAGGATAATATTAGTACAAGGATCATTATTTGTTTTCATGATTTACAAGGAAATTGGAGCTTGATTTTAATGAGATTAAAATGTTGTTTAATAAAATATTATAATTATGTGATAATTATGGTAATATTTTGTACGTTGGTATTTGACATAAAATATTGTTAATTATGAGATAATTATGGTATTATTTTATGTAATAAAAGGCCTTTTGATAATTATGAGATAATTATGTTTTTATAAAACACAATTGATATGATTATCATATTGAGTGGGAGAATTTTTAATTTTGATATTTTAATCCAAAATTATTTAAACCATTTTTTTAGTTTTGAAAGGATTAATTTTGAGAAAATTAATGAATGTTTATAAAGTTGTTTGTATTCATTATTTGCATTTATAATTATTTGTAAAACTTTTATACGAAAATATTTTTTTTAATAACTGTTTACTTATTTTTGTAAATGCACTTGGAATTTAATTTGATTAAATTCTATTACTAAGAATCTTTAAAATTATTAGTTGAATAATTTAGCGGTTAAAGTTTCTTAGTCCATTTTTCAAAACTAATGTTTAATACAGGACTTGATTTAAATACAGTATTTCAATTATTTATCTTTGGTTGAAAGATTGTTGACTAAATAATTGAATTTTCTTCTCGAAAAATTTTGCTTGAATGATTTACAATCCACAGACCTTCTTAATTGATCGTTACGTCCTGTATGTTTTTATTGTCTAATTTCATATATAAATGAGATGTATAATATTATAGTGTTAGCACTTTGGCCTTAGATAATAATTGTTTTGATCATAGTACCATATTTATTATAGTATGTCATAATGTCTTAAATTAGCTCATTCTCTTTAAGTCGCATAATTGGATATATATAATTGATTTTGTAGTTACTAAATAAGTTAGATAACTGGGTAAAATCAGGATCCCTAAATTTTAAAAGATTGAGTGGGAACGGGTATAAAATATCCATAGTCTCCATCATTGGTTCAATGATTTTAAAGATATGCCTCGCCTCAGAATCTTGCTGAGCTCCCGTAGGAAAGTTATCATCTGGGTATTACTAGTATTGAGTCTCTTAGGATAAATTTGCGAGTGGACTTTACGTACAGATCTTCCGTAGGAGATTGTATTATTTAAGAAAGCTTGTGAATTGAAATGATGGTTACACACTCAATATAGAATGCTATTAACCTCCCGTAGGAACTATGTTAGTAATTCTATGGACTGATAAACAGGGTAATTAGCAAATTGGAATATGAGATATTCGTCTTTTTGTCTAAAGTGAATTGTTCACATTTAACTTGTAGATTCACATGATTACCTGTAAGTAACTTGTGATCTATGGTAGGTTAAAATACCTTAAATATTTATGATAGTATTAGGGATTCTTACACAAGCATTTTATCTTGATAGATTTAATGTTAAGTATTCTAAATTCTTTTATATTCAGATAAACTAGCAAACTTAGTCGAATACTAGGAGGATCATAATTTGCATACTTGTCCATAGTTTATTCTTAGTTTCCAAATGACCAATAAGAGCATAACACACAAACTTCTTGTTTGATTATATGTCATAAGATTTATTTTTTTTATTTTACTCTAAATGTACTCCAATATTTTGCACGAATTGTCTATTGATTTTAAAATAGTTACTTTGATTGATAAATCATAAGAGTTTGTGATTTTGTCAAAGTTCATTCCTGATAATTAATACCCTTGTTGAGGTATTTATTATCTTACTTAAGATAATGAACACCCTTGTTGAGGCGTTTATTATCTTACTACAAAATTAAATCGAAACAAAGATGTTTGTATTCAATTATATTTTTCCCATGTGTTTAATTGAGAATTAAACCTACATAATTTAATTGTGAACTGAATTCATTAAATTTGATTATGAATTGGATTTATTTTATGACTTTTGTCTAATTGAGAATCTTAATATTTTGCAGTTTGAGGAAATATTGTTTCATAGGATAGACAAGGTTTCCAAAAAGAAAAAAGAGACAAAGGAATACAGTACAAGGAGTAAAACGAGGACATTTATGGAGACATCTCAGTGTTTAAAGAGTTTGAATGATAATTAACATGAGGATACCACTACTGAAAAGAGGTCAGGAGTTTCTCCGATAGTTAAGTTATTTAGGAGGCCAAGAAAATCACTCTATACTGAGGATAGAAAAGATCTCTAGCTAGTGGACTCAGAATCTAATGTCAATATCTACAACGACAAGAAATGGTTTATTGAACCAAATCAATTAAATGATATTGGTCGTGATATAGAAGTGATAGACAATCGAAGAGTTCGAATAAAGAGCATAGGTGATGCCTACCTCAAGATCAATGATAGCTCTATGATATTGAAAGATTGCTATTACATATCGAAATTTAGTTTAAATGCTCTTTCGGTATCGAAGATGTTTAAAGAAGGCTATAACTTCGAGTTTGACAAGAAGGTGAAAGTTTTCTATAATAATCTATTGTACTGTGTGGGAGAAATGCAGAATGGACTTTATGTCCTAACCCCAAAGTTACAAAGTACATCATCTTCAATCATGAGCATTACTACACTTCAAGAGATGGTGAATGACATCAGGAAGGAGCGCAACACCATCGATTGGCACGAGCGACTCAGACACATACCATGCCCAGAAATTCGCAGACTTATGGAGCTGGGTCATTTGCCTGAAGTAGACATCAGCAACGACATAGACTGTGAGGATTACAAGAAGCCTGTAAAGTACAAACGTCCTCTTGCTACTCGTTATGAGAAAGCTGAGGCATGTTTAGAGTGCGTACATGTGCATATCTGTGAACCTATGGAGGTAGTTTCCTACAACAAGCATACATTGTTTATCACCTTTGTTGATGAATATTCGGACTTCGGTCAAGTCTATTTTCTCAAGAGATACGATGAAGTCCCAGATGCTTTCCATGAGTTCGATAGAAGAGTACGAATGCAACATGACACCAAGGTCAAGAAGTTCAATATTGAAGCCAAACATGAAGATGTGGATTCTCTTCGAGACCTGCTGAGGCCAACACTAGCCAATCTTGCTATTCCTTATGAATATACGACCATCTATGAGCATAGTCATATAGGAGCTGCTGAGAGGTACAACATCAGACCCAAGCAAACCATAGAACTGATGTACAAAGAGTCGCTGTTGTCCTATAGATACTGGAATTATGCTTTGAGGATAGCTTCGTACATCCTCAACTTTATTCCATCAGATAGAGTTGCTTCGACACCTTTTTAGATGTGGATGGGTTATGTAGAGAGCTTAGAGCATCTAAAGGTATGGGGTTACGAAGTATACGCGTGCAAGAAATTGGGAGACGAAGTTGACAAGAATTTAGAAAAGTGTTTTCTGCTTGACTATCCAAAGGAAGAGAAGGGCTACATTCTTTACAAACAATCTACGAATACTACCTTCATCAGCAGAAGTGGAGACTTTCTGGAGGATGAGAGGGAAGTTCGTTAAGAAAACGATGAAGAAAGAGCTTATGATCTTTATTACTTTTCTTAGTCATTAAGTTGTTAGTTGAACACTTAGTTTTTGCTTTTATTAATTTTGGTCATTTGGAACATTTTAGAATTTTTAGTATATTATTTTTAGTAACTCTTTTTTGGACAAGTGGGAGATTGTTGGGATTTTGCCCTAAAAAGTAGATTTCCAATTTTACCATTTTGAGTATAAACAACTATCTCTTATATGAAATTATGATATTTGTTAGATTAAACTATCTTAGTTGAATAGTTTATTCATCTGAAAAAGATTCCATGACTTTATTTGTGTATAAAGAAACAAATATGATTAAGTATTAATTATGGAGAGATTTGTTTCTTTATCTAAGTCTAAATGAAGTAGTTTACAATCTGTAAATAAAGATAGAATACTTTATTTACTATAGGTTATAGTGTTTGTCTATCTCAACGAGAATGATATGTCTCAAATCATTGAAGTATCTGATTTCTGATAGAAACACTAATATAACATAAACAAGTTATGTGTATTAAATTAGATCAGGTAATATAAAGAATTAGATTGCCGTAACTCAATTCTTATATTGTCACAAACTAGCTCCTCGCATATAAATCTTAATCCTTGATGTTTGATTGGACTTGCTTTCAGGGGTTATAGCTTTTTAATTTGTTAAAAGACTAACCTCTTTGAAGTTAGAGGTGAACTTTGGCATATTGGAGGTGTGAGCTTATGAATTGATGGGAAAACCAAATAGTTAAGGACACTATACATTAATCCTACTTTAGGTTATTTCAAGATTCATGGAATAATTAAATCTATGATCTTAGTATTCAATTTGTGAATTGGTTGATAATTTTGTCTAAATGGCCATTGAGAATAAAATTATTGACAACATTATTCCTCAATAGAAAGATGGTAATTTAAAGGTAAATAGGTGTTAGAGGGGTATTACGTTAATTTTACCTATCCAACTACGTCATTGCATAGGGATTATATATGTAGTATAAAATATACTAGATGGATCGGTTAATCAATGTTAGTTGATTAAATATCTATAAAAGGCATGACATTTAATCTAAGAGTACAGTATTGGGCCTTTAGTGGAATGTCCCATTTACTAATAATATTTATATAAATACCATAATAAGAGTTATTATGTATTTATCATATTATTGGAGCTTAGATTATTTGGTTCCATTAGGTCCCTTGTCTAGCTCAATTAAGCTCAATAATTAGTTGATGATATTTGTGAAATAAGTTTCATGAAACTATGTAAAATAATGATTCTACACAGAAGTTGGTATTTTTATAAATAAGTTTCATGAGTTGGACATATTTATAAAAATACTATCACGACCCAAAACCCGGGCCAATGGCAGAAGGGGAATTTCACAAAGGTGGGAAATTCCTTGATTTATTTGAAAAGTGTCAAAAGTTCTAGTTTTTATAAAAATGGTCCATTTAAATAAAATAATCTGAATTCCATCCATTGAACCACTCCCACAGTTCGTATACACCATTAAACATAGACTGAATAATAATTAAAAATCATGAAATCACATAAAAGCCCAAGCCTCACCATCATCCACAACAAAAGTCAAATACCAGAATGACATACATAAGTTCGCAGACAAAATAGAAAGCAGTAATCTTTGTTCAAAGCTAATACAAAACCCAAATAATCCAAACACCAAGACGACAAACTTCTAGCATTATCAAGAGATGAACTGCAATCAAGATGACCTCTCACTCCTCTTGATCACCGAGATTGCACTGGACACCACCTGAGGAAGAAGGTAGGGAGGGTGAGCATAAAATGCCAAGTAAGAAAAATAATTACCTCGATCAAAAATATTTTAGTGATGAGGAATTCCTGCATGGTTAGTTTAGTCCAAAACATACATATATATATAATCCAAATCGGAAATCCATATATATATATAAAAAGCAGTATAATTAAAACCATTCAATTCATATGCACATGACACAAATCAACCCATACCCATGAGCTCTCATCCTCTCATCTGTGGAAACCCAAGATGATGGCACTAAGTATGCCTAACAGCCTGCCTGATACTTAAGCCCATACTCGGAGGGGACACCTGTGTGTCACCTACTAAACCTGGAGGGGCAACCAAATTGCCTACGCCTGCCAAATGGGGAGGTAATCAAAAGTAACAAAACTCCACGCGAGTTTACGGACTTTCACCAATGGTAGGGCACGCAGCGCCACACTGTAAACCCACGATGCTAACACGGTGCTCATGTATGATCCTATGACACATGCAATACAGAACTGAAGTGTGAAAATAATCGTGCTCTGGTTTTTTAGTAAAATCAGCGTACTAGGTTTTTATAGAAAAACGAGCAGCATAACGGCCCTATTTTTAATATACCCAAAATAACCTGCACTCAGAAAATTCCTAGAGCAATACAGTATGTTTCTTATACAACCAATTCCCATCACAGATATTCGAGAAACCAAAAATCACATTTGTTCTCATATGTTGCAGAAAATAAGTTTTATTCGAAAACGATATAAAACATAGGTAATTGAATCCCTACCTCGCTCGAATAGCAATACCACGCTATTGAATCCTTAAGGTGTCATTGACGATCGCCTGAAGGGTCGAGAACCAATTCCAAGCCCTCGATCGTCCTCGTGTGAAAAACCAACTTCTCATCGTAGCTTCAATTCCACAAACGGATCTCTTTGCTGAATTCCTAGCACCCAAAATAGCTAGATTAGACATAAAACTTGTCCAATTCGAGTCCGGGCCCACACCGGGCCGGTGGTATGCAAAACGAGGTAAATCTCGACCGTCCGATCTCGATTTTCGTGTCGATCACCAAACATAGGCAATATATATATATCAAACTTCTCCATTTTCTGAGTACAATCCAAAAATGACAACAAAAACTCAATCCAACGGCCGGATCAAAAAGTCAAACTTAAACTCAAAATATCTAAAAATGACAACTTTCAATTCGGGCAAAATGTGGTTGAGATATATATACCTTGATGATCCTTGAGACGAGACGAATCCAACGGGACTGGTTGGAGGTCGAATGATAGTCGGAATCGTCGTCGGTGACGAAAAAACAGAAACGGTGACTTGGAGGATTTCCAGCATTGCAGGCGATGGTGGCGGCTGGCGAGGGGCGGTGGAGCTTCAACGCAGTCTGGTGAGTCGATGCCGGTTGGTGGCACGGGCGGACGGTGGCTGGAGCAGCGATCGCGGCTTCCTCCGGTGGTGGGGCCGAGAAACGCAGAGAGAAAGAGAGAGAGAGAAGTCGGGGGAGAAGAGAGAGAAGAGCGAAAAAGAAAAGAAAAGGACAGGGCACGTGCATTTTTTCAAAAATTGCACATAAATCCCCAAATTTCAAATCTTTATCAATCTAGTCCCCCAAAAATTTACAATTTAATCCCTCTGCACAAAACTTTTGTAATTTAATCCCCACAATATTTTATCCGGAAAATTGGTAAATTGTCCAAATTACCCTCATAAAATCCGGATTTTTACAAGTACACCCAAAGCCCAAATTGAAGAACAAGCCCAATCCTAATTGGACTAGGGTTAGTAGTTTTTGGTCTCATATATATAGGATATATGAGAGAAAAAAACTACACAGTAACTCTAAGGAGTCACATGCATAAGACACAGGGAGAGGGAGAGAAAATTTGGCCAACCTAGGCTAAGTGAGAGTGAAAAAAATTTTCCACAATCTCATAGTCTCATCTCACATCCCGGTGTTCCATAGGATCAAGAAGGCGTTCTTGATCTTTCTCCAACGAAGGTTTCGACTTGGTGCCCACTCGCTTCGTCAACCAAGAGCAAGAGTATAGACAAGAAGTCTAGAATTAGAGGTTTGATCACCATCAATAAGAAGATCAAGGAGGAATACGCTACAAGAGGTAAACCCTAATCTCATATCTAGGGTTTTGTATCTAAATTTGATTTATGTTGTGCATGATCCTATATATTATGCATGTATGTTATATGGTTATGAAAACTATTTTCATGTAAAAATTTTAAAACCTAAATCCGCTAATTTTTCTGATGCATTCATGATATGATCATGTGTTTTTCCATATCTGCATGCATGTATGAGTTTCCTAAGTGTTAGGTAAATTAACCAACACTATTTCCTTATAATATTCTTCTACACTCTGGATACCTTACCTAAGGCTTTGCAACTTGTTATACAATTCCCAGTAGTAGTAGCTTGGTACAAACCTCTTTCTCACTAATGTTTTCATCTCCTCCCATGTTTCTACTGGACGCTCCCTATTTCTTCTCCTATTCATTACTATCTGATCCCACCATACAACTGCATAATTGAAAAATTCAATATCAGAAAGCTTTACCTTCTTAATCTCAAAGTAATTGTGGCAATCAAATACTAATTCAACCTTTTTCTCCCACTCTAGGTAAGCTTCTAGGTCGTTCTTGCCTTGAAAGGATGGAATCTTCATCTTAATACTACCCAATGAATTATCTTCTCGATTCCTAGCTCCTCTAAACTGCCCACCGTATCTTCTATTGCCAACTATTTTAGTTATCTTCATCACCAAAAGTATCTCTATAATACTCTTCATCTTCAGCCCTTACTTTCGTATGCTGGAATCTCCCTCTTCCACGCATATTAGGAGCGATTTGTGGCTGTTCCACATGTGAGTTCTCTATTCTATCTATCTGCTCATGAACCTGCTCCATCTCTGCTCTCATTACTCTTCTCATCTCGCCAATTAAAGCTTCCATGAGAAGCTTCGGATCACCCACTCCAGATGTATCTCCAGAATTGTTTCTGTCCTTATTGTCTAATATTTTTAATGCAAAACAAAGTTTAAAAAAAAAGGACCTCACACACTCTCTCACAGGTTTTACTCAGTAATAAATCACTCAATTTCACTCGTGTTTCACTCGAATATATCAGATTAGCTTTTACCCTCTAATGTGCTCACCACTCTTGCCTTTTTCTACTCATAATTTCTCAAAAGTTCTTATCAAACTAATTCAGCAAATAATTAGAATTTCTGAGCAACAATCCACACAAAAACTCACTAACCAAATCAGAATTTAATGTAATAATTTGGAATAACAGTTTCTAGAAATTGAAAAGCGAAGAAAGCAAAACAAAGAAAAAAAAAAAAGAAAAACGCACACAAAACTTTGAAGGCTTGGAAAGTGATAAAAATGATAGATTTTGGGCTTGAAAACTGGGGTAAATAGTATGTAATCAGTTCAAAATTGTAGGGCTCAGAATAAGCTTCGATTTGATATATAATATGTGTTGTTTTGATAACCAGATCAAAAGTTACAACCGTTTTACTGAAGTACTATCAAAATTCTCTAATTCAACAACAGATTCTTCTCTTTTTTTTTGTTTTTAATTTCGGGATTCTGTCTCTTTTTTTTTTTTCTTTCTTTTTAATTGAGAACTTAAATAATAACTGAAAACACAAAGGCTAACTGAAAGACACCAAGAAATAAATTCGGATTCAAAAGCAAACAGGTAATCTGAATTAGCTACGACTAGAGCAGATCGAGTTTATGTCTTTTTTTTTGGACGATTTAGATGAGAGAAAGAAGAAAGAATAAGGGCTGGTTTTGACAAAAAAGGAAAAGATAAAAGATAGATTAAACCTGAGACTAGAATTCGGCTCTTGATACCAAATGATACGAGCCCCGCCAACTTGTGACGAAACCCGAAACAAGGATGATTCCTAGGACCGTTCTACAACCAGATTTAGATAGAAAATCTCGACTCAACACCTATAAAGAGATGTGAACCTTGGTATAAAGGAAGACGCCACAATCAAGGATGGAAAACTCGATTGATAAATCAAGGGATGAATGCCATAGAGAAATCTGATAAGTTCAAATAAGTTCGAAAAGAACCAAAGAGAAATTTCTCTCAATTTTAATGAATTGTAATCTACTCTTATTGAATGAAAAGCGTACAATATATAGGCCAAGGGCAATGAAATTTTAAGTCTAAAAAACACCCTAAAAATTCCTAAGGCAACTTACCCAAAATTAGAAAAGGAAAGTAGGAAAATAACCCTAATAGCTAACCTAAATTCGTCCCTAATTATATGGTAGGCAATCTGATTTTTAATCCCTTAATTTTTCAGCCTATTACACACTACTAAAGAAAAGGAAACAAGAAAATAAATCGTTTTGGGAAACTAATAACTAAAAATAGGAAAGTAAGCTATGACTTGGTGTTCAAGTCTTTATATATTAGATTTCACTTCCATATGCACCTATGGACTTTCTTGAACTTGAATCAAACTTGTTAAGGCTTTAGAAATTTGTTCATCTCTATCAGTGGGCCTCCACGTGCATACCTGAACCTAAATCCCTTAAATCAGTCCACTCAATACATTTTGGAATTTTTTTGCACGTGCTCTTGTAGCTGGACCAATAGGAACTTGGATAGGAACTATATTCCATACTCTCGTGCTTGCCATATCCTCATCATTAACATAATTATTAAAAGAGTTGGAAATATTTAGAAGATACTCTAAACAATGGGAGTAGAGTCAGCTAGACTGTCAATGGTTGGCTCGATTCCAGTCGGAGAACTTTTGGTTGGCTCAAGTTCAGTTGGAGCCTTCTTGGTTATATCTACCATTTCCATTCTTCGTACTATTGAATCACCTTATCAACATCCCACTCAGAATCCTTGCCCTCTTTGTAAGCTTTGAACAAAAGGTAGCGAGATTTCAACATGCCTTCATCATATGCATCTTCTGCTTCCTCTTTAAGAATGTTAACGACTTCATCCAGCCTCTTTTTGTCTTCTTCGAGTGTTCAAATGATGGCATCCCTTTTAGACATATTCTCTTTTAGTTGGAGAATTTTAGCATTAACTAGTTTGGATTCATCTTCAAGATTTGTAATTTTTTGAGATAGCTCTTCATTGGATGACTTGAGCTTTGAGTCAAGGCTTTTCTGGACTCAAGTTTTTCAGCCGTTTCTTTTAGCATCAATTCAAATAAGCTAATTCTCTGGTTGATCTGCACAAATTAGAGTGAGGAAGAATAAGAATAGGTAGAATAAAAAATAATGTATGAAGCATGAAGATATTTGGGGGACATACCTTGAGAGATTCTCTCTTTGATTCAGTAATTAAAGAGGGCAGTCCTTTTTCTTGCATAATTTTCTTGTCTTTGGGAAACATAAGCCCATAACTAACATGGTCAATAATAGAGTCATCTGATATAAGAGAAGACTCTGATGGAATCCCAAAGGTGATATTGTCAAAAGTTTTCTGCCTCTTGGAATGCTCTAGCTCTATTTCAGTCAACCGTTGAAAGAAAGACTCAGCGTTGGATGTCATCATATCCTCGTTGGATAGAGTTGATATTGTTTCAGTATCTTTACTATAACATTTCTTTCCCGCTTGCCTAGCTAAACGACGTGCCTTGGCTTCTTCTAGATCGGCAGAGAGCTTAAGAAGAACACGCTTTATAATGTTATCTTCTGCAAGTTTTTGCTTAGACTCAGTGAGAGGAGTTAGCATTAATAGAGGACCATTTATTTTTTGGAGTGCACATCGAATAACATGTGACCATGTAAAGTTAGAGGAAAGTTCAAGAGGAATACCTTTAGGGATATTTGGAACCCAACTCTAGATGCTGGATTTTGATAGCTTCTCTTCAGATAACATGCCTTTTATACTTCTAATAGAGGCAGATATAATAGCATCAATTCGGTCAAGCACAATCGGATTAGCTGAGGGAATATTATTCGAGCAAGGACCTACACCAAAAGCATAGAATTAAGAATTAGCCAGTCATTCTATCAAGTAAACAAAACTCGGAAAAAAGAATTTACTGGGGCAACCCCATGAGGTGCGGACTCGACTTTGTAATTTTTCATTCGGACCCAATTCATACTCTTTCGATACAAAGAAGTATCGATCTTTCCAACTTTTGTCGCATGGTGAGTAATCTTTAACGAGCTGTTGATCCTTTCGAAAAGCAAATGTGTATCTACCTTGGTCATCATGGTTCTCTTTTATCCAAGGGCAACTAAGGAACTCTCTAGATAGAAAAGGACTGACTCTATTTCGAATAGCATCACTAAAGACATTAAAAGCCTCCAAGCATTAGGCATGAATTATGCTGGAGCAAAGTTGAAATGGAATAATACCTCTCGGGCTGACCTAGGTAGGGGGAATCGAAATCCATTTTTCAGGGTGACCTCATAAAAGCACATCCATCCTTTAATGTTAGAATCCGTTCTCTCATCGGAGTTTGGAAGGCAAATTTTCACTTTCGGAGGAATGTCATATAGGCGCCTAAAATTTTCTAAGTCTCGAGCTGATAACTTAGAGAGAGGATTTTTGTTTGGGTTTAACCTAGATGTGTTATCCAGACTTGAAGGTTCAGCTGGAGTGTTTCTAGGATTAGATTGAGATTCATCATGAGTATAAGCCTTACGGATTCTTTCTTCATTCAGTACTAAAAATTTCGAGTCTCCAGAGTCAGACTCGCTAAGGCTAGATGAAATATGGTCTACCTTTACAGGACTATTTAATGCCATGAAAGTAGGGATTTGAAAAAAGAGAAGATCAAGTAATAAGGAGATTCATTAAACATTTAGACGGAGAACAAGATCTACTTAATGAAGAAATATGAAACTATAATACAAAAGAATGATCAAAGCATGGAAGCATGAAGAGTAAAACATAAGGAAATCATTATGAGCATTCAAAACTTGCTTGGATGCCGACTTGAACTTCCAAAATGCTAGTAAATCTAAAAGAATATTTCGGAAAGGTGGGGAGCTTTTATAGAAAGGTAAAGGATGGAGAAGATGAGAATGAAGAGGAATACAAGAATGGTCTTCTATTTAAAGTGGGAGAGAAGCCATTTGAATTTCAAAATTGAGAGGGAAATGGGGGAGCAGATTTCGTAATTAGTGGAATAAGGGTATTAATGGTTGGATACATATGAATTTGACTCGAATTTTGGGGTAGATTCATGCTTGACTTAAAATGGTAGTTGGCAAATAGTAATTAAGGTGGGTTTGGTTGATTAGTAAGTAATTAATTATGATTTTGTAATTAATATATGAACTTATATTTTTGGGAGGTAAAATCTGAAATTGATGAGAGATATTTTATAGATTTGAAATTTGAAATTTTAAAAAGAAAAAAAGGGGGAATTACGTTTTTCAAGATTCATGTAATTATGGTGTCTTGTTAGGAGTAGTAAATTTTGAATGACAAGTGGCCAAGGAATGCAATGGGCGATCTACCTTCTACAAGAAGAGAAAAAGAGGACCAAAATTTGAAGTGGAAGGAAATGTTACTCCTCAAGATCGAGTAAACTTGATTGAGGAGTGAGGGGCTGATTGTTGGGATTGAATTTAGATCATCTCAATTTTAGCCTCCACGTGTCTTAGTCAAAAAATAATGGTCGAGGGTTTGAAAGTGATGGTAGACTCGGGTCAGCTTAGTTATGAATGACTGGATTTTACTCATCCTATTTAAAGATGATTGGCTACAAAAAGTATTTAAAGGGAATATATGATAGCTCAATTTATGGAGGGTAGATTTCAATCAACCCAAGTTTAGAGGAGTCCAATTTGTGGAAGTTCTTAAAGGGTTTTAGTCATATAAGTAAGGGTTAGCTCGACTCGACCATAAATGTCTAGCTGGAGGGGCTAGGTAAGGTAATTTTTATTTGAAATCTTAATCAAGACGATTCAATCTCAATCTTCGTGATATCTTCCAGGTAAGTAGATATTTCAATCTAATTATCTTGCTAGAATCTTTAATTGAATAAGTAAGAATGGGTAAGTATCCCAATCTTATCTTGTTACTTGTTTTTAAATATTCTCTGATAATTATAAGAGTTTTATCATAACTAAGATATCTATTTCTAAGCTTATAAATATATAATGATTCCTTCAATTTTATTCATCCTACACTTTTCTAACTTGAGCGTCGAAGTCTCTTTTTTTTTGCAGGTACCCCTGGTGGTCCAGAAAACTTCAGTAAATCTCCTTGGTTGCGATGGCTCCGGTGATCATTGGCCCTAATCAAGTAATTGTAGAATTCGGCATCTACACTACCCACCTTACATTATGTAATATTTTTCACCTAAAATACAATTACAAAACTAAAATACAAAAGGAGCACTTGACATGTGGCATGTGCATTACACCTGCCATTCATCAGTAGTAGTTTCTAAAAATATTTTATAATTAGTTTATTCAACTTTTAATTTCGTATTTAAAAAGGAATTGGAAAAATAAAAAAATATTTATGGGACTTTTTTGATAAAATATATAACTTTTAATCTTTTTAATTACTTAAAAAGGTATTTATGTCTATTACTTCTCTTAGAGTATAAATTTGTAAAAAAATTAAAATATCAAGGTATTATTTAGCAAATTGAAAAGTTAGATTTTTTTTTTGCACATACTTAAAAAATTAGGGTATTTATTTGTCATTATCCCTATTAGAGATTTTAAAAATCTACACAAAAAAAATTATACCAAATCATATGACATCTGTCACGACCCAAAACCCGGGCTAGTGGCAGAAGGGGAATTTCACAAAGGTGGAAAATTCCTTAATTTATTTGAAAAGTGTCAAAAGTTCTAGTTTTTATAAAAACAGTCCATTTAAATAAAATAGTTGGAATTCCATCCCGTGAACCACTCCCACAGTTCGTATACACTATCAAACATAAATTGAATAATTACTTAAAAACATGAAATTAATTACAAAACTCAGCATCATCATCATTCACAACAGATGTCAAATACTAGAATGGCATACAAAGTTTGCAGACAAAATAGAGAGCAGTAATCTTGGTTCAATGCTAACACAAAAATCCAAATAGTCCAAAGACTATGACAACAAACTCCTAGCATCACCAAGAGGTGAACTGCAATAAGGATGACCTCTTACTCCTCTTGATCACTAAGATCACACTGGACACCATCTGAGGAGGAAGGTAAGGGGAGTGAGCATACAATGCCCAGTAGGAAAATAGTTACCTCGGGGAAAAACAGTTCAGTGATGGGAATCTCCTGCATGGTTAGTTCAAATCCAAAACATACACACACATATATATAATCCAAACTGGGAGCCAATATATATATAACAGTATAAGAAAAACCATCACTCCATATGCACATGACACAAATCAACCCATACCCGTGAGCTCACATCCTCTCATCTGTGGAAACCCAGGATGATGGCACTAAGTGTACCTAACAGCCTGCCTGATACCTAAGCCCATACCCAGAGGGAACACCCATGTGTCGCCTACCAAACCTGGAGAGGCAACCGAATTGCCTACACCTGCCAAATGGGGAGATAATCAGAAGTAACAAGACCTTGCGCAAGTTTACGGACTTTCACCGACGATGGGGCATGCAGCGCCGCACTATAAAACCCACGATGCTAATACGGTGCTTATGTATGATCCAATGATACGTGCAATACAGAACTGAAGTGTAAAAACTACTGTACTCTGGTTTTTCAATGAAATATGCATAATAGGATTTTATAGAAAAACGGGCAGCATAACGGCCCTATTTTTGATATACCCAAAATAACCTGCACACAGTAAATTCCCAGAGCAGTACAGTATATATCGTATAACCAGATTCCATCACATATTATTCAAATCATTAAAAACACGCTTGTTCTTATATATTGCAGAAAATAAGTTTTAACTCAAAAACGGTATAAAACGAAGGTAACTAAACCCCTACCTCAACAGAATAGCGGCACTACACTATTAGGTCCTTAAAGTATCGTTGACGATCACCCGGAAGGTCGAGATCCAATTCCAAGCCCTCGATCGTCCTCGTGCGAAAAATCAACTTTCTCACCGGAGCTTCAATTCCACAAATGGACCTCTTCACTGAATTCCTAGCACCCAAAATAGCTAGGTTAGATATATAACTTGTCCAATTCGGGTCCGGATCCATACCGGACCGATGGCACGCAAAACGAGACAAAATCTCGACCGTCCGATCTCGATTTTGGTGCCGATCACCAAACTACACAATATATATATCAAACTTTTCCATTTTCTGAGTACATTCCAAAAATGAAGTTAAAATTACAATCCAACGGTCGGATCGAGAACAACACCCAAAAACCCGAAATGACCAAAAATGACAACTTTCAATCCGGGCAAAATGGAGTTGAGATATATATACCTTGACGATCCTTGCGACGATACGAATCCAACGAGACCAGTTTGAGGCCGAAAGGTGGCCGGAATCGTCGCCAGTGGCCGGATTTCCGAAAGAGCTCGAGACGGCTTCGATGGCGTTTCCCGGCGAACCAAGCGGCGGTGAGGACGGGCGGCGGAGCTTCGTGGCGGCGAGGCGAAGCAACGCCGGTCGGTGGGCGGCGGCTTTGCGGGAGATCGGCCGAGAGGGAGAGGAGAGGAGAGAGAAAGAGAAGTTTCGGGGGAGGGAGGAGAGAGAAGAGAGAGAGAGATGAGGAGGAAGATGTGCACGTGGCCCCTCTTTATTGGCTGTGTAATTTTTAAAAAATTGCACATAAGTCCCCAAAATTTCAAATCTCTATCAATCTAGTCCCCCAAAATTTGCAATTTAGTCCATCTGAACAAAACTTTTGCAAATTAGTCCCCACAATATTTTATCCGGAAAATTAGTAAAATGTCCAAATTACTCTCGAAAATTCCGGGTTTTTACAACATCATTCAATGAAACAATATTTTATGTCATGGTTACACTTTGAGATTAAGTATGTTTGAAAATAATCCTACATTATTTGGTGTAATTTTTTTTTTACATATGTTTATAGTGTGCCCAACACTACTCAAATAATATCTCCCATCTTTTTTTCGCCGATGACAGTTTCTTGTTTTGCAGGATAAAGCTCAGTGAGATACATAAAATAAAGCAAGTACTATCCCAGTATGAAAAGGCATCTGGGCAATCCATAAATTTCTAGAAATCCGGTCTCACCTTCAAGCCCAAATGTCCAACTTGAGCTGCGAGAAATAATACAACAGTCACTCGGCCTAGGTGAAGCACTGCCACATGATAAATATCTTGGTCTCCCAACTTTCATGGGTCGAAACCGTAAACAATTCTTCCAAGGTGTTAAGTCCAGAGTTTACAATAAACTTCAAGCTTGGAGAGGAAAGCAGTTTTCTATTGGCGGAAAGGAAGTCCTGATTAAAGCGGTTGCTCAAGCTATTCCTACATATTCTATGAGTTTGTTAAGTGGCCAACCAGCCTGTGTAATGAGGTTCAAAATCTAGTTGCTCGTTTTTAGTGGGATGGGGGCAGAAGATAAAAGATGTTTACATTGGTGCTCTTGGGACAAGATGTGTGTTAGGAAGATAGAAGGTGGAATGAGCTTTAGAGAGCTTAAAACCTTTAATCAAGCTGTCTTGGGAAAGCAGGCTTGGCGGCTCTTATCTAATCGATACTCTTTGGTCTTCCGAATCCTTCAAGATAAGTATTTCAAGAACAATGATCTATTACACGCTACTCACAAACTGGGCTCCAGTGCTATTTGGCAGTCTATTCTCTGGGGTCGTGATGTTTTAAGTCTAGGGACCACGTGGAAAGTTAGAAATGGGATGGCGATAAAGGTTTTTTCTGACCCTTGGATCCTTCGCCCTCATACCTTTAGAACCATAACCATTGGCTCAGCTTCGAACGAATCCTTAAGGGTATCTGATTTGATCATAAGGCCAGGAGTGTGGGACTAGGAAAGTCTGAGGAGATATCTTTGGGAAATAGATGTTCAAGCTATATTGGAGATACCTCTCAGTTACAGTCAAACAGAAGATAAAATTTGTTGGCACTACGAATCCAATAGGGTTTACTCCGTCGGATCTGGGTACAAAGCCATCATAGCTGCCCGGGGACCGGCAATTTCTTCCGATATAATCCAGAAAAAAAAAATGGTGGAAGCTCTTCTGGGATTTGAACATCCCAACAAAAGTCAAGATCTTCACTAAGAGAATGTACTCTGAAATCCTCCCAACAAATGAGAATTTGACTAAAAAAGGTATTCCTTACTCTAGTAACTGTGCTCGTTGCGGTACTGGGACTGAATCAACATTTCATGCCATTGTCACTTGCCCAAATGTGGAGGATTGTCGGGGTCTCAGTATTTTTCATGATACTTTGAACCGTTTTCATTGGCGATCTTCTATGGTTCCTGTCAACAAATCTAAACCAAGAACGATATTAAAACTTGGTACGTGATAGCTTGGATGATTTGGATAGATAGGAATGTAGTGGCTCATGGGAAATCTGGAACCAACCCGAGGACCTTACTGGAAAATGCTGAAGTTTGGCTAATAGAATACAAATGCACAAACATGGATCGCCCACGACCATCATCACGTTGGCACCCCCCTAATCTTGGCATTCTAAAATTGAATGTAGATGTGGCTATTAATGCGGAAGTCGGTTACATTGGCGTGGGAGCAATCATTCGGGACAATGCAGGAATGGTCATGGGTGCTTTCACCACTCGCTTTCGTGGTCGTTTCAGCACTTTTATTATCGAATGTATAGCATTAAGAGAAGGCTTGAAGTTTGCGATAAAGGAAGGAGTTATGGTGAACATAGTTGAAACTGATTGTCTTAATGTTATTTCAGCTATCCACTCCAGGACCTCTCTTGGTATTGAGAGCTCTATTATCGAAGACATTGTTGTCTTTCTCTCTTTGCTTGATAATGTTAGCTATTCTCACATCCCTCGTTCTGGGAATGCATGAAGCAGCTCATTCACTAGCATGTTTTGCTTTATCTGCTTCTTGTATCACAATAGTGTCGAAAAACGAGATACCTGAGTGTATCTCTAACGTTGCACTTAATGATTTACCTATTTATTTTTTTTAGTGCATCGTCTTTCCATGCAAAAAAAAATATTGGTCCAAAATTATCCCTGCAAGTTGTAATATTGGGACTACTCAAAAGAGAAAAAAAAAAAAAACAAAAAAAAATTGTAATATTGGGATGAGATGCTGGTCCCAATGAGAATAGCACCGTTACAAAATAGCATCTTAAAGAAAAGTACTATTTTTTTTTTTTTTTAACTCTTAACAAAAATAGTATTTTTAAGTTATAATAATGCCAACATATCCATACATCATAAGTATGTCATTTGTGTAGCGACTTTATATGATTGTCAAATACCTATACACACCATGTGATATTGTTTGTAAACATTTCTCCCAATTTATTGCTAAGCCAGGAAAAAAAAGTTTATTAGCTTGTTCAATTGTGCAGACTATGGAAAAGAAATGGAAGAGAATTTTATTTTCCGCAAAACAAAATCACATGGTCTTAATGTGAATATTTGACAACCCAAAATAACAAAAATAGCGAGCAGAAATTTCAAATGATATAACTTTGAATGGTTTAGGAGTTACGTGCTACAAAAGATGAAATGAAAACCTAAAGTCCTACTCCCTTGATTGTAACTTGGAAACCCCACCAGCCCAAGTTATATATACATATATATATATATATATATTATTGTTTAGAACTTGGAATTTAGAAGGGAAAGAAATAAGGAAAATATTTTTTAGGAAAAGTTTGATTAAGCTTACGTACAACTTTTACAAATTTATTGGAAAAAGGAAAATTTTCAAAAGAATTTATTTTAGAATTTTAGAACAATTTTTTGTTTTTGTTTTTATTTTCTCTCACGAATTATTTCCAAAGCAAAAATCCAATTTTCATAAAAAAGGATGTACAAAAGAAAAAGAAAAGAAAAATTTGTTAATATATCTTGAGTTCAAAAAAGAAGAGAGATATCCGACGGCGTCGTTTTCCGCTTAAACCCCCCAGAGGAAGTAGACGAAGCACACGAGGGTCTTCAATGGCGTCCTCGAGAGTTTTCTCTAGGTTATCGTCTCGATTACGGCCACTCGCTACCCATACCTCCAAGCGATCTCTGCCTTCCGAGCTCTCTTCTCTCAATTCGACCTCTCGCTCTGAGGCATACCTTTCTGCTAGACTTCTTCCTCGCATTTCAAGGTTCCATATTGATACTCTGTTTCCTCTTTCTTATTCTTTTTTATTATCTTCTGTTTGTTTCCTGAGAAAACTACGGAAAAATTATCCAAAATTTTGAAGCTTATATTTTTGTTTGATGCCTAAAACCATGATTGAATGTCTCTGGCTCAGCTAGTAAAAAATGGAATTAAAAAGATTGTCTGCTTTTAAATACTTGTTATATTCCCTGCAAATGGGAGAACCAACAATCTCACTTTTGCACTGTAATGATGAATTTTTATTATTTTTTTTATGACAATCGTATATAGATGTATATGAATTGTATGATACATTCTTAATTGTATTTTCCGTATATTGGGTTATGTTTTCAGATTACCTTTGCAATTGAGCAGCATCGAATCCATGATGCCATTACACAGTGCGGTGGCTTCAGCTCGATTAATATCGAGCTTGTCCGAGGAATCTGAGAGCTGGGGATTACTTCCTCAAGGTTTGTTTATTTTCACTGATTCATATATAAATCATCACTTGTTCGAGGTTTCTTAGCTCAATGATGATATTGGATGCCTTATGCTTGAATGTTTCGAGTTTCGACTAATTGAAGCTCACTAATACTTCCATTCGTTGGTAAAAGCTTGCTTTTAATGTCAAAGAAGAAGTGTTGGGATCTTTGAAATAAATCAATGTGAGAGGCTAGTTGCAATGATTAATTCAGCTGAGGCTTATTGGGGCATAGTGGAGGGCAACACAGGCTAGTGGGTTTGGCTTGAATTTTCGCCAGTGGAGTATTGCATGGTGCTTTTGTGGTGCTAGTTATCACCTATTGGTTGAATAACTACACACTTATTTGATGCAGTTTGTTTTTGGTTTATTTAAACACCCAGTCTAGTAGAGATCATCTTACGCAATATTTTGTGTAGATCTATAACTTTCGACTTTCGTCTCACTTTTTGTTTGAAAAATATGAATTAACGATGATACCAAATGAGTCCTCTGAGTTTCATGTTTTCCCGAAGATTCTGGTGTTGGTCAGGGCTTTAGTTTTTGAGTTTGAGCCTGGTAAGTGGGTTTTGGGGATTTCTAGGATATCAAAGAGGATAAGGGAAAAATCAAGTTTCAGAAGCTTCTTTGGTTGAGGTTATAATATATAAAGATTTAAGAGGGACATGGATATGGGATGGAAAATAGGGATTATAACTTATGTCGCTTTATTGATTTAGTTATGGTCATTGGAAAGAGGAGGCATTGGATAAAAGGTTCAGCTATATAAGTAATTGGAAACTTTTGAATGTTGGAACTTTATTTGCAGCTCAATAAGCTACTTTCTTCTAAAGGTCCTTTGAAAATTTAGTCATATAGCGTTGAATCAGTTATTTCCTTTGTAATGGCCAAGATGAGTAGGAGAAACATTTGTTTTCTTTCCGACCTCTAATTCCAGACAACTAAGGGCTTGTTTAGCATTTTTTTTTTTTGTTTTTTGTTTCCAAAGTTATGTTTTTAGAAACGAGAATAAAAACTATTTTATAATGTATTCAGAAAACAACGAGTGTTTGGTAAATATTTTCTAAAAACATTGTTTTGGGAAAAAAAATTATATGAATATAAAAAATTATATTTGTATTATAAAAAAATATTTAGAAAGAAAAAGTCAAAAGAGAGTGACGATATAAATTCAAGTAAAGGAATAAGGAGAGGGAAAGTCATAAGAGAAGAGGTAATGAAAGATAATAATGAGAGAGAAAGTAATAAAAAAGAATGAAGAAATAAAACGTATTGAGAAAGGTATAGAAGAGAAACAAATAAAAACACACAAGTGAAAAAAAGTGATAAAATATATGGGAAAAGAAAATAAAGATAAGAAAATTATAAAAAACAAAATAGTAATAAAGAATGAGGAGAGATAATGTGATTAAAACAATGAAGGAATAGAAAAGAGAAGAAGTGATGGAATAAGGAGAAAGAAAGTGATGAGAGAGAATGAGGATTGAAAGAAAGTGATGAGAGATAATGAGGAGAGAGAAAATGATGAGAGACAATGTAGTGAGAGAAAATTACGAAAGCATGTGTATATAAAAGTCACGTGAAAGAATTATTTTATTCTTTTAGAAAAAAAAAGTTACGAAAATACTTTAAAAACAATATTTTGGGGTTGTTTGGCATTATAACTAAAAAACAGTTTTTTGTTTTTAAAAATAGAAAACTGTATCTGAGAACACGTAAGGGTGTTTGGCATTATTCTCTGAGAACAGTTTTTAAAAACAGAGTTAAATAAAACAGAAAATTCAGAGAACAAGTTTGCAAGGTGTTTTCTTAATTTTTTCTTTTTCTGAAAAAAAATAAAAATTCTTTCATATGACTTTTATATATAAATTTTCTTGTAACTTTATCTCTAATCACCTTCTCTAACTACTCTCTCTCTCCTCATTCTCTCTCATCATTTTCTCTCTCTTCATTCTCTCAATCCTCATTTTCTCTCTCATCACTTTCTCTCTTCTCATTCTCTCTCATCACTTTCTCTCTCCTCATTTTATTTCATCACTTTTTCTCTCATTATTTTCTACCCTTTCATTTTTTTTTAATCACATTATCTCTCCTCATTCTTTATTACTACTTCATTTTTTATGACTTTTTTTATTTTTATTTTTTATCTCCATGCATTCTTATCACTTTTTCTTTCCTTATTTCTTATTTGAATTTATCTCTGGTCACCCTCTCTTGATTTTTTCTCTATAATATTTTTTTTATAATACAAATATAATTTTTTTTCCTAAAAATTGTTTTTAGAAAATAATTGCCAAACACCCATTATTTTCTGAAAACATTATAAAATAATTTTTGTTCTTATTTCTGAAAACACAACTTTGAAAACAAAAAACAAAAAATAATGCCAAACATGCCCTTTGTTTTTTGTTTTCTTTAACTTTGTTTTTAATTCAGAGAACAATGCCAAACATCTTTATTTGTTCTCAAAAAATAATTTTTTTATTTTTTAAAATACAAAATAATTTTTTAGTTATGATGCCAACCCCTAAGCATTTTCTTGTCTATAGACAATGAATGAACATGTCTGCTAGATCATTAACTAAATAGAAATTCATATTAACCATACTCGGTAGAAGAATGGGTTGTGAAGCAACATTGAATTCTTCTTTTTTGGTTGGTGTTTTTTTATTTTTGTTGCTATATTTGTCTCAATCAAATCATGTGTTTCAATGCTATGTGGATTTTCTAGTCTAATGCATCTGTTTTCTTTATTTTTCAGGAATTTCAATGCCTTTATGAAAGTCTTTTTGTAGCAAGCTTTGTTTGATGGCTTTCTGGGGCTCATACTGACATTTTGTTTCGCATTTTCTTTTAGAGGCCTAAGATTCATCGATTTATCTTGAATCTGTATCTGTTGATCTTCATTTCCTTTGCAGAATGCGAATGTCTCTTCTTGGGGAGCCCAATGAAGAAAACGAATATTCATTATCGCAGAATGCTCAACAAGAACACAGGAAAAAGAATAATTGGAAGTTTATACTAAGCAATATTTCAAATAAAAAATAGATCCCTTTGTTTTTGGTGAAAATCTCATTTGAAATCTAGTGATTATTGGATCTTGGATAGGAAAATCCATAATTTAATGGGTAATCTCCATCGACCATGTCAGCATAATATGAAGTAACGCACGCTAGGCACTCATTTTCTTCTATGCACCAAATTTATTTGTTATTTTGCCAAACATTGAGAGTAATGCATTTTAAGTGACGAGTCTGACCGACAGTTAACTAGATTGACTATAATAGTTATGGTCAGCAGTAGAAATTCTAATAGTAACATGTCTTGGAGCTATCAATGAGGTTGATACCGAAGTAAATAATTTATGTTAAAGAACAAAAGCATAAAGAAGAAAAATAAATTATGTTAAAGGACAAAATCATTAAAAAAAAAAAAATGATAAACTAGAAACATTTCAATGAGTATAGCAAATGTCCCTAAACTTTTAATAGCGTCGTCAAGTTATCACTTCATTCTAAATAATATTATACTTTTTGAATTGATTGCTGATTATTATAGTTATATTCTTACAACCTTATACCTTACAGTGCAGCCAACAAGATGGAAAATAAAACAGAAAATAATTTAGCGAGAAATGTTGTCTTTTATTTTATTTTATGTATGGTGTTTCTAACCATTTATTTTTGTGTAATCTAGGACAGCGAGGTATCTGTATAGTGAGTGTCCCGACAAAACAATCTTAATAATCTGTTAACAATCCATCATCCTGTACGATCCCCAAAGTAAGTTACCGGAAGGAAAAAAATAAATAAAAAAAAAAAAGGTCCAAGGGCGCACTACTACGCGATAAATAATGCGCTTATGTACTACGTACTCCTGAAAAATCAAGGGAAATATTGCCAAATTGGAATTTAATTTACGGCTTACTGTCAAAATTTATTTTATATTTAGACCCATATCAGCTTTGACATAGAGCTTCCAACGGCCACAAATGGCCACCTCCTCCTCTTCCTCCTTTACCTTCAACTCTCTTCAGCAAAAGTACCAAGCTTTGTCGCCCTTCAATCTCTGTAAGTACCCGTCTACTATCAATGCTTTTAGATTCCATTATTCGTCTCATTTTTCCATTTTCTCACCTCCTAAACACATAACTGAACTCTCTCAAATTCTTTTAGTTAAAGATAATGTTAGCCACGTTGTTGCAAAGTTATCTGCCACAGACCATGAACCAGATACAAAAACTATAAATTCCAGAAATGTTAAAGGAAACAGTAATGGGTTTTCTTCCTTAAGGTCTATAGATGATATAGTTGGCAAAAATTATGGGAAAAAGTATGTTAGCTCAGTAGTTGAGGAAAAGGATGAAACTAAGTTCAACAAAGGAAAACATAGGAGGAGAAACCATGGATTGAGAAAAATGAGGGAATTGAATAATGGGAATTCTTCTGTGAAATCTATATTAAAGGATACAGGAGTAAAAGCTTTGGGGAGTACGGACGGTGAAGCTGGCAATAGGAGAAGTGGTAAGCAGGTGGGAGGAGAGAAGAGGAAAAGGTTGAAGAAAAGTAGGGAAGATTCTTCGGAAGTTCGGTTCAGAGTTGGATTAGATATGTGTTCAAAGAGAGGAGATGTTATGAGTGCAATCCAATTGTATGATTTAGCTCAAAAAGAAGGAATCGAACTTGGGCAATACCATTATACTGTACTGTTGTACCTTTGTTCTTCTGCGGCTGTGGGTATTGTTCGTCCTGCTAAAAGTGGGAGCGCTTCTCGGACCCTGGATGGCTTGGGCTCCTCTGGTGAAGATTATGAGTCGAGTTCTGTGGATGCGGCTAAATCAGAAGACTTAGGTAGCAGGGGTTTGGATGGTGGCAAACTAAATGGTTCGTTTTCAGACAGGGGACATTTGATTGACGCTGGCAGAAGTCATGGGAGTGCAGACAATATTGAGTTAGATTCTAGTAATAGGCTCGATGATTCTGATGGTACTTTCAATGAAAGGGAGAAACTAAACTGGTTTTGTAATGGGTTGGTGAAGCGGAATTATCGTGTCTTAGATGGTCTAAGTCATCCTACAGCACGAGAGGATGATACTAAACATGTGAAAGATGGAAGCAAGAACCAAGAAGATAAAACAATACGGGTAGATGAAGACGCAAAGGAATACGCACGCAAAAGGGGATTTGAGATCTATGAGAAAATGTGTTTGGATAACATCCCTATGAATGAAGCGGCATTGACTTCTGTGGCTAGAATGGCAATGTCAATGGGTGATGGTGACATGGCATTTGACATGGTGAAGCAAATGAAGTCACTGGGGATAAATCCTAGACTGCGTTCCTATGGTCCTGCTTTGTCTGCTTTTTCTAAAAGTGGAGAAATTGATAAAGCGTTTGCTGTCGAGCAACATATGTTGGACCATGGTGTATATCCAGAAGAGCCTGAACTACAGGCCCTTTTGAGAGTGAGTGTTGGAGTGGGTAAGGGCGAGAAGGTATATTACTTGTTGCATAAACTAAGAACAAGTGTAAGGAAGGTCTCACCCTCAACTGCAGATTTGATTGTAAACTGGTTTAATGGCAAAGCAGCTTCAAGAGTAGGGAAAACAAAATGGGATGAAAGGAAGATAAACAAAGCAATTGAGAATGGAGGGGGTGGCTGGCATGGACAAGGCTGGATGGGAAGAGGAAAGTGGTCTGTGATGCAAGCACATATTGGAGCTGATGGGCTGTGCAAATGCTGTGGGGAGAAACTGGTTACTATTGACCTTGACCTGAAAGAAACAGAAAACTTTGCTGAATCAGTTGCTTCGATAGCCCTAGAGAGAGAGAAACATTCGAACTTCCAGAAATTTCAAGTATGCAAGTCTCTTAATAGTCCTTATTGATGCTAGTCATGTGCATGGATTTGACTTATGTTGATGAAAACAAAATTTAATTTGCAGAAATGGCTCGATTATTATGGTCCTTTTGAAGCTGTGATTGATGGAGCTAATGTTGGACTTTTCAGCCAGAAGAGATTCAGGCCATCCAAGGCAAGTTATGCGATGGCCTTAAAATGTAGGATACTGATAAAGTGATATATCTAATTTCTTCTTCCTATTTCTTAACTGATTATTACTAGCCTTTTCCTTTGATGATGGATTTTTTAGATCAATGCTGTTGCAAATGGTTTAAGACAAAAGTTTCCTTCAAAGAAATGGCCGCTCATTGTTTTGCACAATAGACGTCTCACTGGGCCCAAGATGAATGAACCAGTTAACAGGGCATTCATAGATAAGTGGAAATATGCTGATGCACTCTATGCAACGCCAACTGGTTCGAATGATGATTGGTGAGAAACATGATATTGGACTAAATTTGTACTTGTAGAATTTATTTTAGTGATGTATGCATCAATTTTTTTGGTTGGAGGGGATGAATTATTATCAGTTAGTTTTATAAAGCATACGCATTTTAAGTGTCATGGTTATTAACCTGTTCTTCAGGTACTGGTTGTATGCAGCTATAAAGTTCAAGTGCTTACTCGTGACAAATGATGAGATGAGAGATCATACGTTTCAACTCCTTGGAAATGATTTCTTTCCCAGATGGAAAGAAAGGCATCAAGTGAGTAAAGCTCTTCGGAGCCAACATTTTGAGATATGTATGCGAGTTTAAATATAAGCTTGTCGATGATACAAATTATGTGGAACTAGTGGTTCCAATTTCATTTTCTTCTTTTTGACAAAAATAATGCTGCTTTTGGCGTCATATTGTATTTGAATTGTCCTAACGAAGGTGTCTGTCCTTTCCTAACATATAGGTACGTTTCAGTTTTTCTGATGCCGGTCCAGAATTTCACATGCCTCCTCCTTGCTCTGTTGTAATCCAGGTAGAATCAAACTTCATGATTGTCCATAATATATATCTTTATACAAGTCATAAGAAACTTTTGTTTGTATTAGAAAAAAGATTATAAAGAAGTGGTTGTTCCTGTCTATATTTTTGTATGCATGCCTTTTAAACCATGATAAATAAGATTCAGATTCACTTGCTGAAATTTTCTTTCAGGAATCAGAGAAAGGCCACTGGCATATACCTATTTCGTCTGAACACAAATATGAAGCAGAGAGACCATGGCTGTGTATTATGCGTGCTAAATCACGCAAGACTAGACAAGATTCTAAAACTAGACTGGAAGGTAATTTTTCGAAGCCAAATCAATTGCTAAATTTCTTTTGAACGTTCCGGTCAGCAACACATAATGAATTTTTGCTTTTATTCGAATGACGTCTTTGTTGTAAATACTGATCCTCATAAGATAGAAATTTTTTCTCCAAACCTTGTAGCATCAAAAGCATGTGTAAACTAGTTTGTGGACTTAAACTCGTTATATGCTTCCTCCTTTCAAATTCTTTATCCATAAAGCTGCTAAAATCATTCATGTTGAGAAGTCTTGCAAACTTAATCATCACAATGATTTATGAATTTGCATCCCAGCTATCCAGAGTGAAATCAAGTCACAACCATCGAACAACTGGAAACACAAATGTACTACTCGTGAACCTGAGGAAATCTACAAGAATCTCAGAGATATTTTATCAGGGTCCACGATCTTGGCTAGTCAGTCAATCCTAACCGAAATAGAGCGAGCAGAGAAGCTTGGAAGATGTACCATTGATTTTCAGATATGATTCAGTTCCTGGCAATCTTTTTCAGGCCCTCTCATCAACAATCAGTGTATTGTTTAGAAATTGCGGATGATTCTATAATGGCTTCTTTTCCAGATGCACGAAACTGTGCTAGAGCCTGGGCGTTGTGGCAGCCACTGATTGGTTCCTTGTACCGAGTCTTAATTATTATTTTTTTTATGGGGTTTGAACTTAGGCCTCATTTGCAATCCAGCATTTGTGTAATTAATGTCATTTTGATGGAATAAAAAAATCTTAGTTCCATTTTGAAACAAACAAGTTAAAAGAATCATTTTGCTAAATTGTTTTCGGGGTTAGAACTAAAAAATTAAAGTGCAGGCCCTAATAAAGAGATACAAGTTTCAGAGAGCAAATCATAATATCATTATTATTACTAAGCTGTAAAAGAAGAGTTTTACAGATTTAAACCCGTCGGAGTTAATGCCATGCTATTGTTAAATTTGTTTAATGATTGTTTCATCATAAAAAGCATGAAGGTTATGCCACTAGATTATAACATGTCAGTCACTGACTCAACTTTTTACATATAAATAATATGTAAATTATATGCGTACACATGTATGTTTATTCTCTCTTTTTCAGAAAGGGAAAAAGGTTACGAACACAAACTCACGGGGCTGAAACTGTATTTGTCCTCTAGAGAACCTCTTTTTTATGAATTTTGTTGTTTCCCTTCTACAAGAGTATTTCACGAGCCTCCAATCACCGACCTCTCTCTCTCTCTCGCTCTCTCTCTCTCTCTCTCTCTCTCTCTCTCTCTCTCTCTTTATATATATATATATATATATACACACGCGCACTCAAGTCATGACAGCCCAAAAAGCCTCCCCACTTATCTACATCAAATTCAAAAAACAAAGAGATAAGGAAAAAGGAGCTTGTTAGTCGTTTTTACATGCTATATTTTCTTCGTTTTCAACGTTATCTCATTCTATTCTTACAAATAAACAAAAAGGAGAAACGAAAATGCAGAGCTCCGAGTTTTGGTCGCAGAAAGATTTGGTCAGCGATTTTAACTTTGACAAGTCTCTAAAGGTACAACACGTTTACTTAATTTTTCACCTTTTTTTTTTGGTGGGGGGGTTAATGATTAAGCTTGCTAGTTTGCTTGGTTGAACTTACATATATATGAAGGAACTGAGAGAATTGCGTTCTCAACTTCACCATGCGGCAGACTACTGCGAATCTACTTTCTTGAATGCCAAAGAAAAGAAAGTGTGAGTCTCTCTCTTTCATTTGTACATTACCATTTGGCCTTGCATGTGTTTTCTTCTTCTAAGACTTTGTAGCTTTTGTTTGATGGAGAAGATAATTAGAGGCATATAGCCAACTTGTAAGAGCAACCAAAAGTTATTCTCTATCATTTTGAAGTTGGAAACTGTTTATTTATTTATTTATTATTTATATTTTATATTTTTTTATTGTTATTATTATTATTTATTTTGTGTTCTAATAAAATTAGACATAAGTTTAATGCTATATAAGTTTATCTTTTCTCTTTTTTACTTTCTCAATATTTTCCTTCTCCTTTCTTTATATTTTTCTCACCATGCTTGTTTTAATTTATCCTCTATTCCTTCTTGTTTACTGTCCATCTAACCAATAAACCAAAAATCTATGATAAATATACAAGCCTCACAAATTTGTTTGTGTATGACTTTTTCACTGTAGTTTTGCCCAATAAAGTGATGGCTACTCTTTTTTCTTTTTTCTTTTTTTAAAAGAAAAAAAGAAAATAAAAGATTCTTTTATTGTTTTTTGAAGTAGATAGATTTGTCTTTTTTGTTTTGTTTTTTTGTTTTTTGTTTTTGTTTTGTTTTTTTTTTTTTTTCAGTAGTTTCAGTTTTGCTACCTGGGTTTGAATGGTTGATACATCGGGGGAGTAGTTTAGGGAGTATATTTTTAGTTTTCTTTATTTCGGCTAAAGATGCAAATTTTCTCCTCTGTTTTTTCCTAGGCTAAAGATGTATAATTTCGTTGGCTGAATTTAGTGGGCTAAAAATGCGAACTAATAGATTAGTTCTAATTTATTCCTGTCATTTTATATATTTTTTTCTCTTTGTAAAATAGCTTAGGTTAGAGTCGTCATAATCGACTTAATAAATTGAAACTTACTGCAAATACCAAAATAAGTTGAATGCAGTTAAATATTATTATCACTTATATGGTGATAAATTATATGGAACGTAAGGTGGAATTAAAAAGAGGGAATGAGACAGATTAGCATTATTATTATTATTATTTGTATATGTATATTTAATTCCCTCTTTCCAAGGGGTGGTCATTTTGAGACCCTGTCATCGTTTACAGCACATTGTCGTTTTAAGGTTTTTGTCGTTGGTCGTTTGCAGTTATTCTCGCTTTTATAAGACGTGGATAAGTTGTCGTTCTATAAGCTTCAAAGGACAAATTGATTTTAACAGTTTCTATATGTCGTTTTACATGCTACGCTCGTTTTATGTATTTACTGTCGTTTGTCTTGTTGTCAATCATTGTCGTTTTTCTTGGTGGGTGGGGGGCAGTGCAGTTGAGAACACAAAGGAATACATATGCAGAGCCGTAGTGACGGTGGTTGATCATCTTGGATGCGTCTCTGAAAATATAAATGGCCTCATTTCGAAAACTAACGCATTTTCTGAAGCTGACATTCGAATCAACTGCCTCAAACAGAGGTTTCTACTCTCTCAACAATTTGTTCACAACCTCGCTCTATCCAGACTTCGATGGCGGGAAATTATCCCAAGACATCACCCCCGCTACTTATCTGCACGTAACATTTCAGACACATGCATATATCTAATCTATATGACTATATAGTGTATTGGTTTATATCTTTCCAGTTAATAATGTCTTATTTTTCTTTTTCTTGTCCGATTTCTTACCTTTAATCCCTGTTGCAGCAAATACAGAAACTGAGAAATCAGATGAAGATTTAAGGTGACGCTTTCCATCTTGTAATAATCAAGACCCAAGTCTTTTGCTAGCTGCATGTCTGCATACATGCATGTATTCGTGTGTATATATATATATATATATATATATATGTGTGTGTGTGTGTGTGTGTGTACGTGTAATACACAAAAATATTACATATTTATAAATAATGACTTGGATCCTTGCAGGGATTCTACAAATGTGGCTTCTACAAAAATCATTGACAAAAAAGTTGTGTTTAAAATAGAGGATGACATGCCACTTCCTCTTTTCGCCTACACGTACTCTCAAAAACCAGCTCTATCAAAAGGGGAAACCAATTCAGGTTTATTCAACTTTTCCCTCCTCATAACTACTTGTTAATGAGCCAAGTTTCAGTTGTTGTGAACTAAAGTCACAAGTGGCCTAGCATAACATGTGTGTCATTGTCATTCATGGCTTTTACAGTGTTGCCCGTTCGTGACGGCTTCTCTATTCTTTCCAAAAGTCCAAATCCTGCTTTTCATTTCCAGGTACTTCAAATATCCGCGCTTGCAATTTTTAGTTTCTTAATTAGTTGATTACTTGATTCACTTTTTATACCATTTCATTTTGTCCATGTGTACTTGTGTTGCAGGAGACAAAGAAGAAACTGCGCAGTAGAAGATCTCTGCATGGAAGTGATATCTTGTCACTCATTCGACGAACTAAGAGAACAGCATGAGAATTTTCAAGGGAATCCGTAGGTCGTTTCTGGATTTGCGGTAAAGTCTATCAGTTTTTCCACTCAATTTTATGAAAGAGGTTATCTTGTGGTTGTGTAAATAACATTTAAGATGTTAGTAGAAGTGTGCTTTGTCTATAGTTGATTGTGATCTACTTCGTAAGATTATGGTATGGAGAGAAACATTTGTTGTAATTCAGATCAGATTATTAGATTTCGTTTGTCAATGAAGTGACAGAAAATTTCGAAACTAAGCGAGTGCAATTCTAAGCGACATGCGTAGTGTAGGAAGATCAGTCAAGAAAGAGACAATAATTGACTTTAATAGAACAGAGTGTATGTCCTGATGTACACAATTCAAAGCACATCTCTTATGCATGAACCGAAAAACACTTCGAACAGCCAAATGTCCTTTTATTGGTAGGAAGGAAGCTATCCTACAAGGATCTCAATATTTACAAAAGACAAGCTCCCGAACTAGCTATATCTTTATCTATGTCTATTTGTTCTTCTCTCTCCTTGTCTTCTTTGCTCCTTTTCATCCACTTCATCTGTAATTTAATGGCGTGCTGTGGGACTTCTCAAACTAAAGTTTTCAAGCTTTTCTAAGTAGGAAAATCTTTTTGTATTGATATTAGCCGGTTTGCTCATAAGCTTATGATCGCTTGCTTGTTTAAATTGGATATCCTTATTTCCCCTCAAATCACTCTTCTTACCATTGCCGGCCTCTCCCTGAGATAAACTCCAACCCATGAAATCTGAGAGTGTCATTGAAGTTGGTGTACCTGATGAACCGAACCTTTCCTCATCTTCCTCGGTGTTTTGGGACTTTTGAGGTATAGCAATCGGTGAAGAAACAACTGAAAGCCTGCCATTTGAATTTGTTGATGGACTTTGGGTGAGAGAATCTGCATAGAGGACATCTTCAATCCTGGACATCACTGTAGAAGCCAAACTTTCTATTACCCTCGAATAGCTCTCTAGGATAGCGTAGCCTACATCCTGTGTATAAGCCGAAGAAAATTAGTCCTCAAGAGTCTGAAATATTTCATAAAGCATGCTTAAAAAGGTTGAATATCAGCTGCAGTTTTAGTTCTTACCTTATTATATTGGATTTTGCTTATGTCAAGTGTGGATTGTGAGATTCCAGGAAAACGCTGTTTGAGTAGGAGTAAGATGGCTTCAGCTCTCTCTTCAAATAGTTCTCTCTTCTCCAGGCTCACACCTGAACCCCAAGTAGACTTTCCATGATCCTTATGGTGCATCTTCCTCTGCCAGATGATTACAGACGCCTCGATCCTGTTCTTGAGGTCAAGAACTTTGTGCTCTGTTGACAAGTCCGTAGTCGAGAGGAATTGCTCAGGATCAAAGTAGTCATCTGTTATAGATTTGTAGTTTGAATCTCCCAGGCAATATCTACCATTCTATAGAGAGAACAAAAAAACACAAATGATCCAATGTTCGGATTTCCTCTATAGGATTTTGTAATCAATTCAACAAGGGTGTCAAGTCATGTACCTTTGGAAGGGATTCAATGTAGTTATCAGGAATCTCCATTTCTGATAGTACTTGAGCGTTTATTGCCATGGCTGCTTTGAGTACTTGGTTTACAGAATCCTTCTGAAAGTGCAGCCATTTCCGACATACATCGGATAGTCCTTCAGGCGAAACTTTAACAGTTGGTAGCCACCATTTGTCATCCTTTCTCTGGAAATTACCTTTCTCAGATTCATCAGCATCTTTTGACACATACCAGAACTCATTTTGGGCTCCAAAGTTATCCAAATACCCCTGTTTATTACCCCTTTATCAGTTTAAATGAATTTAGGCCATGCAATAGAAATGATACTTGAAAATTAGACAATAGGAAAATGTATACTTACAAGGAGCATGGCATCTAGCTTCCTCAGGGCAGGTATGTTCATGTGTAGATCATTTCTTTGCCGAGTCACCATTATCTGAAAAATCAGGGCAAAAAATTTTACATTCGAGTGTAGGGTGAAGATAAATGGAGAAAAAAAAAAAAAGACAGATTATCAGAGAAGACAGATAGATTTAGATAAAGAGAGATTTATCACCTCCATGTTAATTCCATCCTTAGATTTCTGTTGTGAGGGGACGAATTCGACGATATGATCGGTTACAGACAAAAACCATTCCATTTCTTTTCTCCACCTTGTTTTCCTCTCTGCAGGCATAGGCTCTAGTTTCCTTTGTTCTCCAAAAACAGATGCTGTATTGCACAATGAGGAACAATGAAAATTGTCATTTTTTCGAAACATGTCATTCTATGTTTAGATTTCACTCGAGGGCGGCGAAAACAAGTATACTTTTCTGAACATTCATGAACACTTCAACAATAATAATGGAACCTTTCCAAAAGGGAATCAGCCTAAGAAAGTACCTGCTAGGTTGGTTATGGCGTTTGACAAAGCCAAAGCTGATGAAACACCCTTTCCTCCACCAGACATATCTTCACCCAAAAGCAGCTTAGAAAATCTCTCTTTCATCATCTCCATATCTGAAACCAAACCAACGTAGAGAAAAAATAAATAAATAAATAAATAAAGGATCAATCCCCTATGTTTCATGACATAGATATTTAAATACAGAATATGAACCTTTATACCACAAACAAAACAAACAAAAAAAAAAAAAAGAAAAAGAAAAAGGAATAATTTGGTTACCTTGATGACTAGCTGTCCTGCCCTTAATATTATCCAAACATGAAACTGGACCCTTAAAATTAGGATCTTTGAGTGCTGCGCCTATATTCATAAGGTACGCCGGTCGGTCTGCTACAATCCTTGAGCCTTGGCTTCTAGACTGAACCCTACTACTATAATCTTCTTGCCCCACTTGATCACGTCCATTCTCCAACGTGAAGCTCTGAGCATGTCGGCCTGAAGAATTGCTTTCGAACATTTTTGTTAGCTGAAATGACTTAGACTTCTGTATGCTTCCTTGTCGAGAACATGCTCGAACCATCGTGAATTCGAGCTCTCGAAGTTGGTTTGTTCTTATAACTTGAACAAGTTTGTTTTCACAAGATAACAACAAGAAACATAACAAATAAGAGAAGTTGCTTCAGATTTTAGCAAAAAGGCTATGATTCTAGAACCATGGAACCTCTCAAACCAAAAAATGTGAGAGGCTTTTGAGGAATAAGGAGAAGGAGAAAGAGTTAGCTTTAGATTTTGGCAAAGCCTTCTTTTCTTTTTTCTCTCTTCTGTTTTGGCATAGAAACGTGGGTGAGAGAAAGAACCAAGTTTGGCTCAAGTATAAACAATAAAACAGAAAAGATTTGACTACTAATTTTGATGAGTTTGTTTATTTTCAATGAGTGGTTGGGAGGTCAGCCCTTTGGCAAAACACCCGGGAAAACGTACGAAATTAACTAATGTCTATTTTCAGTTGTTTTATGAAAATCAGGCACTTTCTTTGTTTTTTAATCATTTGGGACAGCACTGAATTTTCTCTAATTTTTCTCCTTTGAATAGTCAGGTATTAGTTTCCTTAGTTGGATTAATTTGCAAGAAATATTTTTTAGTACACTAACATACTTTGCTTTAACGAAAATTGAAAAAAGAAGAAAAACATTTTTGTGAAAGTATCTACTTTCGTTTACTTCAAAAAGAATTCTTAAAAATAATTTAAGATACTTAAAGGCTGTAAAAATTTCACCCATGATCCGAATAGTTAAAGTTTCTCTTTGACCATAATGCAAACTAAAATTGTTCAATCAGATTCTAGTGATGTGACGCTCACAAGGTTAGATTCTTAATCAAAGTATTTGTTGATTTTTCGAATAGTAGTATAGTTTAGAAAAAAAATTACCAAAATAGATTCTTAATCAATGTATTTATTGATATGTTGAAGAAGACTATAATTCATTAAATTTTTTAACAAAATAGATTACCATTCTTGGTACTAGTTGTTGTACCCTTATATTATTGTTTGCGAAATAAACTCTTGTTATGCCATGACCATCACAAGTTAGTAAACATAGTAACCATATAAACCTTTTAAAACGCATAAAGCAAAAAAAAAAAAAAAAAAAAAAAAAAAAAAAGAATTCCTAAGCNGAGTGAGTGAGACGTGATCTCCACATAGTGTTTCCATGTCAAAGGAAGAGAGGCCGGTTCGTCGTACTGTATGGCGAAACACAGCAGGCGACATGCTTCTGTAGAGTTTACTCGGAAATAATTATGTTGACCACTAAAACAATCTTGTGTATCAACACACAATAAGTTGTCTTATTAAAAAAAGAAAGAGAAAAAAAACTAAAGAACCAAGTGAGAATTAATAAGATCTTAGTTGACACCATGTGTCTGCTCAGCTCGCGTGACCCTTTAATTTCTTTTTTCAATATGTACTATATGAAAGATTAAATCAAATCCCTTATAAGTCAATACAAATTCACTTCAACCGCATATTCTCTCTCTTGATCGGACACTTTACATGTGTCATGTGTACAAGATCAAAGGTTGCATACGTTATATTATAACTTGTTTATCAGAAAACAATAAACTAAACCAAAACAATGTCCGTAGAAATGACATACTCGATCCCTCAACTACACTGGACTGTGGGGTCATATGTTGAGAATGTAAATACAACTTTAATCCAGTTTTGTCTTTTTTTTTTAATTACTATGTCTAAAGTAATTTTTTTTTTTTACAACCTGCACCTTAAATAAACTGCCTAAACCAACCTTTTAAAATGTTCGAAAATGCTGAGTTGTTAACGTGTGTTTCAACAGGTATGTTAATCGTTGGGCGAACTTAACCTCTAATCATTCATGTTCAGAGACCACGATACAAATTCGCACAAGATTTCCCAAGGATCATTATTCCCTTAATACCTGTATAACACGGTTTCTATAAATATATAAATATATATATATATATATATATATAATGAATTAGACCAATTCAGCTATCAACTCTGAATAACAAAAGACATCATTGGAATTTTTAATAATATAAACATACATATATATATATATATATATTGACACACAAAACAGCATTCGGTAAAATCATTATCTGCAACTCTTCATCAGATGAGATGAGGATGGACCTGAAGTTCCTTCAGAACTGGAATTCCCAGCAAAATTCTTGTTCTCCATTTCCTTCACGGGTGTTTCTGTCCCACATCCACCAAAATCAAGAACACGTCGATCCATCTGCGATTTTTCATTTTTTTTTTCTTGGTTTAATTTTATCGAATAACAGATGATGTTTGACCATGAAAAGATAATTTGGAGGGTGAAAGCAGAAGGCTTCAAGAAGAATCACACTTACCAAGAGTACATTAGGGGAAGGGAAATTCTCCTTCTCATCATGAAGAAAATAATCGTCCTTTAAGAATAAATTTTGGTCATCAGAGGAGATTAATGTCTTGGAAGACATTTCAGGATAATCTGGATCAGATGCTGGAACTTCCCCTGGATTCATTTGTCTCATCAACCCAAAGGCTTCATAGCTTCTCATCCCAGGAGACAAGAAGTATTCCAATTCCTGCACGAGAGTTTTTTTTTTTTTCAATAAAGTAGACTGAAAAGAAATTCATGCACTTATCAACAAATGCAGCAATTAGCATACTTCTTAAATCATACAATAACGAATGAGAACAATTTATTTCTATTTCCCATTTAAAACTACCTGGAGTGGGATGTCTGCATCAACTCCGGGTCCATGGAGAAAAGAATGCAAGAGCTTCCATGCTGATGGAGATTCCAGATCCCTTTGTGTACCTGGAGTTTCACCAATCCTAACACAAAAGACAAACCAGCATATATCAACTGCAAGAAGAAGAAATGTGTCTTGTGCTGTGCTGTATGAAGTAAATTGACATACATATACTCATTTGCAACTTACATATAAGTGCCTTGAATATCAGCATCATTTCCAGCGGCTCTGGAAGCAGTTTCTTCAAGAGGCTTTGATGGAGTTGCAAATTCTACTGACATAACTGGAACTTTGCACCTTTCATCTTTGCCAATTACCGAGTCCAAGGAGCCACCTTGATCCGATCTGTCCCACCTTCTAGAGTATCGACTTCTGGGACTCAAAACTGCAGCAGCAAGTCTTCTATTTGCTTGATGTCCAAACCTAGGAGAGACAATAAGCTGGCCGTCCAAATTATGCTCAATAAGCACTCTGGCACTTTGCTGCTGCATTTACCATTCAAAACGAAAATGTAGCAAATAAAGATCATTATAAGGAAATAAAAAAATAACCTCACAAACAACAACACCAACAGTATCCTAGTGTTCTAATTGCATTTCAGTATCAATTCTCAAGCTTATCTACCTTGAAATTAGTGTCACTGTTATCTATCTTCAACTCCTGTTCAAGCTTGTCTGAAGAATTACTGGTGCTTTCATCTTTCTCCGAAATTTTGCTGTCTAATTTATCGACCCTCTTTGTCCCCTCTTCAAAAGCATAGTCCACACCGGTTACATCTAGCATAGAATCATCAATGGAAGATATCGACATTCTGCAAGCACCATTATCATCGAAGAGAGATTCTAGGGAAGAAAACGCACAAGAGAAGCTAGATGACCTAATATTTGATTCCCTATCGAGATTTGTTTCTCCCCTCCTTTCTTTAACTGGTGACAGAATTTCATGCAGCCGCCTTTTAATCATAGTTGTAGAAGAATTGATGCTCTTAGAAGCATGCTTTAACACAGCTCGTGGAGTACTGTCCCAAGTTGGTGAATCTACTAATAAGCAGTGAGGTGAGGAAAGACTGGCTGAAGGTATCATGAGTTGTCGAATCCCAAAAGGACTATAGTTATGCTGCAAATCACCAGCAGATTCCATAAGATCATAGTTGAAGAAAGGAATATCTAATCTCGGAAAACGTGGTGGCTCATAAGACCGAGTTTGCAAATCCTGCTCTTCTTTTTGCATAGTGGCGTCATCATCAATTGAGGGAATAGTTTGCAAAGAATCTGCTTTTGAATGTGTTTTGTTCTCATGCGCAGAGACAAAAGTCCCTGTAGAATCAGAATTTCTTTTGCTAAATATATCCACAGCAACCAGTTTTGGAGCATTCTTTGCATCGTCCAGCTTCGGATAACTGTCTGTTTTATCTGCTTCACCGGTTGGAGAGTCAACACAAATAAAGTTGTCTCTTAAACTTGGATTGACCTCTAATTCCAAAGTCTGTTGGGAGATATACTTTCCATGAACAAATGACTCCAGTGGTGAAGTCCTTGCAGTTAAAGAGCTCTCAATATCACAATGACAAAGTGATGAATTCCCAACACCATCTAAGCCAAGACTATTTGATCTTTCCTCAGCATTTTCTTGAGGAAAGCATCCAGGCCCCCTTGACTCTGAGAATGTAGATTCGGAACAATCATTCTTTGATATCAATAGACGCTCCAATTTAACCGAATCAACAAGCAAATTTTCCACTGTATCAATACTGAATCCCACAGTGCTCTGTAGCAGAGTAGATCCTGTACGGTTTTCATTTGAAGTTATGTTGAGTCCTGATGTTCCAAGCTGTAGTGATGATTCCTCTGGTGCACCCAAACAAGACATGGCTAAGTCATGGGAACCAAAATGGCTATTATTAATTCCTGGAGTGGCATTTCCAAATTGCTCCAAATCATGCCCCATGCTGCAACCGGATTCCTCAGTCTTAAATTTCTCCTCTGCACTTGAAGCTGCATTCTCTGTTATGGGCTCAAATTGAGCGCAATTGACACCATTTGAGCCTTGGCTACATTCTGAAGAGTCCTCTTCTGCAACCCCACTTACATTGTTCGGTTGAATCCCCAAAGAAGATGCTGAATTCAGATTCCCTACTTGAGGCAGATAAGTTTCTAACTGATCAAGTAAACCTGATGCCAGGTAAGTTTCTAACTTCTTCTTCACGGAGCTGTTCCAGTGATTTTTAATTGCATTGTCTGTCCTGATGCGAAAAAAAAAAAGGGACAGCAATGTTTCAGAAGTCAAAGAATATTTGACAAACCTAGCTCATAACTTTCAAACTAAATTATAACCTGCTAAAGGTTACTGGAGAAGCATTCACTGGAAAACTTAGCCACACAAAACAAACCCACCTTCCAGGCAAAAACTTTGTTAACTCAGCCCACTTGTTCCCATAGATTTGATGAGCACGAATTAGAGCCAGCTCCTCTTCTTGTGTCCATGGCTCCTTGTTTATGGCAGGATTAAGATGATTGTGCCACCTGTAGGAATGGATTATCCATCAAAGAAAGCAAAATTGTAGTCTAGCTCATCCTATTATGGTAAAAAATAAAACAGAGAATCATAAGAAAAACGAGATGAAGATGCTGCTGAAATTGTGTGTGTGCATGCGTGTGTGTGTGTGTGTGTGAGAGAGAGAGAGAGAGAGAGAGAGAGAGAACCACTATGTTACTACCTTTCTCGACATTGCTTTCCAATACGTCCAGGTAATGCTTCTGCAATCATTGACCACTTCTTTGCTCCATATTCATTCACTAACTCGACTATTACTTCATCCTCCTGCGTATAAAGAAAACCAATGAATTTGTTGAGATCAGCTCACAGACCAAAAAAAGAGCTACAACATCTTGGGCATGCTTTAGAGGCAACAAACATGCATATATTAACCTGCCTGTTAGCTACGTAAAATGAATGTATATATATAATTATATATATATATATATATATATTTGTAGCTGTTTAATGCTTAAGAAACAATTTTACCTCTTTTGACCATGGACCTTTAATGAGTTCAGGATTTAAAACCTTCTGCCACCTGTGTAGGCACTGAACATCTGTTCGGTCTTTAAAACATTCCGCTGCATATTACACTAAGTTATTTCTACAGGTAGCATGAGCAGTGGATTGACAAAGTGAGTTGATAAGCAGAACCTTTTTGAAAAGGCAGTCATATGGTTAAAATAAAATTACAAAAAAATACAAACATAACACACAAAAGAACAATATGGAAACAGAAGAGGTCACCGGCATCTGGCATTGATCCAGGACGGGTAAGGACAAAGTGCTTTCATGAAATTACCTATCTTTTTCCAGTTTTTCCCTTTATAATGTTCAACTGCCCTTCGCAATAACTCGTCCTGTTTAAGAAAGTAATTAATTATGAAAAAAATGCAGTAGAAGCACGAAAAGGAAAAGTTGAAAACAGAAGGACATAAAATAACTATGTTTCATCCGACATGGGAAGAGCACTGGATATATAAGTTGAACTTTGTATAAGTAGATATATTCCAGTGGTCAATTCAACCCCATTTCCATGTACTTCATAACCATGCCATCAGGTAACAGAGGACAAAACATAAAACTAACATTAGTATGTATGACACAAAATATATAAACCTAGATGGTTGTATTATCGTATAAACAATTACCTCCTCAGCCGTCCATTTTCCTGTTGTCGATCGTCTTGTGGGACCACTGGTCCTCCTACAAAAGAGCCACATATTACTAACCAAAGCAACTAAAACAAGATTTCAAAGCAAATAAAGAACTAAACCCACCAATGATCAAAAAGTATAACGAGATAATTCAGCCAAAAAGAGAAGAAGAAGTATTTTTACCCTCGTGAAGGCTTTAACTTCTGTAGGGCGTTGCTGACTCCATCAATCTTGACACTAGTTCTCCTCAACCTTGTCATTGTTCCTTGACAAACGATTCAAGCTGATTTCCAAGGTTAACACCTGATGCCAATTCACTCCACAACGACTCCCCAAGACCATCATAACACAACCCAATCCCAGAGCTTCCGAAATTAGCTATAGACTCTCCGAATGAGTGAATACCCAGAACAAATTAGGTCCTAAAAAATTAAACTGTCACCAAAATTGATTTTAAAACATCCATGAAAAAGGTTCGAAGTGAAACTGAAAGAAAAATTAAAAAAAAAAAAAAAACAATCGTAAGACACACAATGATCCCAAATCATCTAGCCACGCAATCCGATCACCAAAGATTCCAACAAAAATAATATAAAAATAGAAATTCACTACAAATTGAAGTAGTACCCATTAACAGAAGCTTCGCAATTATGGAAGAAGTACACCCCATTAACCGAAACTTCACCCAGATTGAAGGAGTACCCATTAAACGAAACTTCACAAAAATGGTGCAGAACCCGAAATATCGAAAACGAGTTCCATTAAAATTCAGAGAAAATGGAGTAAATAACGACTCACCAGAACAAGGCCAGCAGAGAAAAGCAACCCAGACCCAATTCGTGAAAGTTACAGGGTTTTCCAATTATTTGAGAATTACACGAATCTTTTTGGTGCAGAAGAGAGAGAAACAGTGGAGGAAGAAATTTGAAAAAACGAAAGAGACGACTAAAACGGTATAATGGAGGCAAACAGGAATGTCGATGTTAAATGTCGAGCACGTTTGCTATATATCAACGGTGGAGATTCGTTGGCGTATGGACTAAGTCCATAAGATTGTCCGCTTATAAATTTTAAATTTTAACGGTAGTCTTACCGGCTTTAGTAGGTAACGTACTTGTGCACATATTTTCTCCACTTTCTTTTCCCTACTCTCTGTACATGAGTTTGTGCAGTTTGTATTTCAATTTTATTTTTTGGGAGCATCTATAGTGGGGCTGCTAAAATATAGCCCCAGGTGAGGCCATCTAATTTCAGTTGTTCGATTTAAAATGCATAGTTTAAATAGTTTATAATAAATTGCCTAATATAAACAGTGCAATACACAATTTATTCTTTTTCCTCTCTCTCTCTCTCTCTCTCTCTCTCTCACACACTCTCTAAACCAAGAGAAACACTACCTCTTCCAAGACCAAGCCATTCGAACAGCTCTAATAGCAATATCCAATTTTTTGTTCTGCGACTATAAAAATAAAAATTGCTATAATTCGAATGAATACTTGAGACCCACGTGTGTCTGGTTCTCCTTTTCCTCTATTAACGAAAAAGAAAGAGCTTTGATTCAACTTAGACAAACACCTAGTTGGGCTTTTCTTGTAAAAAGAAAAGAGATGAAGAAAGTTATCACATAGTTAAGTGTCATTGCCAAGTTGTTCTTGTGATTCCTTTTCCAACGACCCTAAGGCCCAACCTATGTGGGACTTTCATAGCCAGGCATATTATCAATATTAATATATAGAAAAAAAAAGCCCATATTTCCTTTTCTACGCTTGTCACTCTCTAGTGTAATTTTTTTTTTTTTTTTTCTGGTAATTTGTATTATGTGGGATTGGACCTTGGTGACAGTTTGTTGATGTTAGGCGCCTTGAGCTCGTGCCTTCGAGAACGAGCCAAGAGCTCAAGGTTCGAATTATTGACGATCATGCGCCGAAAGTGCTAAGACCTTAAGCACTGAAATGACTAAGAAATTGCCACATAACCTCCCCAATCCTCCGGAAATATATTGAACATAGGGCTTCCCATTGAGTTTTAGGGACTCGAGGTAGCCGAAGTGGCTCCGGAGTCGATCAGGAGTGGTGGTGTAGTAAAGTGCGATCGCGATGTGTTTGGGCATGGGCGCATCGAGCTTGTACCAACGGCGACAGATGAGGGAGACGACATCCTGATCCTTCGGGCCGTGGATGTACGGCATCACGCATCACTCTGCCTTAGATCTAAGCTTTAAAGTTAAATTATGTGTGAATAAGAGTACCATAAGTAAATTGCACTTGTGGGTTTTTATCCCTTGATTTTAATCACACAGTCAATATTGGGCAACTCTATTATTGACACGCCCTTTATTTTATTTTATTTTTTGATTAATATCCCTACTCGTCCCTAAGTTATGGAAAAGATTCACTTTTGTTTTAAACTTTAAACTTTATCATTTTGGCCATTAAATTAGGAGATAAGTTTCATTTTAATATTTTTTTTGTTATATATTTCAGTTTATTCTTAACATAAAAGAAGCAGAGAAATTTAGGTAGATAAACAATAGTTTAAATGTGATTAAGTAGATATCCACCTTTTAAATTTTATAACTAAATATCTAAGTATATATACTTTTACACTTGATAGATATATTTATCTATCAATTTTAATTACTGTACTGAAATATACTAGGTATATAATTTTTTATATTTGCTATATAAAATTTTACACTTGTCCATATATAAATATATAAATATATATATATATATTAGATATTTTATTATAATATTTGATAAATGAATATTTACTTAAATTAGGCCCAAAATTTGGTCATATTTCTAAAATACCCAAAGCAGTATATGAGACCTTAATTTAGAAAATAAGTCTCATTTTAATATTTTTGCTATATATTTCAATTTATTCTTAACATAAAGACTATATGAGATAGATGTGCACTTCTGTTGTAATTATTTCATATACAGAAACATAATTAGCATTATAAAAAGATTAGAATATTAATTAAATCATAATTAGTTGCACATTTAACAGTGATGCATTTCAAAAGTTTGAAATATGATATTTTGTTGAAATCAATAATAAAGAAAGACAAAAGCATTTTATGTTACTCTTTTTGTTAAGAATCAAATATAATGTATCGTAAAAATATTTTAATAGTTTAAGGACTAGTACGATGAATTTTAATTTTTACAAATTAAATGGAAACTTTGTTCATAGTTCAGAGATCAACAAAATTATTTATCTTTTTTTTAAAAAAAATCAATTTTAGCAAATAAATTCATCATTACATTGGTAAGATTTCAGACAATTTTATTAAATTCATTATTATAAAGTTAACTATCTACAATAAAAGCGTACAACAAGTAACACCCAAAAAATGAGTGAATAAAATGTAATCATCTTAAAATATAAAGTACAAATCAGTATGTTTGCCAACAAAAAAAAAAAAAAAAACATCGCAAAATCAATCTATGATTTAACCAATTTAATTTAGAAACAAGCAATAAACTAAAAGACAAAAACTCACTAGAAACACTCTCATAAAGAAACATGATAGGCAGAGGAGCAACAAACCAAATTAACTTTATTTTTTTATTTTTTTGTTTCCTCAAATGTTTTGAGAAGAAAATCTTTTTGGAAGAATTTAATGCTTGAATTGGATCGATTCTTGAATAAAACTAGTATGTTCTTTTATTTAATTCAATGATGATTCGGTGAAGAAATAAAGTGTAATATTTTATAGTAGAACTATTTATATTTGAATATATGTTTATAAACAAAAATGAACTCTTTCTTTCTCATATCTCCCTTCTTCATAAGCCCGTGCTTTTATAAGAAATTCAAGGTTTTTTTTTTTTTTTCCTTTTTTTCGCTGGACAAGAAATTCAAGGTTGAGTGCAGCTGATTCTTGTTGGCATACTTAATTCCAAGCTTTTCTTTAGCAAGATATAAAAAAGACCTGGACCACTTATTACACTATTATTTATATCCAACAATTTTGCTTTTCTCCCTAATGATTTACCATTTTATTAATGATTTATCTTTTTTTTTTTGGGGTAGGGGGGAGGGTTGGTGTTGGGTAGGGTGGGCAATTCGTATTATCGTGTCGTGTTCGGGTCGATACAATTACAACAAGACACGATAACACTTAATCCGGACACGACACAATTAATAAACATGTCAAAAATTTAAATCCGAATACGACACGATTAATACACGTATAAACTGTTTAATAAACATGTTATGTATCATATTATGACCCTTGACATGATTATTCAAAATTGACACGATTATTCTAATTTAACATGATTATGCACTACTTAATTTAATTCTACTCCTATAAATATGCTTAGAATTAATCAAAATCACGTTTAATATATTAAAATATTAATAAATATGTCGTATTAGTATCGTATTGACACGATACGAAAACGATACGTTTAATTAAATGGGTTACACGAGTCATTTTTGGGTTAAACGAGTTGACCCGAAACCTACTCGTTTATTATACATGTTACACATGTCAACCCGAAATTGATATGAAAATTAAATGGATCACCCAAATCTGTTTATTTCGTGTCGTTTTCGAATCGTATCGTCGTGTCGTGTAAAAAATTGACAGTCATAGTGTTGAGGGGGTGGTTGTCATGGACAAGGGGATTTTTGATAGCTGAAAGAGGTAGTTCGCCAGGCATGAAAAGAAAATGTTATTAACTTTGATTATGTATATTAAGAAGTAGTATTTGACAACTTAGACTCAGAAAGGGCGATTCTTTTCAAAAAAAAAAAAAAAAAAGAAGAAAAAAAAAGTTTTTGGTTTTTTTTGGTTACTATTATTGTGTAGTTGAATTAAAATCGCTTGTATAAATTTTTTTTAATTTATTTTTGCCTCCTAATTATGTAACTTGTATCTTTATTTGATAAACATATAAAAGAAGTTGAATAATCTTAAATGTTATTACCTTTAATTTCTATCTACAAAATTGATAAAAAGAGTATTTTGTGAACTAAAAATAACGTCCAAAAGGAATTTTTAAAATCTTTTCATACGATAGGAAGCGAATGAGAATGTATATAAGTCGAGAGGACAATAGGACAATAAGAAAAAAAAAATAATTAAAACAAAAAAATTTTAAACTACATCGTTTAATAGCATTTCGCCGATCCTTTCTTCGCACAAAAATGAAACAAAATTAAAAAAAAAATAAAAAAAAAAATTGTACAGTTATGAAATGAAAGACGAAAATAAAAAATTTTCCATTTTCCTTTCCGTCAATAAGAAAATTGACAGACATTATAAGACTAACAATTACATGGAGAATGCGTATAGACGTTATAGTAATGTATAATAGATATATAGTAAATAGGCATTGTCAGCAATATTACTGGCCTGATTCAAATCTGCAATAGTGCACACATTATTGTCATTTAGTATGGATATTTTCTAACCTTTATATCCCCTTGAATTCCCCATTCGAATTTCAAAAAAGAAAAATCCGCTTAAAAGCTTTTATAGCCCATCAAAATACCAAACGTTTCAAATTGACCTTAAATGCAACAAGGGTTCATAGTTGTAATGTTACACACTCACATGACATTGTTATCGCATTCACATATATTACTTTGCACTCACCTAGAGATATTAACTGGGCACCCCGGCACGTATAGGTGCAGCACATTTGTGCTTTGTGTTGTGTCAAAATATAGTTAGTAATCAATGTTATGTTGGCTCAAGATGATTATTAATCATATTGTGTTGTATTTGGCTGGTTACGTACATGTGCTATTATCGTGTTTGTGTTGTTGTGTTCGTGTCTGATTCTGGGCGTAATCGTATAATTATTATGTTTGTCTATTTTTATATTTAATTGTTTTCATTTTCAATATTATGCTATTAGTGTATTTAATTGTATTTATTTTCGTTATTATACTGTTTTTTCATACATAATCATACTTGTTTCTAATATTTGTACTATTTATATGTCTAATCGTGTTCATTTCCGATATTATGTTATTTTTGTACTAATTGCATTTAATTTAGATATTATATTATTTCTATGCCTAATCATGCTTATTTTTTATTATGTTATTTTTGTGTCTAACCTTATTTATTTTTTATATCATATATAATTTTAAGCCTAATTATTTCCATTTTCAAATTCTTATTATGTTATTTTTGTGTCTAACCTTATTTATTTTTTATATCATATATAATTTTAAGCCTAATTATTTCCATTTTCAAATTCTTATTGTTCTTGTTCCATAATCATACTTATTATTGATTTTTTTTCTTTTCAAATTTAGTTGTTTTAATACTATTAGACATATTTTTTTAAGTAATTATGAATTATTAGTTATTATCCAATAGAAAGAAATTATTTGAAAATTGAGATAACATCTATATAAAAACAAATCTCAATTGAAATATTATAGTGTACATGAGAATGATAATTAATTTAAATTTCTATAATTAAAGTAATTTTAATTAAATTTATACGTATTCAAATTATATCAGAATGTATAATTCAAAAGTTATGATTGACACCTACCTAAATTTTATTTTTCTAAATTATATTTTTTTCTTAATCTTATGAGGATTTTCTTTTGGACGTGAGTTTTCCCTTATGTTCTTAATATCTTTAAACACTTTGGCCCAAACTTACTAAATTTTGGAACTTTTTGCTTTAAAAAATTAGAAATTGACGTAATATTTATAATAGATATTATTTTTACCTAGAAAATAATTTTATTTTTATTTTTTCTAATTTTTTTTACATTTGTTGTATCAAAATTATGTCAAAAAAATTAAAATAAATTTAATTTAATTATATTTTTTTGTAAATTAATTATTTTTCTTAATCGTGCCTATCGTGCCAATTATTTGTGTTTGTCTTGTCACGTGTCGTGCTAACCAGGGCACAATCATTAATCATATCATGTCGTGCTGAGTATAATTACTAATCGTGTGTCTATTTATACTTTTGTCATATTTATTTATACTCTTGTTGTCCTTGTGTTAGCCCAATATTGGCCCATTTTGATACTATTACACTCATCTCATTTTCTAATAAATTGCATTTTAATTTTTTTTAATAAAAAATAGTATCTAAAATTTATGTCCCACTTTTTTAATACTACTTTACATGATATGACTGTTATATTCAAGTAATGAATTAAAATTTATTCTTAATAAATTTGTAACTATTCACTAATTAAATGCAAATAAATCACTTAGCACATAAGGTATATTAAAAAAGTGGGATTTCATGCATTATCATTTTTATTCATGTATAATTATGAAAATATCTTATGGACTAAAGATTAAATGCTAATTTTGTCATCGTGTTCCTAGATATCAATAATTGTCTATTAGACTGTCACCACGATAGATTGACTCAAAGTGGAGTGATCAGTCACACACACCTTGATGCTACTCATTGTCATCAGGATTCGAAAGAATTGAAATGAGCCGCCACCAATTTATTTTTGAGCAAATTTTGCATCGGAGATGAATTTCGACTAGACTTAGCGATAAGACAACTCCAATAGAAAATGCTATTGCTGATGTTATTTTTGACACACAAAAAATACAAAAAAAAAAAAAAAAAAAATTGACACCAACTTAATATTTTTACTTCAATGCACAATGCTATGGAATATAATTCTTTTATTATTTGATAATCAATAAGTGAATCTTGTAATTGGATGAGTATTAACAAATTTTATCGATTGAGCACTGAAAAGTGTAATAAAGTAATACACATAGTGTCGACTTTAATATTATAAAATAATAACATTTTATTACGATTGAAGTTATATTCAGAGGGATAATCTCAAAAATACCTCTTTGCTTTAGCTAAATATCAATATTAATCCTCTGTTATAATAAGACCTAAAAATATTCTTTATATTATTTAAAATATAAAAAAGTAACTCTTCTTCTCTTTTTGATTAAATTATTGACTAAATTATTTTCTAAATGATATTAATACGGTTAGAATATTAATATCCAAATAACCCTTGACTTATTTCTTTAAAAAAGAATAATCTAAAAACATTATCAACAATTTTTTTTTTTGGAAAAAGAGTAATTTTATTATAATTGTTTAAATAAAATATTAATTAGATAATTGAGAGTATCTGGTAATAGATTTTTGAAATATATGTAAGGGTATTTTAGATGTTTCATATTTTAAGTTTTACCAAAAGGATACCAAGGTATACTTTTTTTGCTGTTTTGAAAAATATAGGGAGTACTTTTGTTTTTATGAGAACAAATGATTTAAAGTGGTATTTAAGCACAATAGAGGGGGTGTTTTTGGGGATTATCCCTGTTTGAGACCAAGCATGTCATATGTTAAATTTGACAAAACTCATAATATTGCATTAATGAAGAAAGACTTTTGTGTTATACGGTAAATTATACCATTAGCATAATAGAAAGTATTACATTGAAGATGCTGTTGGGGATAATTTTGTACTAACTATAACCAAGATGACAAAAACAGTATTTAGCATAAAGACAAATGTAGATATCCCTTTTAATGAAACATCCCAATTTTACTTTAAATACTGTTAGGATTGCATTCTTATAATTTTTTTTTATAAATTAGTCATAGAAAATTTATACAATCGCATTCGTTTAGTCATGGTAAGCTGAATGAGTTTAGGGACTATCCGTACTTTCAAGGTATTTTAAACAATGGTAACGAAAGTAAAATAAAAGAAAATCTATACGATTCAAAGAATTTCAAACCAATAGTTAATTGCCTTGTAATGTATACACGTCGGATTTCGAATTAAAATTCTAAATAATGTGTGCTTTTGTCATTTGAGTTAATCTATTTCATTAATATAGACTTCGGACTTAAACTAATAGTTTATTATCTTTCTTGTATCAGCAGAAACTCACTTTGACAATATAGATTCACAATTTTATAAAATGTCTGCTAATTAGCTAATTATAACAAGACGGATCTAAAATTTTATTCCAATAGGGACATAATTATGACGCCCTTTTGGGCTTCACATAGGTCCATAACTGACTATGAACCAACTATTCAAAAATGTTTTACTGTTTTAGTGTCATTGGACTACTTAGCAATTTTTTTCTGTTCCTAAAATTAGTAAATTTAATAGGAGGGTGGGCCCCATTTTTAAAATTGAGAGCTGGTTTCGGCAAAAATGATCATGTTAAAGAGAATTCATTACTATGAATTACAATTTGCTCTTTCTAGCAAGGGGAAAGTTGACCCAAACAATGCATAGGTGAGTTATTTACTTATTTATCACTTATGGGATATTTGTGGTAGATTTTTTTGAATTTAAACTACAATTGCGATATATATATATATATATATAACTCTTATTATTAATGGTGCAACACCCAAACGGGGAAAAAGAATTGGTGAAGATTTAATTTCATTTATGACAATCACTAAAAGTAATTACTATACAGCCACAGTTACACAGGCAGGCATCCTGTGACTGCATTAACACATTTGTCATTTGGGTAGCCTTGTCTTATTTTGTGCTACCAACTGCCCTAAGTAATGGAAATTGTTGGGGATTACTAAATACAGATCCATGATTTGGGAATATATATATATATATGGTTGCTGATCTAGTAATTTTTTTATAATATTTTTTAGCTCTTAAATCATTATTTAATAGTAATTCAACGGTTACAATAAAGTATATAAAAATATGTACATTATTAATATTTTTTCTCTATCTTATTTTTTAATATAAAAAAATATGTATGATAAATTTTAATTAGCTAAAATGATACTTATGTATATGTAAAAAAAAAATATTTACGACTAGTGCCAAAAAATATATATATATATATTTATATATATATATATTGTGAGATGTTGGTTAGACTCCTTTAGGGGTAAACTTAAACTTACCTAATCCCTTTGCAAAATTTTGGATACAAATTGAATGTGATGCCTTTGGAGTTTGGGGCCTCACAATTTAATTTTACTTTAACCTTTATTGAGAATGTGGCGTTAGCATTAGGTTCACAGCATCAACTATTAGTGTCTCCACTTATAGAAATGTGTGGCACTAGAATTGTGAATCAGTTTAGTATTCAAAATTTGGTACTACTCAATTAAGATAAAGTACTAACCATATTATTGTCTCTTTAAATGCTAGAAATATTGGTACTATTAGTTAATTTCATTAAACAAAATATGGCTGGCTAGAGTTTGGCCACATGATTACATTGCAATTTTTCAACTAGTAGTTTGAGCTTATCTCAACAGTATTCATGTCCATTAACAAATCCAACTGTAAAAATCGTCCCAGAAGAAGGCAAATTATGTACTTTTTTTTTTTTGCTTCCAAAAAAAAAAAAAACTAAATGTGGATTAAGTCTTCATACAAACCTAACGATGGGCCTACTCTAAATCATATGGAGAATGATAAGGGCATTTCAACTCACCACCCTAACCCACTAATTTGTCCCAAAATCTTTGCTAAAGGACAAGGGTTCAATAATTTTTTCATAAAGTAATTAATAGATCAAGAAATATCATTATATTGTTTTAATAGAAATCAATAATAGATTGTTGTTATTCCTTTTTTTTTTTTTTTCAAGGTGATAGAAGAAAACAAGTGCACCGAAGAAGAAATCTGCATGGTGATTGAACACTGAATTCTTTGATAATCCTTTAATTCCTTTTCTCAAAATCATAGGTTAGCTTAAGATGTGTGTTGATTAATTTTCTAAATATAAGAGCAATTTTTTTTTTTGGGTTTGTGTAAGTAGAAGAATTGGAGCCTTGTGGTGCAACATTACTTATGATTTATTATTATTATTATATTGAAAAAAGACCACTTGCCCTGTAGTTACATTTTGCTATAATAAATCAAAGATTCCTCGTATGAGAATTTGTTTGTTAAAATAAAGGAGAATATTTTATTGTGATCCTCTAATATCCTCAATCTCGCTTATTTTTATTTTTATTTTTTTTTTAAGGAAAGCAATCAATTAATATTTTTTTCTTTCTTTTTCTTCTTTTTTTATTTTTTCAATTTTCACCCAGAGAGAGAATCAGCTGATGGTTAAATAAATTTTGAACTAAACATAAGAAAACGCATTAAATAAAACTGCCATGATTTATGACTTACCGTACCTTTCCACAACTATTTTTTGAAAAGAGTTTGCTCATTCTAGTCATCAATAACAAATTGTACGAAAAAAATAATAATAAAAAAACTGAAAAATGGAATGAGGCAATTAGTCACACCTCATGATCTTCCAATGATCTTCCTTGTCTGAAAAATCCAATAATAAACAAAGAAAAAGAAACAAATCCAACACCCTTTTTCTTTCTCTCTTCTCTGTTCTCTCTCTCTCTTTCTACTTGCCATGAAATTTCAGAGAGGCTACGTCTATACAAAGTCAATGCACCGACTGCTGAGCTTTTCTTCAATGGATCTGAGCCTCTGCTAGCTCATTTTGAGTTGGTAGAAGAAGCGTTCTGGAACTGTTTCTGGGTCTGATTCAGTGACACTTGTTACCGTTTTTTTAGATACTTTTTCTCATTATTGTGATTTGTTTTCTTTTTTTTTTTTCCGGGTTATTTTGGTGGGTTTTAGAGGGAGAACAGAACCAAGTTTATCAATGCTGAAAAAGAACAACAAAACCCAGGTAAATTATGCATGAAATGCATGGACTTTTTATGGGCTTGGAGCATTTTAGCTAATAGATTATGTATGAATTAAGTTCACAAGGTAAGATTTTACGTACATTGTGCTTTTCCAATGTTTCTTGAAAAATTTTGGTACCCTTTAAACTACGTTTGCTAATGAGTAAGTATACATGGGTGAAATCCCAAAGAACATTCTGGGATCCATAAATCCCATAAATCTAAACGGAGCATCCATCTCTCTTTGAAGCTCCTAGTGTTGATTACTAGTAAAAGATATTGAGAAATGTGGCTTCTTGTTTGAAACTTTCAGAATGAGAATCTTCTTTTTCTTTTTCGTTTTCCCATAACATTACTCATTTGTTTATTTTATCTTGGCGGCAACTGATTATATGTGGTTTTTGTTTGTCTTTCACTGAAAAACAGAATCAAACAAGTATAATACATGTCTCTATGTGGAAAATCTTCGAAAAGATTGACTAGTATATCAAACCCACGTAAGTTTTTATATGAAAAATGGTGTTGGATTTTGATTGTTTGAGAGCATTCTAACCTTCTGACTTGGTCAATGTCGATTTTTTATTGACAGAATATGCTTCAAGACGGTCTAAGATCAGCCATATACAGGTCGTTTGTCACATGTGCTGATCCTAAAGGAGTTGTTAATTGCAGGACAATCACAAAATCCAAAACCGATTCGCAGAAAATGGATCATCACATGAGGGAAAGCCGGAGAAAGCTCAAGAGCTTAAGTACAACATCTTTGGGGTATGTGCCAGAGGTAGAGGAGATAATGGCCTCTAAAGGGATCATCCCAGAAGAAATTCATAGCCCGGCTTCTTTTCAGCTCATGGAGGTCTCTAGGGGAGCTAAAAATTTGAACCACGTGATTGAATCTTGGTCTAAGGAGATGAGGTTAGATGGGCAGTCCAAAGACATAGCAAAAGATTTGTTAAAAGGCGCTCTTGATCTGCAAGATTCTTTGGTTATGCTTGGAAAGTTGCAAGAAGCTTCACAGTACATGGCTCATTTGAAGAAGAAACATATGGAGAAGAGTGAACGAGGTAGAGAAGATGAACCATGGATTGGAAGAACAAGCTCAGAACATTTTAGGGACAAGTTTTCAATGACAGGATATCAAAAGCCTCGGCTTTCGGTTGATGGGTCTTCGAGGAATTCAACAGAGGAGCTTAAGAAGGTGATAAGAGAAAGCCTTGTGAGCCAGAATCTGTTGTCAAAAGCTAGAAAACATCATGACAGGGCTTATTGTTTTCCTCAAAGGAATTTGGACTCGGCTTCAACTTCTGAATCTCCCTCCACCACAAGCTCTACTAGCCAATCTTCATTGGCTCGTCTCAATGCTGACTCTCCAACTGCTTCCGCATCAGTAGCTCCTCAGACGACAAAAGGTCCGAATTTGATAGCCAAGCTGATGGGTTTAGAAGAATGCCCATTGAAACCTTTGCAAGCTACTCCACAAAATCAGTTTGAAGGACAGAAGACACCAAACCGGCTTGGACCCGTCATTGATATTGAGAAGCCAAAGGTAAAAAAGTGTCAATATGGAGTTCAGAAGGTGAGTCCAGAGAGGACTTTGAAGGAAGTACTTGAGAGTATGCAATTTAAAGGACTTCTGAGAAGCAACTCTGCAAAAGGACCTCAACCTTGTTCGGATGATCTCAATGTTTCTCAATCCAAACAGAGACTAGTTGATGCTGGTCCACCTATTGTACTTATAAAACCTCTGCGAGTGCCATCTCTAGAACCGAAGGAGACAAACAGATCAGTATTTGAAGAGGAGGACCCTTTGTACAGAAGAAAAATGTTGAGAAAACTGAGAAGAAAAGAAGAGCCTCATCCTAAAGGATTAAATTTCAGAAAAGGGAATTCGAACTCTGATAAAGTACGCAGGAGACCGGAAGCGAAAGGGACTACTAGTCAAGGGCTTAAGCAGGAAGCAGCTAAAGAAAAAAGAGTGGTAGTTGAACTACCATTGGAGAAAGAAGTTGTTGTTGTCAAAGAGAATGCTTTAGTTAAGTCAAAAGCCTCTCTTCCTGTAAACCAGAAACAACGGAGAAATGAGGCCATTGAAAAGAGAGCTGAAACGGTCCAAAAGGTGATCACTGTTAACAGGAAATCATTGGCGAAGGATATAGCGAAAACTAAAAGTGTTCCAAAGTCTGAAGCCAAGAAGATCCTGATTAAGGCAGTAAGGCCTGAATCTGAATCAAACATTCCAAAGAGCCAAATTTCTCAACAGCCGAGTACCAAGCCAAGTTCCATAAAAAATGCAGAACATGGTGCAGCTTGTAATTCCATTTACCAAAAAAAGAACCGCATAAAGAAAGACAAGCCATTGAAGAAGCCTAAAGCGGCTAAAACAGTTGTGAGTCTTGCTCAAATAAGTCTTCTTAAATTGTCAGAAATTGTCTCCGAGTATGTTAGCTTTCTCAAATCAATGTGTAACTGTAGATATATATGTCAACCAAGATCTTGAGGTGGAAATAGATTTTCTGATGTAGGACAGCTAGCGTATATATTTCCCAGTTTCTTAGTTGCCTAATTTTGTTATTTCCTAATTTAATTTTCAAGAATTTTTTGTTTCCCGTTTCCATTAGTTTCCTGATTTGTGTTTCATAGCATCCATTTAGTGGTAATCAGTCTTTTCAGATCAACTTACTAATATCTCAGAGAATTTATTTTTGCTGCACCGCTCTGTTACATAAATTAACTTGGTTCAAAACCTGATGAACTCTTCTTTAATGCAGGCTGAAACTACTGTACGTGAAGAAGATGAGAAAAAGATCGAGTATTCCAGTGAAAGTGACTGTCATGGAGTAACGACCGGCACTAACCTTGAAAATCAACTCCCTGAACTTGTGGATCAAACCCATAAGGAAGAGGACCTAGATGGCTCTGGATCTCAGATTGAAGGTAAACCCCTTATTACACGTAATAAGCATATTTTTCTTTGTTTTCATGTTTTATGCATCTGTTAGAGAACAAGTATTAGATGTACAGTAGAACTTTTTGATCTGCGCAAGCAGTAAATATTAGTTGTTTCTAACCAAATAGTCAAATAAAAAATGAAACAGGACAATTAACAATATACATATGCAAACTACAGGACAAATATCTCACGTAAAGCATTTTCAACCTCTAATATTGGCAACTTTATTCAAGTGTCACTATATAGTCATTGTTATTTTTCAACAAACAAAGACAATAACAGTATCTTATTAACCAAAATACGAATTTTTGAGAAAGTAGTGTGGATGTTCCAAAATGGAGTAGATAATAGAAGTATCTTGTTAACCAAAATATGAGTATTTGATGAAAGTAGTGTAGATGTTTCAAAATGGAGTGTAGAGGTTTAATTGATGTCCCCTTTTTTCCCTCGTAGAACTTTGCAGAGAAAGCCATATTTCTCTCTTCGAAATCACACGACCAACACCAAGCGCCAACCACGAAACAGACAGTAAAAACCAAGAAGAAGAACTCAAAAATATAGATCTTTGTAACAACACAGATGGTTCCTTCAAAAGTGAAGCCAGATTGAGAGATTTACTCTTGGGCAGTCCATCTTTTCAAAGTTGTGCAGAGGAGTTCTTTGACCTGAACACAAGCAGCTCTAGCATCATTCAAACATCTTGCATCGATGATTTTGGTGCATCCAGTCTGAGACTGTCTTTGGATTGTGCAACTGAAATCATCGAACGTAAAAGCATCCGAGATTCACAAACATTCCATCTTCTCTTACCAACATGCATAGGAAAGTCGAAACGAAGCATCTCCATAGAGATGTTGGTTGAGGAAGTCATCGAAGGGATTGAGACTCTTAACAATTACAGCAAGCTTGCTGATGGAGATCTTCTTGTAGATTGTCTTTATGCAATGTTAGAGAGAGACTTAATGTGCAAAGGAGTTGCAAATGGAATCTGGGATTCTGGTTGGAGGAGTGGATTTTCATTGGACGAAGCTGAACAAGTTGTGACTGACATAGAGAAACTGGTCTTAACTGGATTGATTGAAGAGGTCTTTGCTTGATCTGTGCTTCATCACAACATTGCAACAAAACAATTTTCTTGGGAAAACAAGGTCGATCAGATTTTAAGTACTTCGGTATCTTTCTTTTCTTTTTTTCTTTTTTTCTTTTTTTTCTTTTCCTTTTTCGGCGAGTTGTAATAAGTTTTATCGAGTAATTTTAATATTATAGTATAAAATATCACTTATTCAGTCATGCCAAACAGAGGCCTTTTGTATGTATATATGGTATTAAAGAAATGCTAACATCACACATGAGAAGAGCCAGACATCTTCGGCTGTGCCGTTATCTTGATCACACTAATCATTATACGCTACCAAGTAATGATTTTCATAGTACTGGCCGCATCAGTTCAAATAACTTATGTTTGGTGGGTTGCATGCATGGTTGTTGACCTTGACACAAGGAAATTAGGAGAGTAAACTGAATACATCAACAAAAGTTGATATGGTGAGCTGTTGTCAATTTATCCGACAACAAAAACTAGAGACATATAAGGCCAACATCATAGATCCACCGATGAGATCTCCAAAGTTGTAGCCTCTTAATTTTTGGGAGAGAGAATGGCATCAAACATTTTCAGAAGAGTTATCATGATTTCACTCTTAACATTTGCAAACGAAAACACCAAACATTTTTTATGGTTGCATGCTTTCATCCACCTCTTTTCTTAAAAATATATATATATATATATTATTTATAATTATAGAAAAAAGAGACTCATACAAAACAAAACATTAAAAAACAAGCAGACATTTCAACAGTTATTTTTGATGATGTTCAGCATAACTAATAAACCGTGAAAACCAACAGATCACATTTTGTTGAGAGTAGTCTTTAATCTCCTCACATTTAAAATTTTTCCCATACAGTTGAGTTTTTATATATGTGGTGTCATTTTACTCTAATTTTTACAAATATTGTGTTACTTTACCCTAATTAGGAGTTAATATTAAAAAAAATAATATTTTACCTACCAGATATTAAGATCCACTAAATAAGACTGGATAAAAGAGATAAAATCAAATCATTGTGTTATTCAAATTTGCACAGAAATTCGGAGAAAAAAAATTTACAATTAAAATTGAGAATGATGGGGAATTTGTTAATTTTATTTGTATAAAACTGCATTTAGTTTAATTAAGTATTATTTTTAATAAAAAAAACAAAAGATTTCCTCATCCATACTCACATATCATCTTCAGTGGGGTAAATATTTATAAAAAAGATTAATAGGTCCCCAACTTATTACCATTTTGGCATATTGGTCTCCACTTTTTTTTTTATTTCATTCAAGTATCTAATGTTTCTCTTTTTGGTGCAATTTATTTTTTTAGTATAATCTATCCAAGATTCCGTTATAATTCATTTGAATGAGAGAAATTTTGTACCATTAATTGCTATTATTTCAATTGTTTAGCAATTTAGTCCTTGGTTTTTTTTTTTTATATCTTCGATTAGCAATATTGCATCTATCAATCTATTTGATTTACGATATTTTGAAAGATCATACACAAACTTATAATTATTATATTTGTTAATTATTTGTAAGTCCTAATGGAATAGATTGTGAAAGTATATATATATATATATACATATAGTATATATATATAAAATATTTCATGGTTGAATTTCGAATTATCCGGGTCTATGTTTTTGTTGTGTAAAATATGAACACAAGTGCATGTATCGAATAAGTAATAAAGTATAAGTATAAGTATCGTTCCCACGAAGACTGTGCTTACTAAGTATCAAAATTATTCTAACTCTAATTATATTTGAAAGCAAATCAAGAGAAAATATTTCACAAAAATAAATCTAATAACTAAATAAAAAGAAAGCAAAACAAAATAATAAATAGGACAATCAAGTAGCTAAAGACCTAGGGTTTCCGATTCACCTAGATTAATCTACCTAAATTATTCAATCCAATCAATTAATATTCATTTCCTATGCTAATAGTGAATTTTTCTATTATATCCATTAATCTTTCTCAAGAATTAACAAACATATTTCAATAGACAAGTTCCAACATTTCTGTGAAAACTATGAACCTATCAAAACTTATTAAGCACAAACTTCACAGGTATCTCTATCCTACGATAATCTCATATCATATTAATTAAGACAAATTCAATCATCTTCTCAGATCTTAGATTAAACCTCCAATTCCATGCAAAAGTTGGCCAAATCCTCACAAGTATTAAGCATAGATTAAAATAATTAGCATAGAATAGAAAAAAAACATTAACTTATATTAAAACTGAAATAATCAAGACATCATAATTCGGCTACATCGTAGCCCTAGAAAATAGTTTTAGCTCATAACTAAAGCAAAAAAAAAATATGATAATTCTGAACATAAAAAGTAAATAAAGAAAAACTCTAAGTGAATTTGAATTGTAGTACTCTTATCTTCGGCTCATGCCGCTCATCTCATCTTCTTAAACTCTTTCTCTCTCTATCTCTCTTATGGTCTAAAGCTTTCAAAAATCCCTAACTAAGTCCTAAAAGGACCTATTTATAAGCATGGAGATGGCTATATCAAAAATTAGGTCAAAAGGAGTTCAAAGAAAGAGATATACTAAATTTCTACAGTGCGACGCCGAGGTGCCATCCTGGTTGCCAACTCTCCTTTTGTGCTCTAACTAGCACCAGAGCACTATTAACATGGAATCGGGTTGCTTGCTTCTTTGGTCGTCACAAATTTCAGTTTATTTTGAGCCTTTTAAGCACTTTAACGCCATTGACAAGTGCTAAGGTACTCTATTCTCTTCCCATCTCGCCACAAATCATGCTATTTTACTCCAATGCCACCAAGTATACCAAAATTATCTAACCTACACTTAAAACATTAAAAACACAAATAAAACCCACAAAAACTTTAAGAATCTACCAAACGCCTCAATTAAATTATATCTAATTCATGAGTAAAACTCATTCATCAAATACCCCAATACTTAATAATTTGCTCATCCTCGAGTAAAACAAACACAAAAGGAAAAGATAAATAAAACACCTAAAAACCAAGACTTGAATAATGATTTCGTTTAGAATATAAAGAGACCTCAAAGATTGCACATAATCATTAACTTAAGGAAAACATCAAAACATCAACAACATTTAGAATTTCAACTCCAACATTAGCCTCACTTTCTCTTGATCATTTACATATGTGTCTGTGTATAGCCAATGACATCTAACCACTTGTAACTCGGATTAGTTTATGCAAATAAATAAATAAATTAAGATTGATCTCTAAGTAAGTATTTTATCAAATTCCATAAGCTTGTTTTTCTAACTATTCTCAACTGATGTATACTAACATCAACCATAGATCAATAGGACTTCGTTAAGCTTGTAATGTATGGCTAAGGTGAAGGTAGGATAAGAATGAATATTTGAAGCTCAGTTCATACTCACACCATAAGCATACACTTCATCTAAAATCGTTGTGAAGCTCAACTTAATACTTCTATTAGCATCCCCAAACTTATTTTTAAATTTTCTCTTGTCAATACTTTCTTTGATAGACTTTTTTTTCTCTTTTCTTCTTTTTTTTTTTTTTGCTTTTCTAAATTTATGCTACTATACCCCCAAAATTATTTCTTGATGTATGAACTAGGGGTGTTTTTTTTTCCCTTTTTTTTTCGTTCTCAACTCTACCATTCCTCCTATATATAAAATAGTTCATCATAAATTCCAAATTAATCACATGCTTATGGTATAAAAGGTAATAGAGATGAAATTAAAAGCTAGGCTAAGAATGTGGTAAACAAAGAAAATGTATATATTAGGCTCAAAAAGGATGACTAGGAATAAACATATGTAATAGTAGCTCAAAAGTTTAAAATAGTTCAAAACTAGCCTAAATCATTTCCTTAGTTGGGTGTTGTCTAGGATTTCGCCTCAAACAGTTTTCAAAGAAGTTTTAGAATTTGTAAAGATCTTAAAGATGCACTTAATTCACATAAACTTTCTCTAAGTTTTCAAATGGCTAAATATACATGACTATGTGCTAAAAACCAACATTAAAATCAAGTACACAGACTAAGTCAATATTTATCATTTTCTAAAAAGCTATGTTCATCTCAATCATAATCTTATTATCAGCCCAAACCTACTAAACTAAACAAATCAGTACTCAATTTTTTTTCTCAAATTTTTTTTACTCCCTATCCCAAACTTAAAACTAAGATTGTCCTCAATATTAAAGTTAAAAGAAAAGGAAAAGAAAACCACTTAGATTGATACACGAAGATGGAGGCTTCTTATTGATCATTGAAGTCCATGTTAACAACCCCCAAACTTGTGTAAGAACCTAAGTCATACAAAATAAACAAAACATAACAAAAGGAAAGAAAACAAAACAAAAAATAACTAAAACAAAATTAAAAAGAATAGAAACATGGGATGTTTCCCAAGAAGTGCTTGATTTATAGTCTTCAGCCAGACTTTTCAATAGCTCATTCATAGCATTCTCATAAGCATCACCTATGTATATATATATAGACAACAGTAAAACGCTTATGCTTAAGTATTGGAGACTTCTGGATAGATGGTAATGGTCTAAGAAATTTCTTCCTAAGTTTCTTAAATTTAAGCTTTCTTCCATGAATATATCTTGGCAAAGCTATCAAGTAATGTGTATCCTCCATAGTCTTTCTCTTTTCAAATTTCGTTGTCCTAGATTGAACTATCCAAGCTTCTAGTGGTACTTCTGGACAGTTAGTATCCAATAATTCAACTAATTATAGTTGTGGTATTATTGAAGGAGTTTCCTTAATGTCCATGGTAGTGTTTTTAAGTCGCTCCTCCCTATTCTTATTTACTTTATTTGGAATTGGTGATTGAAAAAGAGTAGTGGAAGCTTATCTTTCTGTAGATTCTTCCGAATTATTTTATGACTCACTGAGTTATTCACCACTCTTATGCATAATCTCCATCTCTTGTATCTTTGGGTTGGTAGGCTCGATGTTGCTTGACAAATATTCTAGTAGTCCTCTGATACAGAACTTTTCAATTGACTCATTTGTACCTCAAAATTTGGGGAGGATGCATCTTGATCTTGCGAAATTTTCTGCATATCTGTAATGAAGCCATATGTCACTTGAGCAAGTTAAGCGAGAGCATTTTCCAAAGACACCTTCTTTTCTTGTTGCTAAAATTTAGGTGAAAAATTCATCGAATTTTGACTGTTACATGAGAAATTATAATGATTCTACCACCTGAGATTATATGTATCAGTGTATAGGTTATATTGTTGTTGGAAGTTGGACATAGTTTGCTCACTAGTATACGATGCAAACATACTTCCAAATCGATAATTAGCTCTCTAATTGTCTAATTGCCTCGATAAGGTAGTTACTTGAGGAGACAAAGCTGAGATGACATCAATTTCATATGCTCTTACGACTCTCTTTGGCATGGAATATTGTGATTGAAACTGATAATGATAAATCATCGTTTCTATCATCTCATATGCTTCATCAATTGTTTTGTTATACAAAGATCTATCAATTGCTCCATTAACAACACTTTTAGTCACGTAGTTCAATCCCTGGTAGGATATTTAAACTTGTAACCACCTTGTCATTCTATTATATAGCCTTAATATTAACATCTCCTTATACCTTACCCATGCATCTGATAGAGACTCTGTGTCATATTGAACAAATGAACAAGTATTATTCCACATCTTAGCCTCTTTTTCTTTAGCACCTACAATGAAAACCTAGAAAAACAAAATTAGAGACAGTGTAAGTAAAATAAACAAAACAAAAAAAAAATCAAAATTAAAGTTATTTGGTATTGATATTAGTAAAAGCAAACAGTCTCCAGCAATGGTGCCAAAAATTTGTTGTGTAAAATATGAACACAAGTACACATATCGAACAAGTAATAAAGTATAAGTATAGTTCCCATGAGGACTGTGCCTATTAAGTACCAAAAGTATTCTAACTCTAGTTTTATTTGAAAGCAAATCAAAAGGAAATATTTCACAAAAATAAATCTAATAACTAAATAAAAAGAAAGCAAATAAAATAATAAATAGGATAATTAAGTAGCTAAAGACCTAGGGTTTCTGATTCACCTAGATTAATATGCCTAAATTATTCAATCTAATGAATTAATGTTCATTCCCTATGCTAATAGCAAATTTCTCTATTATATCCATTCATCTTTCTCAAGAATTAACAAACATATTTCAATAGATAAGTTCCAACATCTTTGTGAAAACTATGAACTTATCAAAACTTATTAAGCACAAGAAATTCATATTACTGCACAAGCCTCATAAATATCTTTATCCTACAATAATCTCATGTCATATTAATCAAGAAAAATTCAATCCTCCCTTCTTAGATCTTAGATTACACCTCTAATTTTATGCAAAAGTTGGCCAAACCCTCACAAGCATTAAGCATAGATTAATATAACTAGTATAGAATAGGTTTAGTTTATAGCTAAACACCAACTTGTATTAAAATTAAAATAATCAAGACATCATAATTCAGCTACATCGTAGCTCTAGAAAATAGATTTAGTTTATAGCTAAAGCAAAAGGAAATATGATAATTCTGAAGATAAAGAGTAAACAAAAAAAAACTCTAAACGAATTTGAGTTGTAGCACTTCTATCTCTGACTCATGCCGCTCCTCTCTCTCTCTCTCTCTCTCTCTCTCTCTCTCTATCTATCTATCTATCTATCTATCTTTCTTGTAGTCTAAAACTCTCAAAAGTCCCCAAATAAATCCAAAAATGACCTATTTATAAGCTTGGAGGTAGCCACATCAAAAATTAGGTCAATAGGAAAGATATAAACTAAATTTCCGTAGCATGGCACTGGAACACCACTAAAACAATGCTGGGGTGCTATCCAAATTACCAAGTCTCCTTTTGTGCTTGAACTAGTACTAGAGTGCTACTAACATGGCTCTAGGGTACTTACTTCTCTGGTCCTCGCAAATTTCAACTTAATTTGTGCCTTTTAAGTGCTTTAGCGCTATTGACAAGTGTCAAGGTACTCCATTCTCTTCCTATCTCACCACAAATCATACTATTTTGCTCCAAATGCCACTAAGTATACCAAAATTATCTAACCTACACTCAAAATATCAAAAACACAAATAAAACCTATAAAAACTTTAAGAATCCACCAAATGCCTCGTTTAAATGATATCTAATTCGTGAGTAAAACTCACTTATCAGTTTTATTTTGTAGTTGATAAATTATTACTTGTTTATAGTATATGGATGATTATTCATAGACTTTTGAATTTGTATTTATTAATTTGTAGTCGTGTAGAAACCTTAGCCATACGTGGGAAAACTTAAGGAAATCTTTATGAATCTAACTTGATAGCCATCATTTTCTTTGTGAATTGAGTATACTTTGGAAATATGTTTTTACTATACGAGGCTGTGCATTGTTTCTTTTATTGGTGAAATATGAGAAAAAGCTTAGTTGAGAACTCATATAATATTGTATAAATGTTCAATTGGATTCAAATGATTATTTGAATAATTGTTTTCCTTTTAGATATGAAGATATATGAATGCTTTAGTTAAAACTCAAGGACTGGTCAAGAATTTTGTATGTACTTTCTTATCTTTGTATGTGATTTTTTTTATTTGTTGAAAGTTAAATGTGTTCCTAAAAATTAAGTACTTTCTCGATTGATCAATCTAACCGACTACTCACTTGGCTTTATATGCAAAAAAGTCTTAAGATTCTTACTACTATTATTATGTGTGCTTTATATGAATTTGTTGGGATGGTCACTTGAGCTAGAAAATAAAATAAAATAAAATTTATGCACCGGCTTAATAGATTTGTATTTGAATGGCTAATTGCTTAATATTTTATATTTCCTAGCTGAGAAACACATTAAGAATTAGTAATTTTCTTAATCAATAACCTACTAACATCAAGAAGCATAAATAAAAATAGAAATTAAGGCTACACATTGGCATTTGGGCAGTATATATCATGAGCTCAAGATAGTATAGCGCTAAAGAATGCACATACGAACATGAATGCATAAAAGTCAAACGAAAAAATAACAATAACTATTATAACCTTACAGAGACATATATCAACATATATCACCAACCCGAGGATGTATTATGATGGCATTCTCCTTGGAAGCTTGTGTGCTTTGATTTGAAATTGTGAAGCCATAGATTTTATAGACTGCCTCCAGACCCTATCCCACCCTTTATATGTTCTTTCAATTTAATGACAACGAATAATATATAAGCAGACCTAGGAATATGGTCGCACTAATATACTTGGAAGAATTGTAGATGTGACGAACAAAAGGCATTGTTTGATAAATCACTCCCCAGGACCCGAGACTAAAGCACTCATCCATGATAACATGAATATCCCGACCAAGAGATGAATGTGATGGAGGTTACAAAACCAAGACCTGATGCCAATGGGTATAAGTCAAAATCTTGACTAAAGTATTTTGGAGAATATTCATTGTGTAATATTCTAAAATCACTTTCTTCCAATAATAATAAATGGATTCGGTACAACTAATATTCTAAGTAAGAGAAACTCTAAATTGGTTACAAATTTAATCTTTTGTTTCTGAAAACAAAGAACTTCAACTCCTATATATACAAGGACACGATTGAATATTATAGCAGACTTTAGCTTGTCATTCAAATAAAAAGCAGCTTATCGCAATTTTAAGCGTGCAAAATTGTAGAAATGTCAATGTGGGGTGGGTTTTGAAGGTCGGCCCACATTCTGAAGAAAAAATATAGTACCTGCCCGACCTAGGATTATATGGGTTTGGACTGGCCCATTATATATAGTAGGAACCAGATTGGACCATAGTCATAGACCCACATGCACGGTCCGGTACGACCCATATTTCTATTGGCCCACATTAGACTCACATTTAGTCCTTCTATATATAATTTTAAATATATTTTTTAATTAAAATTTTAATAAATCTTAGTTAAATATTTTCATTTATATGATTTTAATATTATTTATTTACTAATTTTTGATTATTTTCATTTTATTCAAATTTTAAAAGGATATGAATAAGTTTTAGGCCCATATTTGATATTTTAAAGTATAAGATAACAATGAAATTAGACTCACATTGTGGCCCATATTCAGCCCGCATAGGCACAGTCCACTTAGGCCTGCATAAAATGTAAGTTGGCATGTAGGCTGTATCGGACCCTTTAATAAGAATATGGGCTCACCCAACCCGACCCATATTTTAGACGGGTCGGACTTAGGCATAGTACAAAGCCGATGTGGGCTTATTAAATGTGGGTCGAGCCAGGTTAAAAGTAATTTCGAGAGCCTAAACATGATTGTTCTTTAAATTTCCAGATTTTATGCAATTGCTTATTTATTCAAAGTTGTTAATGTTCTTCCATGTCTATTGATTTATGAATGATATATTGATTTGTTTAGGAGTACTACTAGACTATCATGATAGAATTCAAATATCAGGATTTGAATACGCGTTTACTATATTTCAATCCATTAGTAGTGAAATTATAGTTGATTTAATCGTTTCGTAAGTTATCTATAGTGAGAAACACAACCTATAAGGTAGAGATTTCAAATTTATGAAATTATAATACAGACCAATCTAAGATTATTATCTATAGTAATACTTTTATTAATTAATTCTAGAGAGTTTGCTTAGGTTAATTGATGAAAAGAAGTTATTTATGGCGTTTGTCTAGTTAACATATGGTATTTGTCTATTAATATACAATCTAATGAAAGATAGGAATAATTGCATATTCATAGACTATTTACAGTTGGTAGGTTTGTTAAATAACTATTAAAATCTGGTAACTGATTTACACGTTAGAATGTCAATTTCACCAAACAGGATGGTACACCAGCCTGAATGGGGCAAGCTTTTATTGTTCTAAATGGTGGGGGGAACAGAATGGGGATTCCCAATTTAATATTTAGCAGGGTGAGGTAAACTTGGAATTGAGTACCCCGCACCAACCTCACCCCGAATATATATGAATTAATTTATATTTTTTTATATAATAATAATTCAATTAGATTTTTTTTAAAAAAATCTAATAATATATAGTCATATACTAATATTATTTGAGTTATTTTGAATTGTAATAGTTATATGATTTTAGTTTCAAATATTTTACATTTGACAGCTCTAACATCTCATTTGAATGTATCTTTAAGTTATTTAGGTCTTTTATTAAATTATAATTCCAATATATGTAAGCTTGAAATTGAAAATTTCAATGAAGTTAACATTAATTTTGATTTTTTTTCAATGTATTTAGACTTTAGAAGATTTAGACCAATATAGGATTGTTTAATTAATTCAAGATGACGATTCCAAAAGAGACTTTGATATAACAATGGAGAAATCGATCCTTGATGGAGATTCCTTAAAATTGTCTCGCACCAAATTAAATAGTGAATGATGCGGAGATGGTATAGTAAACATTAACGGAAATGGGGATGGTAAACATAAAACTTTTCCCACTCTACCCCATTGACATCCCTATAATTACATGAATAGTTAGTAGTAGAGAATGAAATCTTAATCTAATTACTTTATTTTATTTGCTTGTGTTTTACTTTATTTTTAGTTTGGTTTCTATTCTCGATCTCTTTACTTTAGGATTAGTAGAATATTAGATTAGACTAATTCCTCGTAAGATCGACCCTATTTATCACTATACTAGAAAATTATTAGGTTTCCCTATGTCTTGCTAAATAGAGATAGGAAAGAATTAATTTGGTAGTTTAACAATATACTGCTTACCAATATTATGAATTCTAAGTTGAGCATAAACTAAAGAGAAAATGGCATCCACAAAGTGAATAAACCACCGTTTATTACCAAAAGTAATAAAAATAAGTTAACACTACAAAATAGCAAAAAGTCAACGCCACTAGCTATTACAACTGTGAAGAGGAAAAAATCCACAACTCAAAGATAAATGAGTTATCATATCTGGTAGTTATACATTATTAGATATATAAAGTAGAATCAGAGTCATATTATTATTATCACACAAACTTTGAAAAACTAACTTTTATTTAACTCATATTTTGCAACATCCTACAACTCATATTAAAAATAAAAGACTACAAACATGCATATTATGTCACGATCCGAAGCTAGAATCAGTGGTAAAGTTAGTATTTCATAAACTAGAAATACCAAAGTTTAGTTTTAAAAATCGTCAAAAGATTCAAAAACATGTAGTTTTCCAAAATGGCTTTTTGAAAATGTTTAAGTAAAATAATCTCACAGATGTGTATCACCCTTTAAATATAGATTAAAAAAAAAAATAATAACTGTCCAAGATCGTGTACTATACATCCATCACTCTCTATATATAGACATAAATTACACAGATCATACTCAAGTTCACAACAAAGCTTACATAACTATATTCCAATCCAAATTTCTACCTTAATCCATAATCCACGAGTTAGTAGAAATTTGCCAAAATGAAAACAATAACAAGAAAGTATCCAAATTTCTCAACTATGTCTTCTTGTCCAAATCGCATTGAATGCCACTTAAGGAGAAGAAAACACTGAGCTAAAGCATTATTTGAATGTGTCTTTTAGTTATTTAGGTCTTTTATTAAATTATAATTCCAATATATTTAAGCTAAAATTAAAAATTTCAATGAAGTTAACTTTAATTTTGATTTTTTTTTCAATGTATTTAGACTTTTAAAAGATTTGAACCAATATAGGATTGTTTGATTAATTTAAGATGGCGATTCCAAAAGAGACTTTGATATACCAATAGAGAAACCAATCCTTGATAGAGATTCCCCAAAATTACCTCGCACTAAATTAAATAGTGAATGATGCGGGGATGGTAAAGTAAAACATTAACGAGAATGGGGATGGTAAGCATAAACTTATCCCACCTTGCTCCGTTAACATCCCTATAATTACATGAATAGTTAGTAGTAGAGAATGAAATCTTAATCTAATTACTTTATTTTATTTGCTTATATTTTACTTTATTTTCAGTTTAGTTTTTATTCTCAATCACCTTATTTTAGGATTAGTAGAATATTCGGTTACACCAATTCCTCATAAGATCGACCTTATTTACCACTATATTAGGTAATTATTAGGTTTCCCTAGGTTCCACTCAATAGAGATAGGAAGGAATTAATTTGGTAGTTTAACGATATATTGCTTACCAATATTATGAATTCCAAGTTGAGCATAAACTAGAGAGAAAAAGGCATCCACAAAGTGAATAAACCACCATTTATTACCAAAAGTAATAGAAATAAGATAATACTGCAAAACAACAAAGAGTCAATGCCACTAGCTATTACAACTGTGAAGAGTAAAAAATCCACAACTCAAGGACAAATGAGTTATCATATCTGGTAGTTATATATTATTAGAAATATAAAGTAGAATAAGAGACATATCATTATTATCACATAAATTTTGCAAACTAACTTTTATTTAACTCGTCTTTTGCAACATGCTACAACCTATATTAAAAATAGAAGGCTACAAACATGCATATTATGTCACGATTCAAGGCTACGATCAGTAGTAAAGTTAGTATTTCATAAACTAGAAATATCAAAGTTTAGTTTTAAAAATAGTCAAAAAGATTCAAAAACATGTAGTTTTCCAAAATGGCTTTTTGAAAATGTTTAAGTAAAATAATCTTACAGATGTGTATCACCCTTTAAATATAGATTAAAAATAAAAATAATAACTGTCCAAGATCGTGTATTATACATCCATTACTCTCTATACATAGACATAAATTACACAGATCATACTCAAGTTCACAACAAAGCTTACATAACTATATTCCAATCCAAATTCCTACCTTAATCCATAATCCATGAGTCTAGTAGAAATTTGCCAAAATGAAAACAATAACAAGAAAGCATCCAAATTTCTCAACTATGTCTTCTTGTCCAAATCGCATTGAATGCCACTTAAGGAGAAGAAAAGGCTGAGCTAAAGCATTATTTGAATGTGTCTTTTAGTTATTTAGGTCTTTTATTAAATTATAATTCTAATATATTTAAGCTGAAATTGAAAATTTCAATGAAGTTAACTTTAATTTTGATTTTTTTTCAATGTATTTAGACTTTTAAAAGATTTAGACTAATATAAGATTGTTTGATTAATTCAAGATGACGATTCCAAAAGAGACTCTGATATACCAATAGAGAAACCGATCCTTGATGGAGATTCCCCAAAATTACCTCACACTAAATTAAATAATAAATGATGCGAGGATGGTAGAGTAAAATATTAACAAGAATAGGGATGGTAAGCATAAAACTTGTCCCACCTTGCTCAGTTAACATCCTTATAATTACATGAATAATTAGTAGTAGAGAATGAAATCTTAATCGAAATACTTTATTTTATTTGCTTGTGTTTTACTTTATTTTCAATTTAGTTTCTATTCTCAATCCCTTTACTTTAGGATTAGTAGAATATTGGATTCCACCAGTTCCTCATAGGATCGATCCTATTTATTACTATATTAGGTAATTATTAGGTTTCCTTAAGTCTTGCTAAATTGAGATATGAAGGAATTAATTTGGTAGTTTAATGATACAGTGCTTACCAATATTATGAATTCTAAGTTGAGCATAAAGTAGAGAGAAAAAGGCATCCACAAAGTGAATAAACCACCATTTATTGCCAAAAATAATAGAAATAAAATAATACTGTAAAACAGCAAAGAGTCAATGCCACTAGCTATTACAACTGTGAAGAGTAAAAAATTTACGACTCAAAGACAAATGAGTTATCATATCTGGTAGTTATACATTATTAGATATATAAAGTAAAATAAGAAACATATCATTATTATCACATAAACTTTGTAAACTAACTTTTATTTAACTCGTCTTTTGCAACATCCTGTAACCCATATTAAAAACAAAAAGCTACAAATATGCATATTATGTCACGATCTGAGGTTAGGATCAGCGATAAAGTTAGTATTTCATAAACTAGAAATACCAAAGTTTAGTTTTAAAAATTGTAAAAAAGATTCAAAAACATGTAGTTTTCTAAAATGGCCTGTTGAAAATATTTAAGTAAAATAATCCCATAAATGTGTATGACCCTTTAAATATAGATTAAAAATAAAAATAATAATTGTCCAGGATCGTGTATTATACATCCATCACTCTCTGCACATAGACATAAATTACATAGATCATACTCAAGTTCATAACAAAGCTTACATAACAATATTCCAATCCAAATTCCTACCTTAATCCATAATCCACGAGTCTAGTAGAAATTTGCCAAAATGAAAGCAATAACAAGAAAGTCTCCAAATTTCTCAGCTATGTCTCCTTGTCCAAATCGCATTGAATACCACTTAAGAGGAAGAAGAGGTTATGGTAAAGGCCAGTAAATGTTCGACTACAAATTTTTAGAATGAACAGAATACTTACTCTTTTCAAAGTCCTACATGGTTAGTGATTTAGCAAAGTATTTCCAAAAATTTTATGAATAATATTCATATACATTGTATTCAATATCAATATAAAACAGTTACTCAAAATAGTTATACATTTCAATCATGTCATACACACACATATATTATCATATGACATAGTTCGAACATCCCCCTAAAGCAAGATATAATAAATCGAAATGTCCTACTTAATCATTCGTACTCTGATGGCCATCGTGTATTAAGCAATGTAATATGTAATACAAATGTATGAAATGGACATGTACAATCATTATTCAGTTCATAAAATCAACCATGTAGTAATTTCAAAAGATTTTGATAATATTTTTGTCAAAATCCACAAAATCAAGTTCCTATAAAAAAATATTGTAAAAGCAATATATATGACACGCCAATGAATATGACGAGCCTCCTACATAATTCAATATCAATCACATGATCCAAAGTAATTTATAAACACAATTTTGCAAATTCTATACTCGATCAAATAAATGGATTTGTAATAATAACTAATGTAAAGGCAAGTATTCGAATCCTTACCTCAATCGGATAACTAGAGTTGCCACCAAGGCTAGTGATAATGCTGAGGGTCACCTGGAAGTCCGAAGGGTGGTTTGGGAATTAGAATCGCTCGCTTTAAGGGGTCGACTTTTAAATGAGTGTTGAATGCTCAAAGTGATACTTTCATTGCAATTTACATGCCCAAATAAGTAAGATTAGACATCAAATTTGTTTAATTCTAATTCCGGTGCAATCTCGAGCTTTGGTATACAATTCAAGACAAAATATGAGCCTCTCATGCCTTAGTTTGTGTGCCTGACTGAAACATATAAGCATTATATGTCAAAATTCTTTTCTCAAGTCTATTAATGACGAATTTGACCATAGAATTCTAGTTCAGTGTCTCTAGCTCAAATGAGCTAATTATTTCAAACTTTTCAAGAATATTTACGAAAATACCAACTTTAAGAAACTATTGATAAATATACCAACTTCTTATGTTAAAAATGACCTAAAATCATTTCAAATTTATCAGTCTTGTTTTCTTATAACTTATTCATACCAATTCTACCTCTTAAATTGAAGCAACATCAACTGTCCAAAAGAATTCAAAAAAATACCAACTTTTGATTGGAGAAAATGACCAAAAATCTGAAAAGTCACTAACCATAGGAATTTCGACTCCGACGAAGGGTTATACGGCATTGCCAATGTCCAACATAGTCTATATGTGTTGGTGATGAGAGGTTCCGACGATTCTACGGCAGTGTTTTATCAAAATACAGTGGCAGTATAAACTCTCGAAGACTTTTCCCGTGTCTTAAGTGGCATGGCTTCAGTGACAGATGTTTTTCATGGCGACCGTTCGTTCTATGGTGGCGGCTTGCCATGGAAATGACTAAATCGTGGTGGATCTAGACGATAAGGTGTGTTTTCACAGCCTCTTCAGCACGTCTACATGGCTTATTTAGCAACTTCACCACTGGTGATAGCTTCGTCTCACCTAGCTGAGAAGGTCCGCAGGGTGGGTTGACGGTGACGAAGGAAAGGACAACGGTGGTTAGGGAGGAGTAAGGTGAGAGAGGGTTGCTAGGTTGTGGTTGTGAGGGAGAGGAGGAGATATTTTGAGTTCGGTTTTTTTGTTGAAAAGCTACTTATATATCCTCAATAAATCTGGATTTTACATGTTACATCCAGTTGGAGGCTTTGGTGCTTATAGTACCATAATTCTATCGATAATTTATAGAACATACAATAGCCAAACACACCTCAATTAACCCTAAAGATTAGTGTATCAAATAGACGTGGTTTATAATTTTGTGAATGCTTCATAATGAAGGAAACTAGCATATAAATAATAATGGGACAAAAAAAAGAGAAGAGAAAAAACTTAAATGTTGTCACTTAAAAGATAGTTGAAGCTCATCTAAATTAATAATAAGTTAAATAGCCACTATTCAGCTACCGTAAAAACAGAAACTAGGAACAAATAACCAACTAGCACGTAAAAAGCATATAAAAATCAATGAAACCTAAAAAATAAGCTATTTTGCAAAACGATGTAAAATATTATCCAAATCAGTTGTTAATCACCATACATACGATGGGCTCATTTATATATATAAGGGGCCACTACAATTACATTTCACTCGATGTGGGATTATTATGGGAATCCATTTTCCATAATACTGTCTCGACTCCTATTTATACTTTGGGATATATGCCTCATTAAAAATCTTGCCTAATAAAAATTCAATAGGACAAAACTAAGTCAAAGGAAAAAAAAAATACAAATCCTTGTGCAAAGATACACAATTAATACTGTGTCATAAAAAAAACTTGCCTAGAAAACCTAGAAGAACAAAACTAGATCAAAGGATAAAAGATTGCAGTTATCTATTCTTCCTCAAAACATCAAAAATAGTTCTCCATAAATTCAACCCATTCCAATCTTGTAGACAAGCTTCTAGAATGTGGAAGATAAAAGTGTCTTTGTGAATAGATTTGCTAAATTATCACAAGATTAAATTTGTTGGAGATTGATGTTGTTACTTTTCTGGAGCTCATGGGTAAAGAGAAAAACTTTGGTGATATATATTTTGTTCTATCACTATTTGGTGATATATACTTTGGTAAATAGCACATTAATATTATTGGACTCTTATTTGAAGATAATTCATATATTTCTCTTATTTATTGAACTACAGATCTGAGCCATACATATTATGGACTTGCTTCATACAATGCCAAGATTTCAGCACAATTTGAAGAGGTAGTTGCTTTGTAGAATGTCAAGATATTGTAGCATTTCCATATATGAACATATACTCTATTTGTAATCAAGCTTTACAGCGTCAGATAAACAGCATGCGTCTTTATAACCAACTAATTTGGAATTTTGCTTCTTAGAATAAAATAATCTCGAATATCTATATTCTTTGGAAGATAAGGAAATATATGTTTAATTCCATTTTAATGTCTTCATATACGTAATGAACTATATCTTCATAATAAATTAATAGAGAAAGCTATATTAGATCTTATGTAATTAGCAAGATACATAAGAGTTTCAATTGCACTTACATATGGTACTTCAGGACTAAGAATTTCTTTGTTATCTTTATGAGAATGATATAGATTTTTTCTACATCAAGTGATCTAACAACTATAATAGTTTTCAAAAGACATGATTTGTCCATATTAAAGCACTATAAAATCCTTTTTGTATACATTAATTAATAGACAAATATCATTTAACAAATGCTCAATCTACCGACCAAGACTGAATTTCGTCTTTCCTAGACCTTTCATCTTAATTTTTTGTAAAAAAATATGTCATAACTCTTAGAAGCTCTTTAAGAGTTCCAATAATATTTAAGTAACATAAGCAGCAATAATGATAAATCTAGATAATTTTTTGATGAAAACACATGAGCATTATAGGATTATTCACATATCTTTCTTTTAAGAGATATTCACTAAGACAATTATACTACATGGACCCAGAGTACTTTAGACCGTATAGAGATCTCTGCAATTTAATAGAATATACCTCTCAAGATTTAGAAATAGCTTTGAAATACTTTAAATCTTTCAAGGATTTTCATATATATATATATATATATATATATATATATATATATATATATATATATATATCTCGTTGTCAAGCAACATAGCAACATATATAAATGTGTTGTTATAATATCTATAAAATATGCATGTCAAGTCCTTTAAAGATTGTCATGCTAATCAAATTTTTAAATGTGATTGTATTTACCACGGAATAATATATCTCCTCGTAATAAATTCTAAGTTTTTGTGAGAATTTTATGCAACATGCCTAGCTCTATATCTCACAATCTTTAACCTCATTTTGTTTGCGTAGAAATACCCATTTGTACCTTATAGGTTTTACACTTTCAAGTGTTTATACTATAGGTCCGAATACATTACATTTGGCAAGCAATCTCATCATATCTATGTAACAGTTTTTGGTATTTGATCCTCGTACTCATTGATAACATCAGTCATTTGGAATGTACCACCACTTAACTCGATTAAGATCAAAACCGACAGCATTGCTCATGGTTGTATCTGCTACAGTAGTTGTGGCTGAGTATTCGAGACTCAACAGGACATTCTTGGAGCTGTTAATTTATACCTTGGAGCAAAAACACCACTGGAAGCCGGGATGCAAGGTGTTATTGATGCCATACATATACCGTGAAACCAAGGATGGCAACACATTTGGTTGGAATGATTCCAAGCTGACCATGTCTATGGTCAAAAATTTTAAGACCGAGCTGACGATGAAGAAGAATGGTGCGGCAGTTTAGCAAAGATTGAAAATATGGAGGTCCTCATTTCACACATCTACTGAGAAGACGATCATGTGGCTGAAAAAATGGCAAATCACGGATTGCACTCAAGCGACCCTTTTATGTGGTGACATCTAGTTAGACAAGAAGGGATACTTTATTTAGCGTCACTCGACACTGGTATTTATAGCGCTCCTGATACTCTATCTAATGTTAAATATTTAAACTTTTTTTTTTCTCTTTAGTGGAGTTGCTAGACATCTTTGTCTAATACTCGACACTATATCTAGTGCTTTCGACTTTAAGAGTATATAAATTTTTTTAGACTTCCTTTTTTAAAGAATGGTATAATTACCAAAAAAAAAAAAAACTATTAAGAATGATGTATTTTCTAAAATTGACTTTAGAGAAGTGCATTTCATCACATTTTTCAATAAATAAATATAAGACAAAGAAAATTAGAAATTGAGCAGCCTATTAAAATATTGTATCAAAAAAAAAAAAACAAGCAAAAAAAAACAAACAAATAAACATTCAATCAAATATTCTACATGCACCTAACATGACAAACAATGTTACAATTGTCATTAAAATCTGACACTTACAACAACCAAAAATTAACAAACAGATTAAAAAAAAATTATGCACAAACAACAAATTGGTTGCCAGGCCGTCCTAATGACACAAAGAAACCACGGGAAATAAACAATCAACCATGCCACATCTAATGTCTTCACTCAGCTTGTCACGACCGAAAATCCAAGGCCATGACTTTTAGTAAATTTAAGTAAAAACAGTGATAAACAAAAATTCCCAAAATTTTCAGTAAAAGTCGAATATTTAAAATTTAAGTTTTAGTCCTCAAGAGTAAGTAAATTTTAATATTGGACCAACTCGATAAATTACAACCTTATTTACTAATTTAAATTTCTAAGGCATTTTTAATTTTAAATTTAGAGACATGATAAATAATAAATTTTAGAAACTTTTTATTTAAATCATTAAGTTTAATGAAAGTGTTCAATTTAAAACCATAGGCCCATAATTAAAATAATTTTCACAAAATCATTTCTATGTTTAAGTACTCGATTAAATATCGAAATCATCCTCATACATCCACTCAGTAAATATATTACGAATGGCTAAGTAAATTTGACTTAGAAAAAGAGAAAACAATACAGAGTATGAACCAAACAATAAAGAGGACTGGAACTACAAGCATACACCAAACATGCTTGCCAAGCCATACGAATATCTATCACAGAATAATTTGATACCTGAAAGAGGAAGGAAGTAGGGGGTGAGCACGTGAATGCTCAGTAGAAAACTCAATTACTCTTTTGGAAAAAAATTTTTTAGTTATTCTCAATACAACTGCATGGTTAGTAGTTCTGGAAAACATCTTAATAAATATAGAGCATTTGAGACATATATAAAAAATCTTTACAGAAAATAATACTCAAATAAAAATCAGATATATATCCAGGTTAAAACAGATAGAAAAGTCTCAATTTAAATAAGTATAATGCACATCACATAAATCAACACATCACATGAGTCATCATCCTCTCATCACAACTAGAGCAACTTATACTACATGTATTGAGTGCTCTCTGCCTAACATCTATCTCTGAAAAACCGGAGGGACACCCATGTGTCAAATCCTACAGAATCAGAGGGGCACCGAATGCCTACTCCTACCGAATGGAGATAATCAGAAAATAAACTCCGCGCGGATTTACGGGCTCTCACCGAAGGCGAGTGTACTAGTCTGCCTATTACAATACCGTGATGCCTAAGACGACTCTCATGCCTGATCGTATGAAATGTACAATATATGTAAAGTCTCAAACAACCATGCAGTAGTTTAACATTCTAGACATGCCCTGATTTTTAATTAAAATCCATTTTGTACTTTAAAATCCAAAAGTACAGTTTTTATGGTTTTACCAAATTCCAGGTATAAAAACTTGCATAAAATCATACTTAAAAATATCTAGAGCAGTCTACAATGTTTCACAAATTCGTAGTTCATTAAAATAACTATTCAAATAATTCAATTTAATAAAATCACGAAATTTCATTTTTCAGAATAAATTCTAATTTTAATGAAAATAATAGAAAACACGGAAATTGAATCCCCTACCTCAAAATAGTAATTATGCTGAGTTAACGATGCGAGAAATATCCTCAATTGATCACCGAGTTAATGGGATAGTTGTTTTCGAATTTCGTCACGTTCATTTGAAAAGTTGACTTTTCTAACAGAGCCTCGGATTGAGAAACAGAGGTCACTACTGAATTCAGAACACCCAAAAACGTTGGTTTAGATATAAAGTTTGTCAAAAACGGGTCCCGGTACCGGACCGGCCCGTGGCACGCAAAATGGTGCAAATCACGAGTTATTTCTCGATTTTCGTGCCACTTCGGAAAATAGTGGTATTTTATATCAAACTTCATGTCCCGACCTCACTGAGTCCAAATTCGAAGTCAGAACTCAGTTTCGAGGTCCCGAACTCTAAATGGGCTCAAAATCCAAAAATTATAAAAGTACCACATTTTGAAAATATTTAGAAAAATACCACATTTCATCCCGACAATTAATGATCTTCCGGTAATCATTTTAACACTTAAAAATCATAAAATTTCATGTTTCAAACTCCTCCATCACGTGGTATAATTTTCTCAGGAAAAATAACTCAATTTCGAAATAATTACGAAAATACCACAAAATTTAAATATTAAAATATTGCTACAGTAGCCAACTTCTTACTGGAGCCGAGTTGGAGGCTGAGAGTGATCAGAAATCAAAGCTGGAGTCGAGACGAATCCAACGGTGGCGGTAACACGCTGATTGGACGTCGGACGGTGGCACAGCGGGCGAAAAACCGTTCCGGTGGCGAAATCTTCCGGCCACGATTTCTCCGGCGACAGGCGGCGGTTTACGGCAACAGCACCCGGCGCTGGTTCGTCAGTGTCTCTCGGTCACGGTGGATAGACGCGTCTGGCACGGCAGCGGACGGTAGAGGCTCGGATGAACAGTTTATATGGGTAGCTTCAGGAGGACCTCCGTGGAGAAGAAGAAGAAATGGGGGGTATTTATGCAATTTTTCACAACGGTAGCAGTGGGACACGTGGCACAATCTGATTCGATCGAAAAAAAAAAGTTTTTGAAATTCCACTTTGGCCACAATTTTAAAAGATTCTTTCATTTTAGTTCCTCCTTAATTACACTTTTGCACCCAATTTGAAATTTCTTTTTCACTTTGGCCCCAAAAGTATCTAGACTTTATCTTGTCTAGATTCAACACCAAATTTATTTCCGATTTATATTTTATTAATCCAAAAATATAAAATTATCAAATTGCCCTTGAAGTAAATTTACTTAATTATCCTTACAAAAATTTTAGGATTTTACACAGCTTCTATTAGGCCTACTTGTATCTGATGGCATAATCTGTGGATCAATCGTTAAGAGACAATTTCTGCATCGGAAAGAACAACGGAAAGAATCTTAATTTGTTAATAAGTATTAATGGTAAACTAAGATTTTTGTTTCGAGTTCTTTTGACTAGCTAATTCAGTTTTATTCTTTCACTTATAAACGTTTGTATAACTACTCCGCTCTCTGAAGCAGCTTTAAGTAACAAAAGAGACATAATTCTACCTAAAAGTTAAAAATCGATAGTAAATTAGGAATTAACAAAGACGGTTCCGAAACACTATAAGATCCCCTATCTTTTTAACAATGGGCAATACGATAAAATCTTGGAACGATTTAATACTATAGATTTGCATATGTAACAAGGAAACTTGAAAAGCAAGCTACTTGTGCTCAAAAAATAAGCAGACAAAAGTATATATATATATATATATACATTCACTTCATGAGCATTAGTCGTTCACTAATTCTCTTAGTCGTGAGTTATGAAGGAGTCCATCATTTGTAAATTCTGGGTCGTAGGAGGCTGCACAAGAGAAAATTGCCCTTATCGCCATTCATGGGGATCAGGAGATGGTTTTGACAAATTAGCATCCATACATAAAAGTAGCAGAAAGGTATGTATCTTCTTTTCTCTTAGTTTTTCGTACATTAACGTTTGATTTTTTATTTTTGTTCGAAAGAACTAAAACTTTTAACATTTTTTTTCTTTAAGAAAAGAAAAATAAAACGACAGTAAGTAAAAAATAATATTTCAAAAAGAAAAAAGGACGTGCATACAATGGTCAAATAATAGTTTTTTTTTTTTAAGGGAGATATAATAGTATTATGGGTACATTAATGAATTATAACTTTCCTGATAAAAAAGGAAATAAAGAAACAATTAATTATGACAATTTTATTTTGTGGTACGATATTAGCTAGTTAATGATAAAAATAGCCCTATATATGATAACGACAAAATATTATACACAAATAATATTAAATGTCTAGTATATTTTGTTGATCGTAAAATTCAACCATCCCTAAAACCCTAAAAAAATCTGAAATAAAAAAAATAATTAGCTTTAGTTTTTATAATCTTATATATATATATATATATATGAGCATATTGTGAATATTCTAAATTTTAATGATTTCGAAAAACGGGGACTTCTCCCAAAAATTTCATCTGATTTTGGAAAATAGTAAAGAATTATGAAAAATAATTCAAGGACCAAAAAAATTTGAATGGAAATTGAATAGTGACTAAAACTGAATCCCAAAAGTTGGTTGTTTGTTCTTATAATCGATCGAAATACACATATAATATAACGTAAGTTTTGTGTTTGCTTGAAGAATAAGGCAAAAGGAGAGAGATTTATAAAACTAATGGTTGGGAAATTTTTTCTTTTGATTTTTAATAACGACCACTTTTGGAATTAGTAAACGTGTTTAAAGGTTGTGTGTTGATCAAAAGTTTAATTTTAAAATGTTGAAAAGGTAGAAGGATCTATTTTGAAGAAAAGAGGGGAGAAGATAGGGCGACTTTCTATTGATAATGATGCCAAAACACTATTTTTCGTTGAGACCATCACATAACATAATTAACATACCATATCAAACGACAAAATTAATTAAAGCAAATAAAAAAAATCGCAATTTATTCAATTGAAAAAAAAAAATGAAAAGATCAGGTAGATATGTTTGTGCACATAATATAATATTGTTATGTGACTGTCAACAGATAAAGGTACCAAATATAATATTGTTATATATCAATGCAGACATATGTTATATATATATACGCAATACATGCATATATACACAGTACGTAAATATATATAGAAATTAATAAATTATTAATAAATACACGGGGACACATAAATAAATATTTATATATGTGCACAAAAAATATTTTCAAAGCATAATTATGTCAGTAAGGCTCGTGCCTCAACAAATTAAGAGGGCAAAGAGGGCAAGAGCATAAGTCACTAATGGCCTTTTTCTTTAGTGAATAATAATAAAGCAAAAACATCAAAACACGGAGGATATTTAGTTGGGAAAAAAAATGCATATGTTAGTATATTCGTATATTCCGGCAACGGCAACAATGAACTATAAAAATTCATTAAATGATTCCAAAAGCTCTATTCTCCTTTCATTACTGCATCCAAATAGAATTTGATTTTCTGTTTTTTAACTGAACTTGAAACTACATTTTTTTATTTAGGTGGTACTTCCCAACAAAAGGAGTTGGTTGATTTATCCAGTTATTTGGAATGCACCACCACTTGAGTGGATTAAAATCAACACGGACGGCGCTGCTCGTTGTTGTCCCGGCGATGCTAGCTGTGGAGGAGTATTTCGGGACTCAACAGGATCCATTCTTGGGGCTTTTAGCTCATACCTTGGAGCAAAAACACCACTGGAATCTGAGATGAAAGGTGTTATTCAGGCCATAAATATTGCATGGCTCCAAGGATGGCACCGCATTTGGTTGGAGTGTGATTCCAGTCTAACCGTGTCTATGGTCAAGAATTTTAAGATCGACGTGCCAACCACTATCAAAGAAGAATGGCTATGAAGGTGCTTGTTTCACATATCTATAGAGAGGGTAATCATGTGGCCGACAAACTGGCAATCACGGATTGCGCTCGAGAGAACCTTTTACATGGTTTAGCCATCCACCAGAGTTTGTCATTTCGGATGCTTTATTGGATGCATCAGGACACGTACGTTATAGGGTGAGGTGAAGACATAAAAGTTTGATATGAAGACCATTATTGGAGTTCATATTTGGTTGAAATGTGACTTCATGCATTTGGACAAAGGCAATCTGCAAGGACCAAAAGTACCCGATCAAGCAAAAACTTCAGTGACAAGACTAGAAAAGTTGAACCCCTAAATGAATATATAACACTAAAAGAAACCTTCCCAATTGGAGCGCAAAGACACTTCTATAGAATAATATAAGTCGATATTGGCAAGTGATTGATAGTTTGAGTGGATGTCAACCTAGCTGAGATGTGCTCAAATTATTGTGATGCAATTTCAATCTCTTTCTTTGGTTAAGGTTAATATAGATGACTCCTTTGTTGGAAAAGATAAATAGTTTGATGCATTCCTTGATTTAATAAAAATAATACCACGAGTTTGCGCCAGTGGACGTAGGCCAACTATAGTTGGCTGAACCACTTAAATTCGTGTCTTCTTTATTCTTTATTTCTCTCACGGTTTCGTTTTTTTTTTTTTAATAATTTGGATGGTATTTATTTATTGTGTGTGACTGTGCTCCGCAACAATGCTGTATTAGAATGTTCTAATGAGTTGCGCATTTTATTCACTTCAACTCATTGTCAGCTAAACGTCTTCACAAGTAGATATTTGCTTGCCTATATAATTCTAATCAAATTGTCGGGTAAATAGTTATGGAGAATGCAAATAAGTCTCTTTAAATTTGTTGAAGTCTCAGTATATTGCATTCACTGCATAGATGATTCAATGCACAGATACTGTTTCGATTTTTTTGGGGGTTCAATTTCTCTGGAAAATGATGTAGTTTAAAAGTTTAAATGATAACCTATTAGTTAAATCCACTAGTCAACGATAAAATGCGTAGTAGTTTTCTTCCGCCTGTGTACAAAAAAAGCTTTTAATTGATTAGCTTGTACAAACTTCATTCATAGATATAATTGTAGAATTTCTCTATAATTATGGAGAGAGAAATTCTAGTGTTGAAGGGACAAAATCTCTCTTTATAAGTGGATTCTAATGGATTTTATTGGTTAAGAATTAAAGATTACAATACTTATAATGAACGTTATTCCAATTAATATTACATGTTTAAGAGACAGAGAGAAAACAAAAAAAAAAAAAAAAAATTGAAAGCTGGAAAAGAGAATACTTCATATGATAAATACAAAAGAAGAAATCAGAATTAAAAGAAGCAGATAACATTTTTTTTTCAATTGCCTTTTTTTTGATCACCCAAGAGAGTTGCATACTTCAATATTCATGGTTATTTCAATATATCTATTATGATTTATAGATTCTATGAAAACTACTACTCTGGAAACTTCTCTCTTAATTTGTCAATGATTATTATGATGATGGCATTAATGGTAGAAAAAATGATAACTACCGATAGAAATGACACTTCTTATCAGATGAAGAAATATGATTCTCTTTTTACTCGTCAAATTATGACTTATGGCTTATGGTTAAAGGTTTTATTAAATAGTAGATTTCAATTTATACCCCCCAAAGAAAAAATTTTGATCTTCTCGTATAATTATGGACAAAGAAATTCTAGTGTAGAAGGGACAAAATCTCTCCTACGTAAAAACCCAAATTTGTCAAGAGTCTTATAGTCTTTCTGTTTGAAAAAAAAAATATATATATATATATATAATATTTTAATTAAGTGGTGGAACTCATTTTTTATTTTTAAAAACATTCTTTTCCTTTAATTTTCTCTCATACCCGACGACTCTCTCTCTCTCTCTCTCTTTCTTTTTCTTTTTCTTTTTCTTTTTCTTTTTTTTCCTTCTTTCTTCTTCTCTTTCTTCTTCTTCTTCTTCTTTGTAAACTTAGCAAAACCAGCCACCACCATAGACGGTAAGTCGAAGCTTCTAACCCAACGACCGATGTTGACCCTTTCCGGCAAATTAGTTCCGGTAAGTCGATTTCTAGGTTTATTTGGCCGTTTTACAAATAAATTTGTGGCATAAATACAATTATTTTTGTGAAGTTGTTTTTATGGCCGTAAAAATTATATGAGGTAGAAAAGGAGATTGAATCATAAATAAATATGGTGGTTTTGTGTTAAAATAATATCCGATTAGAGAGAAATCTTAAATTGAAAAACATGATATTTTCCTAATTTGGGACAAAAGTGATATTTTACAAAACTAAATTGTATAGGATTGAAGTCTGTTACTATTCAAAGTGGGCCTTGGGCTGAGCTTAGAAAACTGTCATTTTATAAAATATTTACGGGAAAATGATATTTTTACAAATAATCATCAAAGTTGATATTTTTTCAAATATTTCGAAAGTGACATTTTTATAAATAATTATGTGATAATGATACTTTCTAAACTATTTCAGAAAAGTGATATTTATTTAAATAAACAGCAAAGATGATATTTTTCAAAATACTTTGAAAAATGGACATTTTTCAAATTAAATTCTGAAAGAAGACCTTTTTTTGTAATTCTCGGATTTAGAGCCTATTTAACGCTCGGAATCTCGAAATTGATTTTTGATTTCAAATTTGGATTTAATGAGGTTTGGAAACGAATTTTGATGTATAATATTGCTATGTTTCGAAGTAACACGAATTCCGAGACTCGTGAATAATCTCGTTTTGCGGGCCATGGGCTCAGGTTCGACCCGAGCCCGAATCAGTCAAACTATATATCTAACCTAGCATTTTTGGGTACTCTGAATTCAATGGTGAAGTCCGTTTCACGATCTGAAGCTCCGATTGAAAATCGAATTTTCAAACCTATCGATCAAAAGTTCGAAAACGACGCTCAATCTTCCAAACGATACCAAAATGATGCCAAACTTTCTCCATAGCTCTATAACACTATTTGGACACTCAATTGAGGTAGGGGTTCAATTACCTAGTTTTATAGATGATTTAATTTAAAATTTACCTTCTGACTATTTTGTGAAAAATCATGAATTAAATAATATTTTAATAAACCGTTGGAAAATCTTGGATTATTTTGGAATTAGACTGTGTGATTTATAGTAAATTCCAGAATAATATCAAGCGGAGTTTTAAAACTTTATTTGGTTATATTCTACATAGTTATTATATATATCTTGTTACATATTGTACATACCATAGGATTACATATGAGATACATCTTAAGCATCGCGGTATTATAATAGGCGGACTAGTACACCCACCTTCGGTGAGAGCTCGTAAGCCCATGCAGAGTTTTTCTGATTATTCCCATTCAGTAGGTATAGGCATTTAGTTATCTCTCCGGTTTTGTAGGCTAGACACATGGGTGTCTCTGCGGTTTTCTAGGATAGTTATCAGGCAGAGAGTAGTTAGTACACATAGTACAAGTTATTCTAGTTTGTGATAAGAGGGTGTGAGCTCATGAGATTGATTTATTTATGATATGTACAAATATATATTTCTGGTTTTAGTTTTAAATATATGACTACTTTATATATTAATTATTTTATACCTAGTTTATAAATGGATTTTGGAAAAAATATTAACCATGCAAATTTGTTAAAATTGCAACAATTCAAAAAAAAAAATAATAATTGAACTTCTATTGAGCATTCATATGCTCACCCCCCTATTTCCTCCCATTTTCAGGTGTCGATTTATTTTACGGTAATTATTCTTGTGGCCTTACATGCATGCTTGGCATATACTTGTGGTTCCAATCATCTTCATTGGTTGGTTTGTATTTTGTATCAATTCCTATTTTTTAAGTCAAATTTATTTAGCCAATAATAATATTTTTACTTAGCAGATGTATAAGGATGACTTTTGTTATTAAATTAAGTACTTGGAAAATAAAGTGATTTTATGTAAATTATTTGAACATTAAGCCTAGGGTTTTAAATTGAACTATTTCATTAAACTTCATGAAATAACACAAGGTTTTAAACTAATTAATTAGGATTTTTACTTAACTTAAAATGAAGAATTTATTAGAAATTTTAAAATTGGTAGATAATATGATTATCAAATTTGTCCAATCTTGTAATTTACTTATTTTTTAGGACTAAACCTTAAATTTTAAGTACTTAAATTTTTTTGAAATTTTAGAAACTACTGTTTATCACTATTTTTATTTAAAATTACTAAAAGTCACAATCTTGGATTTTCGGTCATGACACCTACTTGTAAGAGTGGATTCTAATGGATTTTATTGGTTAAGAATTAAAGATTATAATACTTATAATGGACGTTACCCCAATTAATATTACATGTTTAAGAGACATAGAGAAAGTAAAAAAAAAAAATTGAAAACTAGAAAAGAGAACACTTCATATGATAAATACAAAGAAAGAAATAAGAGTTAAAAGACGCAGATCAAACATTTTTTTTTCAATTGCCTTGTTTTGATATCCCAAGAGAGTTGCATACTTCAATATTCATGGTTATTTCAATATATTTATTATGGTTTATAAATTCTATGAAAATTACTACTCTGGAAACTTCTCTCTTAATTTGTTAATGATTATTATGATGATGGCATTAATGATAGGAAAAATGATAACTACTCATACAAATGACACTTTTATGAAGAAATATGATTCTCTTTTTACTCATCAAATTATAGCTTATGATTTATGGTTAAAGGTGGTTTATGGTTAAAGGTTTTATTAAAAAGTAGATTTCAATTTATACTCTAAAAAAAAAAACATTTTTGATCTTCTCGTACAATAAAGAATAATATTATAGAATACCAATAATATTATAGAATACCAATAATGCACAACATCATATAATGTGTCACTTGCGTAGAAACCAATTTATTAATTAAAATTAGTCAGTGACAAATAAATATGTTATTATAGTGTTGGACATTACTAGCATCCCATAGTATTACTACTACTTTATAGTAAATTACAGAGATCACACGGGCTTATTTTTGGCTTTGGACTTGCATTATCTTCAAAAGAATCACTCTTTTTCCATCAAACCCAACTTTTGCCTTGTGATAACCGTCTCCTTCATTCCGATGGTATTAGAAAGAATTGAGAAACTAAAATCATTTTTCAAAATAAAAAGAAAAAGGGTTTATTTCGATAACCCATACTTATGAAGTGAATCAATTTTTTTGATTTATGGATTCAGTGCTTATCTTTCTTTTTTCCTTTTTTTATTTGTGTACGTGTTTCTATGATAAGCAAATTGATAAAGACCTTACAATTTTGATATGATGGTTGAAAAAATGCACCCATGGTAGGATAGATTTTACCCCTCCTCCAGTAAAACTCCCCTATAATTCTATGGGTTAGAACAGTAACTGATTGTTGATTGGATAATATCTAGAAATAACATGAAATGAAAACCTCTTCTGTTTTCTTGCATGGTCTCGGTAAAACTTTGCTGTCAATTGCTGATATTTTCAATTTTTACCTCCTTTTGGCAAGCTAGTCTTGCTAGAACTAGTACACAATAATCCATGGGAACGCATAACCAGCAGCACAACCAGTTGCTTAAAAGTCTAAACGTACTAATATGTTCCCATGTACAAAATCGCTTCATGCCTAAAAGCATCAAAATGGAGAAAGACCCAACAAAATTAAACAAATAAATATAAGTCAAAGGAATTTAGAAATTGAACATCCTATTACAATCCTGTATCATCAAAAAAGTATATATTTTTTCAAGCAAATATTTCTACATTCAACTAACATGACAAACAATATTACAAATGTCATCAAAATATGACACAACAACCAAAAATTGACAATCAGATAAAAAAATTCACGCACAAACAACAAATTGGTTGCTAGGCCTTTCTGATGACACCAAGAAACCACGAGAAATAAACAAACGACCATGCTACATCTAATATCTTTTCTTAGCTTCTGTTAGGCCTACTTCTATCCGCTGGCATAATCTGTGAATCAATCGTTGAGAGGATCTGAGGCATCGACATGCCACCAGACACTACAATTTCTGCATCGGAAAGAACAAGCGAAAGAATCTTTGTTAACAAGTATTAATGGTAAACTAAAATTTTGTTGCGGGTTCTTTTGACTGATTCAGTTTTTATTATTCACTTATAGAGGTTGTATAACTGCTCCGCTCTCTGCAGCAGCTTTAATAAAGTAAAAAATCGAAAGTAGGAATTAACTAAGACGGTTCTGAAACACTATAAGACCCCTATCTTCTTAACAATGGGCAACACCATAAAATCTTGAAAAGGTACTGCTCTGGCATCAAAAAGGAGTACGGACCTCTGAATGTCCTTAAACCAAAGATCTTAAAAGGGATGTGATGTGCAATTTCCAATCCTACGAGAGTTAAAAGGAGACACCCTTTACCCTCCCATGGTCCAGATATTATAAAATATTAAATACAAAGTACTAACCAATTCCTTCCCGAACCGATAAATTTGGCCTTATAACATCCTTGGTGTTCACCAGGAATATGTCACCAATGTAAAGATGGTTGGTTGGCACATAAACACAGCATAGCTCTTCCTCTCCAGAATAGTTCTGCATTTAAAGTAACAAAAGGAAGAAAGGGAGGGGGAAAAAAAAAAGATTCAAACACCACTAGAATCCTTATAGCATATAAAAAATTGCTAAGCCATCAATAATTCATTATCACAATTACAAAGCAATGATCACAAACTAAATCTCCAATATAGCATTGGAAAGGCAAATGACTGATTCTTTACACTTGAAATAAATTCCAACCAATTCATTGGATAAATTCAACAAAATTGATCTCACTATTGATGTCATATTGAAGGAGAGCTACGAAGCTTCTTTAACAAATAACCCATTAACACAAGGAACCCTATATGAAACAGAAATTAATGCCAAAGATTGGCATTTTGGCAGTGTATAAGCATGAGCTCAGGATCAAGCATACCGCTAAAGAATTATGCACAAATCAAACAAAAATTTATGAAAACTAATACAACCAAAAGAAATATATCCAACTAAAGACAGTGTAGGTAGATAGTATCAAAAGCACAGAAATGATAAAGCACACCTGAAGAACAACAGACGAAGTGATGAACCCAAACGCATATTCACCAACCCGTGGATGTCTTATGATGGCAACCTCCTTGAAAGCTTGTGTATTTTGATCTGAAATTGTGAAGCCAGGCACTTTATAGACTGCCACTAAGCCCTCTCCCTCCCTATGTCAATTCAGTAAAAATAACAGGGAATAATAGTATAAAACAGACCTGGGGATATGGCAGCACTAATCTGCTTGGAAGCATTGTAGATATGACGAACAAATGGCATTCGTTTAATAAACCACTCCCCAAGACTCAGGACAGAAGCACCCAACCATGATGACATGAACACCCCGACCAAGAAGATGAATGTTATGGAAGTTACAAATCCAAGACCTGATGCCAACACGGATAAGTCAAAAAGCTAACTAAATTAAACAGGAGAAATATTCATTGATAAATATAAAAACACTTTAGTCTAATAATGATAAATGGATCCAGTGCAACTAATAATCTAAGTAGGAACTGAAACTCTAAATTGGAAGCAAATTTAATCTTCCTTTCTAAAAACAAAGAACTTCAATTCCTACCCAAGGACTCCTCCATCTAAAGAAAAAACAATTCAGGCCCTACAGTTCATATCGTTTTAGGAGCAACAATATGTGCCCCATGGAGCTGAGCTCCACACCCTAAAGGGGTGGTCCCAAAACATCCCCCCCCCCCCAACCTGTGGGGGCCACTTCATGTGAGGTGTGGAGTCCCAGCTCCACAATTCCATTGCGTGTTTTCCTTCTTGAAAAGAGCTAGGGTTTATAGGCAAAGTGAGTTGAATGTCTAGGTCCTTGGCACTGGCAGTTGCCAAATGAAAGTATCACATTGGCAAAGATTTAATGACTCTACCAAGAAATGGAGTGAGAAAGCCTAGCTTAGGAGATTTGATTGTAGGTGTAGGAGGGAAGATGGAGAAGGATAGGAAGAAATAAACATTAAAAACTCAGAGAGAAGAGAAGAAAAAGCTACAAAGATCTCAGGAAAAAGACTGGTTTGAATATTATAGCAGACTTTAGCTTATCATTTTTAATAAAATGCAGCTTATCATCACAATTTTAAGCGTACAAAATTGTCCATCAACTAAGTTCCAAAATTTCCTAATTAATAAAAGAATCAATTAGCAACTTGACAAATCTGCAAAAGTAGAATTTCAAACTAAAACACTTAAGGAAACTTCTTTCTGTGCATCAAGAGCCAACAAAACATAAAAGTTCCTGAAGGTAATTGACTAATACTTTATATAATCACCAAAATAAAGAATGGAGAAACGAAGTTACAGGACATATTGCCAGATAACCGACAAGCTTACCAAAAATATCAATTCCAAGTTGAGCATAAATTGGAGAGAAAAAGCTATCCACGAAGTGGATAAACCACCATGTAATATAGAAAGTAATAGCAATCGGAAATAAGATAACACTGCAAAACAGCAAAGAGTCAGTACCACTAGCTAATACAACTATAAAGAGCAGAAAATCCGCAACTCAAAAACAAATGAGTTTTCATCATTACAGCATCACATTTGGCAGCTACATTTTTAGATATATATTTATATATATATAGTAGAATCAGAGACGTATCATGATTATCACATATACTTGGCAAACTAACTTTAATTTTACTCATGTCTGTTACAACGTCCTACAACCCGAACCCATAAAACAAAAATGCTACAGACATGCGTGTTACATCCAGCGAGAGGCTTTGGTGTTTATAGTACAACGATTCCATTGAATGCAAGATGATATCATGAACTTTGCCAAATAATTAGATTACTCCTCTCCCTTCAAAAGAAACAAATTAAATACAAAATACATGAAAGCACTTGCATGGTTGAAGGTCATATCTCATAGGAAGCATTTCAACTTAGAACATACAATCGCCAAACATGCCTCAACACTACAGGTTAATGAATCAGGTAGATGGTTTACAATTTTGAGAATATTTCATAATGAAAGGAACTAGCATATGAACAATAACGAGACAAAAGAAAGAGAACAGAAAAACTTAGATTTTGTCATTTAAAAAATAGTTAGAGCTCATCTAAATGAAGTTAAATAGCTGCTAGTCAGCTATTGCAGAAATTAGGAACAAAACCAAAACTGTCTTAACCAACAAGCACATAGACACAAAATAATTTCAGTATGTAACAGACTTGAAGATAAATAAGAGGTGAAAGTAAGAATAGCGCACCATCCTGTCATGAACTTTTTCGACGCCCAGCTTCTAACAACTTTGGTAAAAGTCTACAAGTTACATTACAAAGTACAAAGTAGAGTTAGACACATAAGGCGTGCACACAGGCATGTATGATCAGAGCAAAGCAAGCTACTACGATAGTATGTTATTATAGATAAGCATTCAAGGGTCTAGGCCAGAAAATGCCATTGACATTAAAAAATGTGTCATAAGACTCATTTATATGCATCATATTTCTCAAATCACTCGCTTGACTTGACTGAACTATCCTAAATGCAATTAAATGGCAAAGTGTAAAATTATTCTCAGGACACAATTTCCCTTAAAAGAAATAAATGAATTACATTTAAGTTCTAAAAAGACCCAAAAAAAAAAAAATCAGTTGAATCCAGTTTAAAGGAACCCACCCCAAAAAAAAAAAAAAAAAATCTTTCCATTACAATCAAGTTTAAAATTCAAATGGTGATCCGATTCGCTTTAAAATTCAGTCCTGAATAATCATCAAACCCAGCGAATCTGAGTTTTGCAAATCAATTCGCTCCAAAGAACTGTGTACTATGTCAAGTCAAACACAACTAAGAGCTCATTATTCAGGCAAATTGCTCGAAATTAAACACATCAATGCAACATATCAGACCAAATCCACGATCAGAAACCTACAAAAACCCTAAAAATTTCCCTTAAATTTTCTCGGCAACGAACTGACAAAAAAAATTTTAAAAAAAAATGAAGGATTGAAATACCTCACGTCCCGGGTGGTGAGTCGAGGATGAAGAGGAAGAGGGTTTGGAAGAAGGCTCAACATGGGGGGAATCAGCCACTGGGATGAGAAGCTCTCGATCTCTGTCTCTGTCTCTGTCTCTGCTCGCCATTACAATCGACGACGACGTCGTTTTATCATCGCCCATCGCCGCCGGCTACGCCAAAATAAGACGTCGTTTCAGCTCCGCAACTCCGCGTTTTATCGTCTCAGTCTAGGAAGTAATTTCCCATAAACGAAATTGGCAAAGCCAAAACACTGAGAATTCTCTTCTCCTCTTCCTAGTTCCTAATCTCGGATTTTGTTTTCTTTTTCCTTTTTTTGTTTTATTTTCTCAATTTTGAATATTTTCCTAATATTTTATTTATTGTTTTAACTATTTCTTTATTATTTATGGGTTAATAATGGGGCTGCTGCTGGGGAGGGATAGGTATTAAGGAAGTTATTCAAAAATAATGAATATAAGTAAGTTAATTAATTGTTTTAAGTAAATTATGTAAAGCTTTGGCCGGGGGAGGTGGGGTTATATGTGAGGACTTCAAGAAAATGTGTCGTTTTTATTTTTGTACCTCTAATTAAAGAAGAGGGGGGGCGGATTAACCAAAGGTGGGTTTTCTTGCATTGGATTTTTATGAGTTTAAACTGTAATATGCTGTCAACCAGTGGTTGACGAGCTGTCCTCCAATGATTGAGTGCCAGAATTTTTGGTGTGAGGGGCATATCTGTCTATCATGTTTTTATGAACAAACTATTCTTATTTATGATCATTGTATTTATTGAGTTTAAACTAATAGTAATAGTACGCTGTTTTGTGACAATTAAGAGCTATTTATAATAGTTCGTTTTCTTATTAGCCATGTCCCATGTGGAATTTGACTTTCAAACCTTAATACTCGAAGTTAGGGATACTCGAAGTTAGGGAAGTTAGGGTAATTACTAATCAGAGTTATATTTTTACTGCAACGACTATTGTATTAATTAAATATAATATTACTCTATATTACATCATTTAATACGATATTAAAATTTAATACAATACAAAGAGTATTTTCTAATACAAAATAAAAAATTTATATTATATTATATTACATAATTTTAACTTTAACGTAATATTATACAATATTTTGTTCTTAATTTCTTTTTCATCATTTTATCTCTTACATCACTTTATCTATTTCAAAGATGATATTTTTCTAAATAAATTTTAAAAAGTGGTATTTTTCTAAATTTATATGTAAAATGGTTTTTTTGTAAATAAATTTTTTACAAGTCGTATTTTCCTAAATATTTTTTGAAAATAGTATTTTATAAATAAATTTTAAAAATTTTATTTTTTAATATTAATTTTTTAATACAACATCTTAATACAAATACAAAACCAAACATAATACTATAATATAATAATACCATACAACTCAATACAATATATTGTATCATAATATAATACGATAGAATACAGTGCACCAAACATAACCAAAGTATTATTTATTTTGAAAATGAGTAGTTCATGCTTATAAAGGAAAAAGGAAAATTGATATCCTTCTCTATTAATGCTCAAGGACAAAGAAAAGATGGTAATAAAAACTGGGACATTTTATGGCAAGTTCGAGGGTGGGTACAATTAAGAGCTATTTATAATAGCTCTTCGAACTTTTAACCTAATATTTAAAATTAGTGTAATTACCAATTAGATAAAACTTGCGACCACATCTCAACTTAACTTATATATATATAACGTCATAAAATGACTTCTTTTTTTTATCAAACTCCCTATGTTTTAAGAAATATGAAAAAAAATCCACTTGAATTTAATTTTGTATTACAAAAAGTCTTGTAATTTGATCATTTTTTGAAATCCAATATTTTCATATAAACTAAATTGGTAAAATTAATAAGAAATGGCAAATTATCTCTAAAAGTTTATATTATATTTTTACTTTGTGTTTGTATACATAAATAATTTATTTGGAAATTACTTTATCACTTATTATCACAATTCTTAAATTTATTTTAGATATAATTCTACTATTTATTAAATGTAATTTTGTCATTTCTATTAATTTTCCTAATTTTGACTACGAATTTCAAAAATAGTCAAATTATAAAGTATTTTAGAATTAAAAACTCAAATTTAAAGGGTTTCTCCATATTTCTTAAAAATGTTGATTTCGTATAATAAAAAAAAAAAAGAAATATTAGATGATGTTTTCTATATATATATATATATATATACGAGTTTTTAAGTATTATTTGTTTCAAAAAGAGTCGGAAAAAAATGGATTATTCTCTATTAAGGCCCAAAGAACAAAGAAAAAGAGGGTAATAAAAATTGGGACATTTTATGGCAAATTTGGGGTGGGAACAGTTCCCTTACTATTGAAATGACGGAGATTTTATTGGTGAGGCAGTATTACAATTTAATTGATGTTTCAAAGTTTCCTGTATAAGGTTTAAATCTGAAATAAAAGGTAACAGTCGGTGGTTTTAAGTGGCCCAAAAAGAAAAGAAGCATATAAACTTTAATTAATTAGCCTTTGGCTTGTGGCAATAGTACTTGGTAGATGTATTAGCTTTTATCATGACTCTTAATCTTGTTTAGTGATCATGGACCTAACTTAATATTGATCAGATATTAACGTCCTATATTTGGACTAAAAGTTTGTATTTCCCACTCTTTACCTTATTCGTAATGGTAGATTGTATTAAAAAAGAAATTATTGGATTTTAAATAGAACTCAAATAATTATAGGGGTGAAAGGTATATCGCATTTAAGTGAAACAATTAATTGCGATAAAATTTGTGATAGAGATTTAGGACCCTCCACTTTATCTCCGTGTCAAAAGGATCTAGAGTACAAAACTTGAGACTAAAAGAAAAAGTTTCACTGTAAACTTCCCCGCCTATATTCATTTATTCAAATATTGAAACCTAAATTAATTAGTATTATTGCTTGTTCATTGGATGAAAAAATAAAGTGAAAATTGAAAATTCCAATGAATATTTTAATTCAACCTCAACCCAAAATTATGTCTCGTCTTGTCCTCAATTTTTTTTTTCTCTCCTTTGACGGCATATGGATATAATTATATGTTTGAAAGGCATAGTCTGCTTTTTTTTTTTTTCTTCCTGTTGCATTTTCCCCACTGTATCTAGTGACAAGTCATTCATATTGTCTCTATTATTCCATTATCTTCATCCACATCACACAATCACATATTAACGGGAATGATTCCGAATGAACAAAAAAAAAGGTATTAAGATAGGGATCCATAGGTTGGTTCTTTTCATCCTTTTTGGGACAAGTATCAATGACAAAAAGCAACATAGAAAGACAAAATTCCAAAGGAAAAAAAAAAAATGTTTTGCTTCTTGCTCCCGCACTTTCTCTATATTAGTTACGGATTACTATAACAATTATTAATTATCCTTAGCAAACTAGCAGGATTTTGGGTATGTTGTAAATAAATGTCCATTTTTTAAATATTACAACAGAATAACTGGTATATTAATAGATATTTACAAAGTATAAAATTTGATTAACTTATTATAAAATATTATATATATATATATATAGCATATAAAATTAATGTTATTATATTATTAATGGATATAGTAAGCATAAAAATAGATATACGCAACCATTGAGTTATAAGAAACAAAAAATGGACATCTACTAAAATGGTGTAAAAATGGGCACCACTCTAATTTCTCTCTCTCTTTTTTTTTTTCTCTTTCCAGCTGGGGTGAAGGAATAACTCTGGTTATGTGCATTCATTACAACAAAAATAAATAAATAAATAAACAAAAAAAAAAAACAAAAACTCTGGTTATGTGCATTAGGCACTTGCGCAGATGGGCTATGTGGCGGGTTCTGGCCCAAGGAACATTATCTAAAGGCACATGGGCTCTGGGAAGAATAAATTAGTATACATTTTGGGAAGGTTCTGGCCCAAAAGAGCATGACTGGTCCAAGGATGCTTTGTAGAGGGGAAATTGACGTGGCTGTACAAAGTTGCCACAAAATGACTTTTTTAGTAATTTTTTTCACATTTAACACTTCTATTAGTATCAAAAATTGTGTAACTAGGAGTTATAAATTATAACTTTTTTAAGACTAATAAATAATCATAAATTATATAACCTTCCGTTACACAGAATCACAAAATGTTAAAACACTAATAGAAAAGTCATGTTTCAAAAGATTACAATAAGTCATTTTAGTCAAAATTAATACTATTTATATCAATTTCTTTTTGTAGAGGCTCTTAATAAGGGAAATAGATCTGACTAGAAGTGTTGAAGGAATTTTCCCAACCATTAGGGAAATGACACTTGAATGCATTGTAGTTGCTATGGTGATGCTGAGCTGGATTTTGACATGATCGTCGTGTCCTATCCCAACCACATCGTTGAATGCTCGACCCAAATAGCCACCATTTGACATATACTATAAAGTGGTTTTGATCCAATCTATTCAATAAAGTTACGAGTTACCATATAATATAATATGACAGTTTATTATTAGATAATTATAGTTAATAGAGTGGGTTTCACGCAGATTTTACCTTAAAATATATTATAATCATCTACCAATAAACTATAGTGATCAGGTGTTGTGGTACCACAGTATTCCAATACATTGATTGGTTTTGCCCATAATCTATTACGTTGTTCTAACAACAATATATACAATTGTCAAGTGAATGGCATTATGTTGCCGTTTGATCACTCGTATATAAATATACCAAAGTGAACGACATATTTTGGATACAATCGGCCATTCATATACGCAAGACTTCTGAGTCGTATCACTCTATCAACCGACCATGACTGACAAAAATCAGAGTTTCCTCTGTACGATTGTTGTGGTCCCAAGCGCAGTTGACGCATCAACAAGGTATAATCCTTACCCATCCTTCTATTAAGACTCGAGCACCAACGATTCTTTGATATGTATCACACCCGTGCCAAACCACCATATTTTCCAGCATCTGATCATCTATGGTTATACATGGAATTGTATATTAGATCATCTACAGTCATCATATGAATAAAGTGTGTGACGCGTGACGTTTAAATTAGTGTACGGACGAACATCCGCATCAACAATATAGCAAATAAAACTAATATACACGATCATTCAACTATAAAAAGACTATAAAGTGAAAAATAAAAAATAAAAATAAACACTTACTAAAACATGTGAACAAAAACGACACCCACTCTAATTCATCTTTTTTTTTTTTTTTTTTTTAATCCTACGCGGCCGCCGAACAAAGGTAGGGTCAGAATTATGATCAAGCTACACGTTGTAACTTGTATGTGGTGATAAACGAGAAGCAAAGCCTTATGACCATAGTAAAAGACCGAAAGAAAATCGCAGATGACAAGCCGTTTTGCGAATCGTTTACTTGTCGTATAGCATATACTTCACATTTTAATTCTTTTTAAAAAGAATTAAAATCGTCGTGATATTCTGCAGCATAAGACGGTCAAAAAAGACGGAAGTAAACGGTCTACGGCCAATATTTGTTGATTTGGTTGGTAACCGCCCATTAAGCAAGCGCCACGTAGATGCGTGCAAAACGACATACCGTCTTCTCGTTTTTCAGCAAGTCATATGTTCACGGTTCACCGTACACCCTGCCGAAGCCGGCATCACATACACAAAAACAAAAGCAAAAAAAAGGAAAAGAAATGGTTAAAAAAAAAAAATGAAAACTGGGAAAATGAAAAACAAAACTTTTCCTTTAATTCTTTTTTTAATTTTGTGGGGGGACACAAAATGTCAAAAAGAAAACCGAAAAATGTGTGAGAACACAGAAAAGAGAAGAAAATGGAAAAAGGTCCACAAAAACAAAAAAAAAAAAAAAAAAAGAAAGAAAGAAAGAAAGAAGTACAAAAAGGGTTTAGCCCCATAAGTGCCAAAGGACTAAATTAAGGTGCTTCTGAGATATATATGACTTGTTATATATATAAATATCAAAGAATTATAACGAAGCTTCTGGTTTTCGTGTTGGGCTAGCTTCTTTCATTTTCGTTTATAACTTTGTCTTAACAAAAAGAGAGTTTTTATATAGATAGAAGGAAAAAGAGAGAGAGAGAATAATATTTAGTGTACTGTAGTGTAGCGGGATTTGAATAATTAATATTTCAGAAAATGTTGGAAGGGAAGGGTATGATAAAGGAAACAGACATGCCTGAGAAGATGCAGAGGCAAGCCATGGCTTGTGCTTCTCAAGCTCTTGATCTCCATGATGTTCTTGACCGCATCTCCATAGCTGCCTACATCAAAATGGTATTTATATATATATTTATCTTTTTCATTCCCTCGTTTCCATTAATTTTATCTGTTTGCCCCTAATTTATAAGTTTGCTTCTTCATTCTTTTCTTTTTAAAAATAAAACAAAATAAAAAAGAAAAGAAAAGAAAAGGTGGAAATTTTAGGTGGGTTGTTTTATGAATTTGATTTTGATTAATGCTTCTATATTGATCAGGAGTTTGACAAGATGCATGGGAGTGGATGGCAATGCGTGGTGGGTTCTAATTTTGGTTGTTTCTTCACTCATGCGCCTGGGACTTTCATATATTTTGGGCTTGAGACCCTCAATTTCCTTATCTTCAAGGGAGCCTCTTCTTGATATTAATATTATAATTTTAATCTTAATCCACTACCTTTGTACGTATACATATATAGTGTATCCTAGAGACATCGCCAATAACAGGGTCTTATTGGGAGTCTTCTCTTCTGTACACACCAGAGTATATTATATTTATATATGCAGGAGATGTTTTTGATTAAATCGTTCTTCTCGGGAGAGAGACTTCTTGGTTAAATATCTATTATATTATTAAACTCAAAGGGGAAGAAAAAAAAGTCTACATATTTTACTCCAATTTTCATCTTTATAATCAATCATTTGAATTATAATACCGCTTAATAATTCGTTTTTCTTTCGTAATGTTTATTGTCTTTTCTTTTTTCTTTTTGGGGGTTATGGACATTTTGGTAGTTGATTTCTATTCATCAAAACCATAAAGATAACCATGACCATCATAATCTCCACTCGGAATCAATTGGATGCTTACGTGGCTGTTGGCATTTTGTCTGACCTTCTGGGTAAGTTTCTTTCCAATTTCAATCCAAATCACAAACAAGAAAGTCACGCTTTCATAGCATGGCATATAAGTCTTTTTGGAAGAAGACAATGCCAAGTGTAGCTTTAACTGATCATCACCATAATTGTAAACTCAACTTAATATTATGCGTTACGTCTTGGTTTAGAGGAACTTTCGGTGATCTTTGAGTTAAGTCACTTCTCTTCTATATATGAACTACTAGAAAGTTTGAAACCTTTTAAGGTCTGCTTTTATATATGTGGCACTATAGGTAGTTTATGGGTTTTACCTAAGGCCCCGCTTCAAGCTAAGGGTGGCAATTGGGTCATAACCTGAATTTGAACAAGATTTTTGCGGGTAAAAAAAAATAAATAAAATTAAGTAGTTAATTAATTTTTTAAATTAGTTTAATTATATGTTCATATTTTAAGAGTTAAAGCTAAATGTACATTTTTTTTAAAGTTTCGTTCGTAGAATATGTTTTATTTTTATTTTTATTATTAAGTGAGTTGAACATTTAGTTATAAATTTTTAAGCTCAAATTAGTCAAATAACTAGTCAGCAAAATAGAGAGAGGGCGGATGCGGGTCAAAAATGTGTTGACTCTTTGACTTAAAAAGAAAAAAAGAAAAGGCATTTGTGTCGATTTGTACAGTCCAAAATTGATCTGTTTGACTTGCCAGTAAAATGTATATGATTAAAATATAAAAAAAATTAAATTTAAAAACCAATAAAAACAAAACATAAAGACAAATACTACTTTTAGATTGTATTTTTGAAAGGGTGAACTATAAAAATATACTCTAAAGTTTGAATATTCTGCAATTTAAATCTTGAAATTTCTGCAAAATAATACTCTGAGATTAAGACTTTCTAGAAATTAATACTATGGACTGACTTTTTGACTATTTTAGTAACCAAAAAATAATAATATCCTCTATAAAAATTACATTAGTCTTTACTATTTTCGTTAATTTTGAGGATATTACTGTCTTTTACCTGTTAAAACTATTCAAAAAATCAACACATGGTATTAATTTTCAGATCTTTTTAATCTCAGAGTATTATTTTACACATTCAAAATTTTATGGTGTAAATTGCAGAATATCTAAACTTCAAAGAATTTTTTTTACAGTTTATCCTTTTTTAAATAAATAAGTATACTTTAATTTAGATAAGCATGTTCCATTACCATTTAAAAAAGATAGCAATTTGAATGTGTTGTTGAATTAGATGATTTAATTTGTTTTCTTTCTATAATTATTAATTTTATTTTGATTGTACAATGCACTAATACTCTAAGTTATTTATAAAATTTATAAATTTCCACTTAAATTTATTTTTTTAAAAAAATAAGACAATAATATCCCAATAAAATAAAATAAAAGCAAAAAGAATGGATCACAAACATATTGGTGAATCATTATTTGGTTGTGGGTCAGTATTTCTTTGTCTAAATGGCTTCTGCAAATCAAGTTCAGGTTAACTTATCTCGAGTGTAGACTAAGTTAGAGTTAAGCTTTTTTTGACATGATGGGTCGTGAGATGAATTGGATTTATAAGAGTTTACTTACACATTATATATCAATCACTGACACAAATTGCCATCTATAACTTAGAAAGAGAAAAAAAGAGGGATTGTGGTAGTAATAGAGTTATGCAAATATGCGGTAAAAGAGAGAAAATGGGTGGAAGGAGTGTGTGTGTGTGTGTGAGAGAGATATTTTGTTTTTTTTTTTAATTTGAATTATTTTAATAATCAATTAAATAGGGTAAAATAGGCTTTTCACTGTTAATTTGCTAAGATAGGCTAAATATTTGCAGAAATTTAAAATTTCAAGGTAGAGTTGTCAAGAGAAAGAAAATATTCCAATTTGTTTTCAATCTTTCAAGCTCTATCTTGTAGTTCCTATTTTTTCAGAATTTTTAGCAAAAACATAAAAAATAAAAATAGAAATAGAAAAAAATGCACATGACGAGTTAGAGTTGAAGAAGTTATTTTATTAGAATTGCTTATTTGCTTGGCAATAAATTGATTTACAGATTGTATCTTTCTATCTTATTTATTTTGTTGTTAATATATTTATTAATATTATTGATGAAATAAGTTCACAATAGCTTTTTTATTTTAGTTTAATTGTCTTGTATTGAGAGACAGACAGACAGACAGAGAGATTTTTATTTTTTTGGTCCTTTTTTTTTTAAAATTTTAATTATTTTAAAAATCAATTAAATAGGGTAAAGTAGGCTTTTAACTGTTAATTTGCTAAGATGGGCTAAACATTTGCAGAAATTTAAAATCTCAAGGTAGAGTTGTCAAGAGAAAGAAAATATTCTAAGTTGTTTTCAATCTTTCAAGCTCTATTTTGTAGTTCCTATTTTTTTTAGAATTTTTAGCCAAAAAAATAAAAAATAAAAATAGAAATAGAGAGAAATGCACATGATGAGTTAGAGTTGAAGAAGTTATTTNATTAGAATTGCTTATTTGCTTGGCAATAAATTGATTTACAGATTGTATCTTTCTATCTTATTTATTTTGTTGTTAATATATTTATTAATATTATTGATGAAATAAGTTCACAATAGCTTTTTTATTTTAGTTTAATTGTCTTGTATTGAGAGACAGACAGACAGAGAGATTTTTATTTTTTTGGTCCTTTTTTTTTTAAATTTTAATTATTTTAAAAATCAATTAAATAGGGTAAAGTAGGCTTTTAACTGTTAATTTGCTAAGATGGGCTAAACATTTGCAGAAATTTAAAATCTCAAGGTAGAGTTGTCAAGAGAAAGAAAATATTCTAAGTTGTTTTCAATCTTTCAAGCTCTATTTTGTAGTTCCTATTTTTTTTAGAATTTTTAGCCAAAAAAATAAAAAATAAAAATAGAAATAGAGAGAAATGCACATGATGAGTTAGAGTTGAAGAAGTTATTTTATTATAATTGCTTATTTGCTTGGCAATAAATTGATTTCCAGGTTGTATCTTTCTATCTTATTTATTTTTTTGTTAATATATTTATTAATATTATTGATTAAATAATTTCACAATAGCTTTTTTTTTTTTTAATTTTAATTGTCTTGTATTGAGTTGTTTTGCTTGTACCAAAGACAAAAATTTCGATTTTGGTGGAAGTACCGGTACCCCAGAATTAAGAAAATATCGTTATTGGTAGAAATTTCAGAAAAAACATAGAAATTTTATATAATACATAGAAAAATTAAAAGGAAGCTTAGTTTAATTTAAAACCATAAAAATAACTATTTTTCTTGGAAATGCATGCATAAATTACATAAATGGATTATGAAACAATGATTAGAAGAAAAAAGAAATAGATACAAGTAGAGTTAATGAATGAAAAAACAACATTTCAAAAAACAAAAGTGTGAAAAAATAAGTTATATAGAACATAATTTATGCAAAGTTCAAAAAAATATTTATAATTAAAAAAATATGTTGAAATGTATTTATGTATTATGTATAAAATATGTAAAAGGTTGTAAAATTATTATACTATTAAAAATAATCCAACAAAAAGAAAAAAATTATTAACTTCCAGTTTTTCTTCAAGTGTCGAAATTTCCTTGAAATTTCTTCTAAATTCATGAAAAATTACATTGCAAGTTTCAGAAATCGGTATTTTTACCGAAATTTCACCGATATTTCCCAAAAATTTGCTTGAAACTTTTTCTGAATTTTTTTTTACCACTAAATGATATTTCAGTGCCCCAATTTTCTAAAATTTCACAGAAATTTCGATGAATTCTTTGTCCTTGCTTATACCTTAACAATGAGAACAAATTTGTATAATAAAAAAATATCCAGAGAAATATAATAAATTTATGGAAAAAAAAAACTAGAGAGTTTGATTAAACACAAAAAGAAACTATCAAAAAGTTTTTAACGTGTAGTATGACGAAGATAAACAACTCAAGTAAATAATCAATAGAACAAACAAATTTTAACGAATTAGGGACAATGTGTTTCTTTTTCTTTTTTCACAAAGTGTATCATAAAAACTGAAAATAGAAAGATATTTACATATAAGTAAAGAAAAAAAAAATGGTTTGTAGATTCTACAAAATATAAACTTTAATGTTAAAAGAAAAAAAACTTTGATCCTCTCCAATTTTTCAGGCAACCTAAACGTGAATATGGAGTATTTTTTGAAGCATTAATTATGGAAATATGGAGTATTTTTTTATGTATTGATTATGAAAATATGAAAATATAATGCATAACCAAAGTATTTAATTCTTATTGAATTTTGAAAGAAAATATTTTGTTAACTTTTGAAATCTAAAAAGGGATAAAAAAAAANACAAAAAGAAACTATCAAAAAGTTTTTAACGTGTAGTATGACGAAGATAAACAACTCAAGTAAATAATCAATAGAACAAACAAATTTTAACGAATTAGGGACAATGTGTTTCTTTTTCTTTTTTCACAAAGTGTATCATAAAAACTGAAAATAGAAAGATATTTACATATAAGTAAAGAAAAAAAAATGGTTTGTAGATTCTACAAAATATAAACTTTAATGTTAAAAGAAAAAAAACTTTGATCCTCTCCAATTTTTCAGGCAACCTAAACGTGAATATGGAGTATTTTTTGAAGCATTAATTATGGAAATATGGAGTATTTTTTTATGTATTGATTATGAAAATATGAAAATATAATGCATAACCAAAGTATTTAATTCTTATTGAATTTTGAAAGAAAATATTTTGTTAACTTTTGAAATCTAAAAAGGGATAAAAAAAAAGGATGTTATTGTTCTAATCTCCAAAAATATAAGAATATATATATTTTAGTTTTTTTTTTTTTTTTGACAATTGGGGATGAGAGGATTTTAACTCAATACCTAAATATTGGAGATGAGTGTGGTTACCAATGAGGCTATGCATGTAACTACAAATATATATATTTTAGTTAAAGCCTTAATAATTTTAAAAAAAATACAATAAAGTAATGTTAAAAAAAAGGAAAAAAATATTGGGGACTTAGCTTGAACTTTCCACAATTCATTTCAATAAACGTCTATGCTTTTTTTTTAATGGTTTACTTTTGACATTGAATATATTTGGTGACATTTGGTTCGAAGGAATGGAATTGAATAAAATAGGAATAGAAATAAAATAAAATTGGAATAAGAATGGAATGACCAACTTAATCTATTCCTATATTTGGTAGAGCATTAAATTAAAGACTGAATCATAATTGCTATGTGGGTGGCTCTGTTACCACTTATATTCTTTCTCTTCCCACCTCATTTCTAATTAATCAAATTATTTACAAAATATCCTCTTTTAAATTAACATAAATAATCTCGTGTAGTATTAAACAAGAGAAGATTATTTCTTAACATACCTTTTATATACCAAATACATCAGTCACAAAAATTATGTCAGATCTTAAGATTTCATTTTTCTGATAAATTGTGCATACTAGAAAAGCAATATAAGGAATTTAATCCTTGTGATCAGTTAGTTATCCCATAAAGAATTTAATCCTTCATGTATAAATAATTTTATTTTTGGATTCTTTGTGATCTTTTATTGTAAAATCTTTATTCCTCCGATGAATTGACTTTTGCCTCTTTCTAAATATACTAGGAAAATAATACAACATAAATAGAGAACAATACAAAAAAGAAAAACAATTAGGTTCTTCAATGTAATGGATAGTAGATTATTAGAATGGTGTAGAAATAATTTTTTTTAAATATTTACTATTAGGTAAATTTGTACTTAGGTAAAAATTAAAATATGTGTAAAAAGAAACTTTAAAATTTTATGAGGTTTTAATTAGAAGGGGTAGGAAGAGGAAAAAAAAAAGTGACAACAGAATCAACTTTTATGTGTTTGATTGGCAACTCGAATGGATTGGAATAGTAGGTATTTTCTTTTGAATTGTAATAAGTAGAGATTATTAGTTAAGCCTCACTTTTTATAAAAAAAAAAAAACTATACACACGACAAAGAAGAAAAAAAGGCAATAAAATTTTGACAGTGTTATTTGATGTTTGATACAAAAAGAAAAAAAATAATCAATAAATTTTCATACTTGTGAATTGATCTTTGCTTAATTGAAATTTTTTTAATTGCCACTTCTGTCTATTCTTCACGGCAGAGATTTTTTTTTTTTACAAGTGTAATATAAAATTAGGGTAAATATTTCAGATATTTTAAGAGGTCATTTTGAAAAATAATAATTATTTAAATTTTATATTGGAATGGAATAATTATTCTATTGGTATATTTTAAGAATTAAAATTCACTCACTTTGATGTAATAATAATTCTAATGTAATAGCTATTCCTACTCTTTTTTTTTTTTTTTTCTGTCAAAGCAAATGACAAATTTCTATTTGAATTGTCATTCCATTCCATTCTAATGACTATTCTATCAAACTAAATATAACCCAAATGTTTTATACTAAGTATATTCGATATTTATTATTTGATATAAATGAAGAGTATAGCTAAGGGTTTTGGACACTTTTACCTATTTTTAAAAAAAAGAATACCAAAAATATGACCTCTAAAAAAGAATTAAAATTTGGAAGACCTAAAGTGTTATTTTTCTAAATATTAGGTCTAGAATACGTGGTGGCATTTTATGTAAATAAGACAATCTTCATAAAACACCGTTAAATAAAATGTGTTTTGCTAGAATTGATTGAAATGGTCATTGATCTAGTGGTTTCCGTATTCCAGATAAAGCCCATTTTCACAAGTCAAGTGTTCAAACCATTGCAGTTTTATATGTTAGTCCTTACGGTCTTTTATTTCCTTTATGTTTTCCCCTTTTTCTTTTATTTTTTTTTCGTTTTTTTCTTTTATTATTTATCCTTTTTTATTTGCTGCACTTTTATTTTATTTTCCTTTTAGCTTTTTTTTTTTTGTTATTTCTTTATTTTATTATTTCTTATATAATTTTTTATTTCTCATTTTAAATTATTTTTTCCTTGTTCTTCCTTATCTTATAAGTAAAAAGAACTAATAATTTTTTCAACTTAGAGACATGAGACACCGTTTGTTTTCCATGTAATCTCTAACAATAATGAAGAATATATATTTTTTCTTTCTTTTTGTTAGATTTTTTTAAAGAAACTGTTATATTACTAATAACAATTTTTTTTTTTTATGTCACTATAGCTTATTGTTACTAGTTAGTAGTTTCTTTGTATGTTGTTATTAGTAGTAACCAATTTGGTTTCTTAGAAAATAATTTCTAAAATTAATTTCTAGTTTCAAAAAATAATATTAGTTCTAAATTGGTTTCAAATTAATATTAAAATCAATACTAAAGCTAATTTGATTTTAGGTCTCAATAGTAGTCAGTAACCATTCCATTAAAAAAAAATAACCATTTTGGTTTCTCAGTAACCATACTAATTTCTTATTATTAACTAAATTAGTAATCAATTATTAGAGTAGTTTTTGGTTACTCATAGAAATGTATTTAGTTTAGTTTTTAGTTTTAAGAAAAACTAATAACTATTTCCTTAAAAAAAACAACTTAACAATTTGATTTCTTGATAACCAGATAATTAGGTTTCCACTTTTTAGTAATCAAATTAACAAAAATTTTCTTGTACGTAAGTAAATCACAAGAGTCCACAAACGTTTCCAAGAAATCACATAAGCTTCCAATAAACTAATTTAGTTTCATTTTAGCAGACTCTCTTGTATATAAGCAAATCACAAGAAACTATAAAAATTTCTTGGAAATTAGCTTAGTTTTTTTTTAGCAGAATGCCTTATATATAAGCAAATTTTAAGAAAAATGCCTTATACAAAAATAAACCATTCCTGAGAACTAGCCTAGTTTTTACATAAGTAAATCATATGAAACTATTTAGCTTCCTTTTAACATAATACTTTATATATAAGTAAATCATAAAAAACCAAAAAGGTTTCCAGAAAATCAGTTTTAGTTTTATATGTTGTAGAATATCCTATAAGTAAGCAAATTATAGGAAACCACAAAAGTTTCCAAGAAATTAATTTGGTTTCCTTTTAGCAGAATGCCATGTATGTAAATAATAGAAAACTACAAAGATTTTCTTTTAGCAAAATACTATATGTAAGTAAATCACAAGAAACTACAAATATTTTATGGAAACAAGTTTAATTTCCTTTTAACAAAACGTCGTGTACATAAGGAAATTACAAGAAACTACAAATGTTTCTTAGAAACTAGTTTGTTCATTTTTAGTAAAATATCTTATACGTAAGTAAATCAGACGTAAGTAAATCAGAGGAAACTATAAAAGTTTCATGGAAATTAATTTAGTTTTTTTTTAGCAAAATGCCATGGTTGTAAGTAAACCAATTTGGTTTCCACTTGCAAAAAAAATTGATTTTTTTTCTTTGTTATTCTAACATAATTTCTTTTATATTTTTTTAAAAGTAAATATTAATTTTTCTTTCTTTTTTTTCTAAATTTGATTTTTACCCTTTTTTTAAAGATACATTGGACAATACTTTTTCCCCCTTTTCCCCCCTTAGTTACTATCGGCAACTATCTTAACAAAATTGGTTAGAAACTAATTTGATTTCTAATTTCTACTTCTTAATTAACTATTTGATTCTGATATCAAATAGTTGGAAATAATTAGGAAAGTAGTTTCTAGTTTCTAATATTAATTGTAAATAATTGTCGACAACCATAATAGTAACTAGAGAAACTTAAATAGTAAATTGAAAATAGGTGGGAAAAAAAAAAAGAAAACAAAGGTTAAAAAAAAAATAGTATTAAGGTTCAATGTGGAAAAAAAAAAATTTAAAACGAGAATACAAAAAAAGAAAAATAAATAAAAAAAAAAAGAAAAAAAACAAGATGAATTTTAAAAGAGAAAATGAAAAATAAAAATAAATAAAGCAAAGAGCAAGAAAAAAGACAAGGTGAAACTCATGGAAATTCAATGGTGGATTGAAATTTGAAAGTAGGAAAAAAAATCTTTAAAAACAGCAAATACTAAAAAAAATGTGAGTAATAAGGTTCAACAAAAAAAAATCTTTTAAAAATGAATTTAAAAAAGAAAAAATGAACAAAAGGAATCAATAAAGGATTCAATGGGGGATTGAAATTTGAAAGTAGGAAAAAAAAAATAAAAATATTAAAAAAAAGGAGTAATAAGGTTCAACAAAAAAAAATCTTTTAAAAATGAATTTAAAAAAGAAAAAAATGAACAATAGAAATCAACAAAGGAAAATGACATGAAATAGAAAAAATGAGAATAACAAGATTTGAACCCAAGTCCAAGTTGTACACCTATTCTTAGCTAAACACTAGACCAACTTTGGTTTTAGTTCATTTATATGACTTTACAATTAATAAAACTTTCTTAGGTGTTAGACCGTATAAAATAGAAATAATTTTTCTTGGGTCGTACGAAAAAGCAATTATATGGGCCAAGTCTTATTTTTGTCATTATTTTTAAAAAGCCCGTACTCCGTGTCATTTTTCCTAGAGTTAATATAGCCTCTCGAGTCTGAATTCTAATTAAAAATAATAAATCTTACGTTTGAATAATACCATAAAGAGATAATTGCAAAAAATATTTTGAAATATGACTTTTCTGCAATTTTAATCAAGTCATTTGGCTTATATTAAATTATGCCTCTATATTTTAAAGTTTTGCAAATTTGTATATTTTGTGTAAAAATAGGATGATTTGTGCTAACCATTTTAATTTTTTTTCAATATATTTTTTGTGTTAGTTAACAAAAATAAGATATCTTTAATTTATATTACACGTTTAATAAGAAACTTGTTGGTAAATTTTATGCAGTATGTACAAATTTGTAGAGATTTAAAATGTGGATAGATAATTTTGCACAAGTCAAAAGATATGATTAAATTTGCAAAAATGCTATACTTGAGGGTATTTTTTTAGAGACAACTTTATCGTAAAACATAGTGGAGTTCTCATGTCACACCCAAAACCCGGGCCAGTGACAGAAGGAGAATTTCACAAAGGTTAGAAATTTCTTGTTTTATTTGAAAAGCGTAAAAGTTCTAGTTTTTATAAAACGGTCCATTTAAATAAAATAATCGGAATTTTATCCAGTGAACCACTCTCACAGTTCGTATACACCATTAAACATAGATCGAATAATTATTAAAAAATGCGAAATCAAATATAAGTCCAAGCATCATCATCATCCACAACGAAACTCAAATTTCAGAATGACATACACAAGTTCTCAGACAAAATAGAAAGTAGTAATCTTCGTTCAATGCTAGCACAAAACCCAAATAATCCAAACACTACGATAACAAGCTTCTAGCATTACCAAGATAACGAACTACAGTCAAGATGACCTTTTACTCCTCTTGATCACCAAGATCGCACTAGATATCACCTGACGAAGAAGGTAGGGGCACCGTATAAAATACCCAGTAGGAAAAATAATTACCCGGTCGAAAACATTTTAGTGATGAAGAATTCCTGCATGGTTAGTTTAGTCCATAACATATATATATATATAATCTAAACCGAAAATCCATATATATATATATATATATATATATATATATATAAACAGTGTAATCAGAACCATTTAATTCATATACACATAACACAAATCAACCCATACCCACGAGCTCTCATCCTCTCATCTGTGGAAACCCAGGATGATGGCACTAAGTATACCTAACAGCCTACCTGACACCTAAGCCCATACCCAGAGAGGATACCCATGTGTCGCCTACCAAACCTGCGGGGACAACTGAATTGCCTACGCCTGTCAAATGGGGAGGTAATCAAAAGTAATAAAATCCCACGCAGGTTTACGGACTCTACATCGACAGTGGGGTATGCAGTGTCACACTGTAAACCCACAATGCTAACACGGTACTCATGTATGTTCATATGATACGTGCCATACAGAACTGAAGTGTGAAAATAATTATGCTCGGGTTTTTCGATAAAATCAACATACTAGATTTTATAGAAAAACGAGCAGCATAACAACCTTATTTTTAATATACCCAAAATAACTTGTACTCAGAAAATTCCCAGAGCAATACAATATGTATATATAATACAATCAGTTCCCATCACAGATGTTCAAGAAAACCAAAAATCACATTTGTTCTCATATGTTGCAGAAAATAAGTTTTATTCGAAAACGATATAAAACAGAGGTTATTGAGTCCCTATCTCGCTCGAATAGCGATATCACGCTACTGAATTCTTAAAGTATCATTGACGATCGCCCGAAGGGTGAGGAACCAATTCCAAGCCCTCGATCATCTTCTTGCGAAAAACCAACTTCTCTCCGGAGCTTTAATTCCACAAACGGACTTCTTCACTGAATTCCTAGTACCCAAAATAGCTAGGTTAGACATATAACTTGTCCAATTCAAGTCCGGATCCACACCGGGCCGATGGCACGCAAATTGAGGCAAATCTCGACCATCTAATCTCGATTTCCGTGCCAGTCACCAAACATAGGCCATATATATATCAAATTTCTCCATTTTCCAAGTATAATCCAAAAATGAGGTCAAAAACATAATTCAACGGCCGGATAAAAAACAACAACAATAAACTCGAAATATCAAAAATAGCAACTTTCAATCCGGGCAAAATGAGATTGAGATATAGATATCTTGATGATCCTTGCGACGAGACGAATCCAACAGGACCGGTTGGAGGTTGAATGGCGGCTAGAATCGTCGTCGGTGGCCAAAAATCCGAATTGGCCTTTTGGAGTTTTTCCGGCGTTGCAGGTGACGGCAGCGACTGGGGACGGGCGACGCAGCTTCGGCGTCACACGAGGAGGCTTCGCCAGTCGGTTGCGTGGGCGGACGACGGCGGCGGCTCCTGCGGCGGTCTGATGTCGACGACCGAGAGAGAGAGAGAGAGAGGTCGGGGGGGAAAGAGAGAGGAGAGAGAAAGAGAGAAAAAAGACATTACACGTGACCCTGTCTTATAGGGCTGTGCAATGTTTGAAAAATTGCACATAAGTCCCCAAATTTCAAATCTCTATCAACTCTGTCCCCAAAAAATTACAATTTAGTCATTCTGCACAAAATTTTGCAAATTAATCCCCCAATATTATATCCGAAAAATTAGTAAAATGTCCAAATTACCCTCCCAAAATCCGAGTTTTTACATCCCATGTAACAGTTAAATAGAAAAGCGGGACCTATCATTCCTCAGTAATTGAAAAAGAAAAATTGAAAAAAATTAACATTTACTTATATGAGCATATTGCCCATGGCCCTTTCCTTAAGAGCCCAAAAATTGAAGAGAAAATTAGGTCATCTACGACTATTTTAGAAAAGAATTACAAATTTACGGTGGACTCAATTTTTTTTAGATTCGGCACCACATTTATCTTGAAAAATGTCACTTTTTTAAAAGCTTTTTAAAAAATACAATTTTTAAGATAATAATTAGTAACCGATAACTAATTTTTGAGTACTGGTAACCAAAAATATTTATAATTGGTATGTAACTGATAACTAATAACCGGTAACCAGTTTTAAAACACATGCAATTAATAATAATTATTAAAAAATGATATTTTTCTAAAAAAAATGGTATAGAAATTGGGGAAAAAAAACCGGCCTTGTTAAGTTTTATAAGAAATGGCCTTTATTCAGATCAATTTTAAAAATGGCCATTTTTATACCTATTTAATAAATAACTATTTTATAATTTTATGTTGATAAATAACTATATTTTAATTAATCTACTTTTTATAAAGTAAATCAATTTTCAAAAAATAAATCAATATTTTTGGATATACTAACCATGAAAAGGATCATTTTTAAATAATTTTTCAAAATTTGACTATTTTTTATCAATGTTTGCTAAAGGATCATTTTGCAAATTAAAACCTAAAATTCGGCAATTTGGCTAAAAAGCCCATTTTTGTTCTTACAATTAAAAGTGTTAGAAACCCAAAATTAACTAACGTACACGGTAACTCATTAGGCACCCGACCCGTCCGCACACGGTTTGGATCCGCGCCGAAGCATAAAACCCTAGCTAGCTCCCCTCCCTCCCCGGGGCGCCTCTCTCTCTCTCTCTCTCTCTCTCTCTCTCTATAAGTAGCAGAGCGGAGTATCAGAAGACCTAATCGGCCTGAATTGAAACCCTAGCTTTTGACCTAATTTCCAATTCCATTCCATCCTCGATAGTTATGTCTCTCTTGTTTTCCTTACTACTCTTCTGATTTAGGGGTCTTTTTTTGTTTTTTTTTTTTTTCGGGTCTTGACTTGATTTTGGGGGACAGGGACGACTACTGTGATTTTAAGGTCTCGTTCGTCGTAATGGGCTATCAAGTCCTTGCCGACCATACTGATATATCACCACCCATATTCCGAGTCCCTCTTTTTCGTCTATCTATTTTTATCATTTTGATAGATTTAATTATTTCTTTTATTCTAATTTTTGTTGGCGGCCGATGATTAAATATTTATTTTTGACAAGCATATGTCCGAAATTACTATGTAGACAAATCTAATCTTCTCTATGAGGCCGTAATTCCCAAAAAAAAAAAAATATACTAATTGATTTTAGTTTGTTTGCTGCGTTTGGTTGCTGAGAAATTGTAAGAAAAAAGAATTTTCTTTTCTAATTTTTTCTAGGATTTTATTTTATTTTATTTGTAAACATTTTGCAAACTCAATAAGAAGTAGCCGATGAAGAAATTAATGGTATTATCCAATTGATGATTCATTGTGATTACATTATACCTCTACTGCCTTCCTTCTGAGGCTTTTATTTTAATTTTTTTTTACTTAATTTGGAATTGAGTTGTTTTGATATATATTCACATTATGGTCGTATGATGATTTGAAATGCATAGTTCAGATGAATCTCTGTGATTATCAAATTTTTTAGTCTTTCGCTCCTATCTGACGACCCACGATGTTAGTTTGCTTTTATGTTTTGTTTCTTATTTAGTCAAGATTAGGCATTGTGTTATTATGGTTATCTATCATATGCAGATTGTGGTATATTCATAGTATTTGGTCAGTAATGGTAAGATGAAGATCGAAACTAATATCATTATGTGTGGATTGTATAGATTTGTAGGAATTTCAATCTAAGCTATTGAGACTAATGCGGACAGTGAAGACTTGTATCAATTGGTCTCGTTCGTCGTAATGGGCTTTTTCTAGTCCTTGCCGACCATTCTGATATATCACCACCCATATTCCGAGTCCCCCTTCAATGTGAAATGTTTACTTTGAAATGGTTATCTAAATGGCTAGTACTCTTGGATTAATTATGTATAGTTGTTGTCCTTTTGGTTGTGGTCCATGAATTCATTTTTATCCTTTTTTTCATACATTCTCTTTGCAGGCTTAAATGGTACAAATCTTCTTCTTCTCCGCGAAGCATAACGAATTGCGAATTCAGTAATGCAGATCTAGTTAGTGACCAAGAACTGGGTTGTATTGACATAGATTGTTTGTGATATCGTTCCATTAATTGTATGTATTATTTATAATTGTAGAGTTGTAATGAATAATTGTTTTTGTCAACGTCCATTGGTTATCTTTGCTGTCCGTGTGATTTCATTTTATCCTTATCCTAGAGCCATCTGATATTTAGATATCGTGAGTTCTTCACTTTTGAGAAAAGATGGAATTGTTTACTTTTTTCGGAATTACAGAATGTGATACTCTTATAATATTTGCGTGTTTATTTGATGGAAACATCAGCAACATTGATTAATCAATAGGAAATTCTATAACACTATTCAACTAGTTACATCCTCAACCTTCAACTCGGCAAACAAAACTGTTTCGTTCTAAAATGTGTGCCAATCTGTTACACTTTCACTAACATCATGACATAGAGCTATAATTATAATGTTTAAGTGTTGTAACACGTCAACTGATATTTTTATAAAATAAGTAACGTTTTCACGTGAACGTCGTAATGCGAAACTCGTGCAAAAGGATTATCTGTTTTTAAAATTATATTTTTATAAATATTTGTTTTTTATTTTTATTTTATAAATATCTGCTTTTATATCTATTTTTTGGAGAAATGCATTTCATGCATTAAATATTTATCTATTAAATATATGCCGTATTTATATATGATATTGTTCATATTTACCTTGTGAATAAATTTACATTTTTAGGTGTAAATTGTTCATTTTTTGCATATAATATTAAAATGAGGTATATTTTTGCAATTTTGTTCATTTAGGTGTAAAATAGTATTAAAATTTGGTTACTAGGTGCAAATTTCTCTAATAGTTGCCAAAACTCTTTCAAATTATGAGCCATGCTTGTACCTCAATAAGGAGAAAAGAACATGGATACGACTATTTGGACTTTATTTTTATTTTTTAAGATTTTTGAAATAATTAATTTTTTAGGACAAAAAATTAGGAGCAAATTAGGAGCAAATTGAGACAGAAAAATCCAGATTCCAAAATTGCCCTTAGTCAAAAGTGAAGAAGTGATAGGTGAGAGCATTAAATAGTTGTCATTTCATTTTGCCTCATTCTCTCTTTTTTTTCTTCTATTTTTGTTTTCTCTCTCTATCTTTCTCTTACTTTTCTTTCTTGGTTTTCTCTCCAAAACTAGAGGTTGGTTTATCTTTCTCTCACTTTTTTTTTGGTTTTCTTTCCAAAACTAGACTTTGAGGAATACCATTAATCTCTTAGTCTCACCAGGAATATGAAAGCGTTTTTATTTATTTTTGTTTTCTCTCTCGCTCCATCTCTCTCTTTATTAATAGCTCTTTTTACTATTTACTTAAAAAAATCAGAAAAAAGTTTGTCATTGATAGGTGGATAGTTTTTCAAATTTTGACGGGAAGTAAATAAATTTTGTTTGAAAATGATTTAAAGGAGGACCATAATACTGTTGTGGGCAATAATATGCTAAAAATTTCATGTTTTGGTTTATTTATAATCTTCTTAATATCTTGTAGATCTCGTTGGTTGACGTATAGTCAGAACTAAATTGATCTTAGATCAAAATCCTCTTGACCATTAGTCAATATGAAATTGATCTTTGTTGAGGTCAATTTAATCTTGGCTTATGTTCAAAAAAATTTGACTCTTTATTATTTTGAAGTCATTTCTCCTTCATTCATTAAATGTATCAACTTATGTATCATTAAAACATTATTCTTTCTTAGGATATAGTTTTTGAGATCTTTTATGGATATAGAAATTGCTCTTCTTACTAATAAGATCTCTTTATGCAGAATTCATTTAATTAAGACTTAGTTGCGATAATTTCTAAAATTAGTCTAAAATAAATTCCAACAATCAGATCAGTGCTAATATGAAAATTTAAACTATTTTTCACCTATGATCAAAATGTCATTGACTTTGAATTAAGAAGTTATTGACTTAGGGTCAAAAAGTTCCTGGCACAGGGTTAAAGGAGTTATTGACTTGGGGTCAGAAACTTCCAGACCATAATTGATGAATTTCTTGACAGGGTTTTTATTTTACGATCAAGAAGTTAATGACTTGGAGTCAAACCTTTCATAAATTCAAGTTAAGAAGTTCCTAATTTGAGATCAAGAATTTATTAATTTTTGGTTAAGAAGTTATTGACTTGGGGTCAAGATATACTTGATTTGATATCAAAAAAAAAATACTTGACGTGTTTTTAAATTATAAATTAAAACTTATTGAACCTATGTTAGGATTTTCTTGTTTGGGATCAAAAAATTTGTTATATTTTATTTTCTAATTAGTTAATTAGGTCAAGAACGTATTAAATCTCATGTCAAGAATTTCTTGAATGGGATCACAATCTTCTTAACCTAAAAATTGAATACAATTTTACATGCTTATCAATTCAAAAAAATCTTGATCATAAGTCAAGTAATACTTGTCTTGAACTCAAGATATTCTTGATCTGGAGTCCAAATAGACTTGACACAGAGTCAAATTTTTCTTGACCTAGAATCAAGATAGCATTGGTATAGAATCAAGTTTTTCTTGACCTAGAGCAATAAATAATATCTTTATCAAATGTATTGAATTTTACCAAAACATCTACTGAATAGATGACTTTTGGAAAAATGATAGTCATCGAATATACTAAAAAATATAAGCAAAAACTAAGTACAGTTCACAAACCAGAGAAACCACAAGCTAAAAAAAAAAATAAAAAAAAGTAATTTTTTGAACCACAATCAAAATAAAACATTGTCTTTGCATTTCTAAATTGAGTCACTCCTATCGGTCAGTTTCGGTATAATCCTCATATTTCTGCAATCTATGATAACATAACGTGCACGCAAGCTTATGTCGTAACTGACTTGTCAGACATTAGGAACTCAAATACTTGATGATAAATATATCACAGTCCATATCGAATAATAGAAAAATATCAAGTTAAATAAAATAATAACATCAAGTGAGGGTCAAGTGGACCTCGACCCAAGGTCAAGGAGTACTTGACCTAAGATGTCAAGAGTTCTTGACATCGACCGGAGAAATTCAAATAAACAGGAGGTTAAGTATCTTTTGATCTAATAATCAAGGGCTTTTTGACAGAGAGATCATAAAGCTCTTAACGCGAGGCCAAGAAGTACTTGATAAGAGTCAAGAAAATTTTGACTAGGGTCAAGAAATAAATAGCTCAAGTTAGAGCTAAGAAGATCTTAACTCGAGTAAATAAAGTATTGACCAGAGCCAAGAAGTACTTAGCTCAAGTCCATAGCTTCTGGACCTAGATCAAGAGAAACTTGACCCTAGTCAAAAAAATTTTAACCTCAGGTAAGAATATTCTCGACCCCATAAGAACATTCAATTTTTGAAATATTCAGCCCATTTGATGATGTCAAGATAGTTTTTTTTTTTCCTAACATGTACTATCAAAAAACAAGAATTTTCGTATAAATGTAAAAAACCAACCTTTGTTTTATTGTACGTAGCTTCTACTGCATTTTTGCCTTTGAAATTAGCTGGGTTTGGCTAGGGAATAGTGGGTTTTGATACTAGAGTCTTTGCCGGAGACTTAGATAAGGACTTCGTCTTCTTTCCAGCTGACGACATGCGTGCAGTTTTTGAAGAGAAATTCTTAGCTTTGGTTTCGACGGGTCTTTGCCATTATTAGATTTTTTGGTTGTGAGATTTTCGAGCTTCTTGACGAAAATGGGTGTGAGATTTTCGAGTTTAAATTGAGGTAGTTTTTGGGTGGTTTTTGAATTTGATTTTATGAGGTTTTTTCTTTTGATTTCAGAGAGAAAGGAGAGAAAATAGTGAAATAGAGAGAGAAAGAAAAGAAAATGGAGACTTAAAGGTTTTATGGGATAGTGTGTGATGCATATCAAATCTGGTGATATCATGTCAGGAAATGGCTAAGATTAAAGAAGGGGCATTACCGTATTTCATACTATGTGAGTCCTATTTTTCAATCCTAAAAAAATTTATTAAAAAAGATAGTCTTAAAATCGACATTTTGACGCAATTTAGTCCTATGCATGTTCTTTTCTCTTCAATAAGCTCGCTTTTAACGGATGCTATCGTCATCTCCGGTATAATTATGAACAACTGAACTATAGAGCTAAAGTGCCAAAACCCACCTGCTACTATCAACAGTTTCTTGTATTGTTCATTTTCAGTTTGTTTTTCACTTGTTTTTAAATACTTACACGGAGCTAGTTAAGACCTAGTCAGGGCCACCACCCTTAATTCTTTTCTTAGATTAAAATTGCCCATGTATTTATACTAATTTAGCATATAACCTCCCAAAAATAACTTAAAATTTAACTTGTTCCCAATTTTGAAATTTAACTAGATCCAAAAAAAAAAAGCAAAAAAAAAAAAATATTGCACCCCAAAAAAGGACCAACTATCCTATTTTAAGAATTCTACTAACAAATCGTAAAACCCCTCACATCTCTTTTATGTGGCCTAGAGAAGTTAATGTGGGTTGTGCTTTGTGAAATGACCTACATTACGAAGAAAAATACAGTATCGGTCAGGCCCAACCCATATTAATATGGGTATGAGCCAACCCATTACATATAGTAGGTATCAGGCTAAGCTTCAGCAGTAGGTCTATTGGCCCAACCCAACTCACATTTTTGCAGACCCACATTTAGTCATTTTATTTAAGATATTTTAAATATATTTCTTAATTAAAATTTTATAAAAATCTTAATTAAGTATTTTTATTCATACGCTTTTAATATTATTTATTTACTTATTTTTATTTATTTTCAATTTATTCAAATTTTAGAAAAATATAAATAAGTTTTAGGCTCATATTTTAGCTCATATAAGCATATATTTGATGTTTTAAAGAATAAAATACTAACAAAATTAAGCCCACATTTTGGTTGTATAAGTATAGCCTTCTTAGGCCTACATAAAATGCAAATTAAACCGTGCTGGATACACTAATAATATAGGCTAGTACAACCCACATTTTAGGTGGACTGAGCCTAAATCCAATTTAAAACCCATGTCTGCTTATTAAATGTGGGTCGGTTTGGCTCACTTTATATCTCTATTATCACCTATTGATCAACAATCCCACTTCATCATTGATTAAATATTTTATAGAAACAGGCTAATTTGTAACTTCTTTTCATAAACTAAGGATTGAAACTATCCTTACATTTTTTTTTTTGAAAAAAAGAAGAAAATTTAAAATTTAAATACCAAAATAAGATTTTAAGTACTAGTAAAAAATATGTTCGTAACTTCTTATTCTTAGTTCAAGGAATTGATCTCTTGACTATACGGATGCAATGAAATTTGAAATTCATGGGAAATGATATATTCATAGTTAAGAAAATAATGCAATGCAAAAGTAATAGAATGGTGAAAAATATGGAAAATCCTAAAATGATATTCACGCAAATTAGACGAAATAAGGATGCAAATTTAGTTCATTTTTCAGTTATTTATATTTTGAAAATGCTAGGACCACTTCTTTTTTCTTCTTCTCTAATCCATATATAAGAGTTGATCTCAACTTTATCAGTACAATATGACCTCACATTGTGGTTATTAGTTTTAAATTATGTTTAAGTTGTTGGTTCTTAATTATGAAAATTAATGCAGGTAGGTTTTAGCTCCAAATGTAGATTTATCCAGCTGGTCTGTTGTTAATAGCTTACTTGACCCTTATGCATCCGAAGATTTTTCCTCTTTTTCCTTTTTAATTTAGTTTTTAATGAAATGAGAATTATTGATAATCTTCTTTCGATGGCAAATTACCAATTTGAAAATTGACAGTTTATTTGAAACAAACTGAAGGCAAATTGCCCTGTTCAGGGGTCAGTGGACGAAGGCCTTTCTAAGAAGAAAACCCAAACTAACTAAAGAGCTTAGCTTAGATTAGTACAGATTAAGATATTGTCTTGTTTAGTCTAGTACAACCTCTCTAGTTTAGGCAACTATTTGTCTCTTATGTATACTATACTCTAAAACGGTCTCTTCTTTTGTTAATCAGCATCTTCACCAAAATAAATGAAGTTACGTCCTCTTTTAATCCACCCACTTTTTCTACTCAGACAAGGACAGTTTTCTGAGAGTAATAAGGCAAGTAGCAACGGATACAGATGGACAGAGACAGACCGGGACAGCACCGGTCATCAGTGGACCTTTACTTCCAAAAACAACCAAAAGCTCACTCCATAAAACCCCAAACGACGTCGTTTTGATCAGCTGTCCCAGCACGCTTACAAGTCACACTCGAGCCTCGTCAAAGGCCAAACACTAAGATGTAACCGCGATCACTAACAAAACGGAAGGCTGAGACAAAGAGCTGCCGACACTTGGTTCCCGAACCTCCAGCTTCGGATTCTCCCGAGCCTCTGATTTTGTACCTTCCCTAGACCGTCTCTGACACACACTCTCTCTCTCTCTCTCAGCGTGAAACCAACTCTTGGTAGTGCACTGCTTGTTTTGGCCTGGCGCACTCTGAGTCGACCCAAAAACGCTTTCCTTTTCCTTTTTGTCTGCTGATTCGCCTCCTGAGTCGATCTCCCGAGTTTCTCAGTTTTCAGTTTTTGGGTTCTATTATTCGTCCTCAGCTTTCGTGGCTCGCCTGCATTTTTTCGTTTTTCTCCCCTGAATTCCTCTGTTTTTTTTCTCCTATCGGGAAACTCCCTTTTTCTTCCCGACCCATCAGATTAAACTTCGAGAAAAATCGATTCTTGAACCTGAATTGTACAGGAGCTTCCGAATCCCCAGCTGGGTAGTTATCAATTCTTCCGTATCTGAACACATCTTATCTCATTTCCCAAACACAGAGCAAAAACGACAACGAAATATGATTCACGCCAAGTCCGATTCCGACGTGACGAGCCTGGACCCATCGTCGCCGAGATCGCCAAAGCGACCGGTTTACTACGTTCAGAGCCCGTCTAGGGACTCCCACGATGGCGATAAGTCATCGTCGATGCAAGCCACGCCGGCGTTCAACAGCCCCATGGAGAGTCCTTCTCACCCCTCGTATGGCCGCCACTCGAGGACCACCTCGGCGAGTCGATTTTCCGGCAACTTTCGGTCGTCGTCCGGCCGGAAGACGAGAAACGACAAGGGTTGGCCCGAGTGTGATGTGATCGAGGAAGAAGGGAACTATGACGAGTTTTATCGGGACAAAGGGGTGACAAGGCGGTGCCAGATTCTGATTGCTTCGCTTGGCTTTGTTCTGATTTTCTCTGTTTTCTGTTTGATCCTCTGGGGAGCTAGCAGGCCTTATAAGGCTCGGATTACACTCAAGGTTTGGTATCTTTTTATTTAATTATTTAAATGTTGTTATTGAATTCAGTGTTCAAATGTAAGAATAAATATATTATAATATTGTATTTATTGTTTTGTTTCAAACAATCAAACTTGGTTCACGTGCTTTGAGTTAATGACAGAACAAAATTCTGTTCCGTTAAATGATAATAACAGAGCGAGCTTGGATCTTTAGCATTAAGCAAAATCGGACCACTAATTTAATATATTTTCTCTAATCGAAGAGGAATGAGAGATCGAATTATTGTGCTTTTTTTATGGAATGAAGATGTTCTTAATTGTAGAGATACATTGTAACTGGTCAGAAAGATCGGTTAGGAATCTATTAGGTTAATTAGAGCCTCTGGTTCCAATTTCTCAAAAATAAATCTCTATTTTAAATAGACAGAAATATGAAAGTTCTGCTATGATCATTTATGGTTTTAGCAGAGGAGTTTGGTTTTTGGTTTAGATTCCTGCCATTGTTCCTGATTGATCATTTTTTGTTGGATTAAGTTTTACTAAAACGTCTTTTTAATCTAATTTTATTTTATTTTCTTTCTTGTAGTCATTGACTGTGCATAATTTCTACTTCGGGGAGGGGTCGGACATGACGGGAGTCCCAACGAAGTTGCTGACAGTGAACTGTTCTGTGAGGATGAGTGTGTACAACCCTGCTACATTCTTTGGCATTCATGTAAGCTCCTCTCCTATCAGCCTCATGTACTTAGAGATCGCAGTTGCTAAAGGCCAGGTAAGCGTCAAGACTTTCCTGCTCTCAACTCCTATTTGCAGACCACTTCAAACTACCAAATTGATTGAAAATCATAAAATATTTATAAAAGAGAGAGAGAGAGAGCATTAATGAATACAGTTTTGAACAAAGACAAAAACAAGTAATAGTCATAAGAAAATGCTGTGTAAATCTGTAGTTGACATGTTAATATGTGATTGTTTAAATACAAGTGGTGATACATGACATTGTTTACGATAAAATATGTTTTTTAGTTAGTCGGAAAATTGTCTTGAAGGCCTTCAAGTTTTCCTTTTCTTTTTACTCTAATTTTGGTGTAGTTGTAACTTGTATCTTATGTCTGTTGCATGCAAATATGTATTGTAGTTGAAGAAATACTATCAGCCAAGAAAGAGCCAACGGACCGTGTCTGTGAACCTTCAAGGAATAAAAGTGCCTCTGTATGGGGCAGGAGGGAGCTTAGCCGTCTCAGACAACGACAGTGAAGTTCCGATGACGCTGGTGTTTGAAGTACGGTCCAGAGGTCATGTGGTGGGAAAGTTAGTAAAGTCAACACACCGAAAACGCATATCTTGTTCTCTAGATATTGACTCTCATAAAACCAAGCCTATCAAGTTTAAGCATGATTCTTGTTTGTTTGAGTAACTATCAGTTGTTCAGAATGAGAGTGACAATGGAGGACTAGCTGTGTCTCTACCTTGTTTTAGCATTTTCTAAGGAGAAACCTCTTTCTAGAGTTGTGTCAGTCATAGAACTATAGTAGTAGAAATTGTTGAGGTTAAATTTATTGAGAAGACAGAGAGATTAGAGAGACTGGTTTTCATTGATATTGAGTTGTGTTCCTTTGTTGTCTGTGTTGAAAGATTATGTCTCAAACTTCGAAGTGATAACGTCACACAATCCATAAACGTTTGCCTTCGTGTACACTGGTGTAGACTTTATTCTAACTTCTTGTTATAAACAGGACAAAAAGAATCTGACTTGATGGTATTTGCCATCTTAAATAGTTGGATATCAATTTGGAAAGCGGTTTTGCTAATCAAGCCAACGTTTACCACACTGTACTCTAAAAAGTCTTAACTTCATGCTAAAAATAAAACGAACACATTCTAACTTGATGATGTTCGCCATCTTGCGTATTAATTTGCAAAGCAGTTCCTAACTGTTATTTGAGAGTGCAAGAGGGTGCATTTATCATCAATTACTACTATAATATTTGTGTTGTTATTTGCCAAACTAGTTCACTTGGATGTGCACTGAAACTCACTTGGAACGTATTTTCAAGTGGACTCAAAGTCTAAAGAGGTCAACGAATTTGGAGGGCTGACTTGCACTTCATCACTCAAAATCCAGCACAAGGGCCCCTGAGGAAAAAGAAAAAACAAGGGCCATTCTAATAAAATCGGACTCTTCCAGTTTCCATTTTAACTAATATCACAAGTAAATACAAATTCAATGGTAAAAGTACAAGTTACAATGAGAACAATCACTGTGTTGCTGGAGCAGTCTCCTGCTTGTCCACAGCACATCCTGTTTCAAGAACTGTGCCACCAATTCGATTTGGAGGCCAATAGCGAAACACAGATCTTCCCAGTATATTCTTGGCTGGTAAAGGACCCCTAAGCAATTACAATATTTATTGAAATCAGAAAAAGGAAGAAACGTGAAACAAATTTGAGATTCTTCAGAATTATGAACCACACTAATGCGAACTTATGGAGGGTATGAATTTTAAGTGCATTACCAAACATGTGAATCATAGCTGTTATTGCGGTTGTCACCCATCACGAAGACCGATTTTTCAGGTACACGCTGTATAGTTAGCCAAGGTGCTTTCATGTCAGCAAGATTTCAGGGCTAAAACAATTGTAATCTCAGTGCGCTTAGTTTCTGGTTCAACAATTTCTTCGATAAGTAAATAAATAAGAAGTGAAAAAAAAGGAAGTAAATAATACGCACTATGGGTGACATGTTGTAAGAAGGTGGCTCAAGGATGAACTTTTCATCTCTTTCCACTCCATTAACTACGAGCTTCCCATTACGAACCTGAAACCAGACAGTTTTCAACAATTGGGTTCTAACACAAACAAGCAAGACAAATTTGATAACACAGCCATACACAAAAATGGGAAAGAAAAGAGAGAGGCTTAAGTCAGTATGATATTTATATGCATGGATATTCAAACACACAAACAAACAAGACTACTACGTATAGAAGAAGGCCAATACTAGCATGCAATATAACAATTTTCATGTTTAACATAGGGGTCAGATCTAGGCAGGACATTCTCTGCAATAGCTCGCTTCTTAGTTACATTTTTCTATTCTTTACAATTAAAAATACAACACGCCACTCCTGACTCCCCTAAGCTCAAGAAAATTTTTTCAATAACAAAGTGATACGAGAGATGCTGACCAGAGATGGAAATGAAAAGCAGAAAGCAGCACAGTGTGGTTGTCCTTGTGTGGACCTACCTCTACAATATCTCCTTCCTTGGCAACTACTCTTTTAATAAAGACATCATCGTCAGTATAGCCTACTTGTTGAAGAGCAGGTGGACTTTTGAAGATTACAATATCATTTGCACAAGGCTTTCTGAAATAGTATGAGACCTGACAAAATCAACATAAATAATTGTTAGACAATGGTTCAAAATTACAAATAATACATGACATTACAAACTAAGAGCGTTTCAAGCAAACAAGTTATCCAAGGTAGTGGTCACCACTGTCAAACTTAATCCGATCGGAATAGTATCAATTAAATATTCGAGACTACTAATGTATTGACAAATTTTTCCACCCTTAAGCATTCAGAGAAATCAATGGATACAAACATACTACAACAGGCTTGTTTCCAAATCCATAACCTTATGAATAACTACTCTAGCGTCTGCTAATCATTAAAAGCACCTAACAAGGCAGTTCCACAATCAAGCATAATTCCAAGCGCATGATTTAGAATCTAATCTCCATAAATCTCATAATTTAGTACTACTCCATTCCACCCTTAATTTTGAAGATTCTAACACGTCAAGAAAAGTATAAATTACACACGTCCAGGCGAAGAATCAGAATGCCAACGAGAATACATACTCGTCTCCCATTTCAGAGATCAAACAGAGGTAATCTCTTCATAGTTTAGGTTAAGAATACTTATGCGCAGTTAATTACGTGTAGTCTGAAAAATCATCCTTACAAAGAAAACTCTGAACCACATTGCAATTATTACCACCAAACGCTTTATGAACCATATCAACACTTTATAAGAACACAACCCCAGAGACTCACTCAACTCCACTAATAGATTACTGAATCCAGTCCAGGGCTCATTTTTCGTAACAATCAAAAAACATAAAACACAGCATTATCAACAGACTTCATGTACTACTTTCGAAAATCAACACAGAAACTAGAATAAAATACACTATACCTTCTCAGCAACAAGATGGTCTCCGACATCAAATGTAGGATACATCGACAAAGAAGGAATGTACCTCGGCTCAGCCACGAACGACCTAAACGCAATCGAAATGGCTATCGCGGCAAAGACTGTCTTGGCATCATCTGAAGTGAAACTGACCCATTCTGACAAAAGCCCACTTTTTTTCTCGACTTGCCCATCATCCCCACCTTCGCCGCCACCTCCTCCTCCCCCTCCACCGTCGTCATCGACCCCTCCAGTGTCCACAACCGCCTTGGTTTCGTCACCAGAGTCCTTAAAAGCATTGCACCGAAGAATATGGAAGTGGGTTCTGGTGTTTAGGAGCTTAGAGCCGGAAAAAGTAGAGGTTTTATATGTGGAATGGGATGAAGTCGAAGAAGGTTGGTGGAGATGGAGTGCTGTGAAACTCAAACTAGGGTAGTTGACGGGTTCGGAGAAGTGGGTATGGCTCGAATTAGGGATTTTCACACTAGGTAGTGGATAAAATACATGTACAGAGACCATCTCTAAATCTCAAAGATGAAATTCAATCTCCCAAATTCCAGGTTTTGGCGTAAAAAGGGAAAAATTTACAGCTTATTCAAATGGAGGAGTGGAGATTGGAGAATTGAGACATCATCATCAACTTGCAATCTTGTTCGATTACCTTACTTTACTCTCGTAGTCGAGTCAGGAGATTAGTACATAAATATCCGCTTTTTAAGCATACTTTCTTAAATATCCGTTTTTATTTTTATTTTACCAATGCTTGTTTTTATATGCATTAATGAAAAAAATGGAAAAATTAGTCATTTTGTCCACTTATATTTACTATTTGAATGAATTTGTTCGCTTGCTTTTGACCGTGGATTTAAGTACTCCTCCTAGGTAACAAAGTTCTTCGTATTTTACCTCCTCACTTTTAATTTAATATTAAAATACTTTTAGATGATAAAGTTGTTCTTTCTTTATCTCGTTATTTTTAATTTAATATTAAGTGTCTTTATAATAATAAATATTCAAGTATCTCTATAATAATAAAATTATTACTCTTTTGACTCTTTATTTTTTATCTAGTATTTAAATACTTTTTAGAGGCCTTTCGATACAAAGTAATTCCAATTTTTCAAATTAATTAGAATGCTAAAAATGATAATATGATTGTCTGATATCTAGAATAATTATATTTGATTGCACACAATAATCTTGTATATGATTCCTGGAATGTTAAATAACTATGTTTGATTGCGCATGGGAATGTGCTTAAATTAAAATTAAAAAATAATTAAAAAAAATTAAATTGCTTATAAAATAATATAATTTGTTAGTATAAAATAAAACAATTTACTCTGATTTATAGGATGTCGTATTTTTTTTTTTGTTTTGTATTTTAGGGTTGATTTTAGATGAAGGATCATTTAAAATCCATATGTTTTAGTAATTTTAAGATGACTCTCACTTAAGAGGATTTAATTCCCGAGGTGATTATTTTATTTGGTGTTAAAATAGTACTAAATATGGGGAAGTATTGAAATATCAATTCCTATCTAAAGATTACCCCATACTGAACGACTCGTAAGGATGTTATTCTTTTATTCCCTCGACTCTAACATTTAGAAAATTACTAATAGATAATAGTCAAATAATCATTTTACTTTTTATAGCTAATAAATATCTTTTATTATTATTTTTATATTAGATATTTCCAAAAAACTAATTTTTATGATTAAATGAATAAAATAAACGAAAAGAGGTAAAAGAAAAATAATTTTTTTAATAGTTATATATGTATATATAAAAAATAGATAAATAGAGTAATTTTTGTATTAATTCATTAGTGTCAAAATATTTTTAGAAGTTATGTAAAAAAAATTGTATATTTTCATATCTGAAAGATTTTTTGGAAAATGAAATAACTATTTTATGATTTTGCCCTCTTATTTTTCATATTTTCATGAAATGAAATGACTATTTTTCATGAAAAATAAGAGAGTAAATAGTCATTTCATTTTCTAAAAAATCTTTCGGATATGAAAATATGCAGTTTTTTTATATTTTTTTTATATAACTTCTAAAAATATTTTGACACTAGTGAATTAATGCAAAAAAATTGCTCTATTTTTTGTTTTACATATACATATATAACCATTAAAAAAATTAATTTTCTTTTTTCTCTTTTTCGTTTATTTTATTTATTTAATTATAAAAACTAATTCTTTGGAAATTTCTAATATAAAAAAATAGTAAAAGATATTTATTAGCTATTTAAAAAGTAAAATGATTATTTGGTTATTGTCCTTTAACAATTTTCTAATAGTGTTAGAGTTGAAGGGGTAAAAGAATAACAACTTTATCATTTTAGAGGCATTTGAATACTAAATAAAAAATGAAGGGGCAAAATAAGAACAACTTTGCCATTGTAAAGGACACTTAAATACTAAGTTAAAAGTAACTGGATAAAATACGAATAAATTTGTCATCTAGAAAATACTTGAATACAAAGTAAAAAATAAGAGGATAAATTCATATTGATGGCAAATGTTATGGAGCAAGATGACTAATTTTCCAAAAAAATGTGTGCCACAAGTATTCTCTACATAAAGGGTTAATAGCACAAATGATTCATGTTATCAATTTGATCATCAAAATTCTAATTATAGTAATTAAGCTTTTGAACTTTCTAATTTGAAATAATTTGATCATTGAATTGTCTAAATTATAACATGTTAAATTTCTGACCAAAAACATAAGTAAAAAATACGTGATTATATCTGAAAGTGTATTTGAAAGATTATTTAGGAATTTTAAGCATAAAAAGTGAACAATCACAGATTTTTTTTTTTTGGATTTGTAGCTCCAAGAACTCTAAAAAATACAAATAATTCATCTTTCATTCTTTTTGAATTTTTTTTATTAAGTTCATTTTATTTTAAATACACTTTTAGATGCTATAACGTACTCTACATATGTATTTTTCGTCAAAAATTTAACAGTTCGTTATAATTTAGACAGTCAAACAATCTAAATTAAATTACTTCAAATTAAAAAATTTATAGACTTAATTGTCATAATTAAAACTTCGAAAATCAAATTACCATGAATTGGATAATTCACAATCATTTATGCCATATACCCCTATATAATATATATATATATATATATCGAGGCCTTAGGAGACATAGGTAGGCCCATATTTATTGGTTACTTGTACTGTTTCAGATATGATCCATTAAAGGAAACACAAATTTCCCTTTTTAACAATTTAATTATAAATGCCTTCACCAATACTTATGAAAGAAAAAGAAGTGAGAAATTTTCCTAGAAAGGAAAAAAGAGCATTTAACTTTTAGTTTAGGATCATAGTATTTCACTACTTTTAGGCTTTCCCCTAAAAAAAATGCTTACTTGCCAAAAAAAAAAATCCTAAAAAATGATATTTATACATTTTTAACTTTATTTTTTTGGCTTGTATAAAATTATATTTCTATATTTAAAATCTTTGTAAATATTTATCTTTTGTTTATAAATTAGATGATTTGTGTTGATTTTTTAAGTTAGTTTTTCATGAAATTTATTAGAGTTATTAGCATGTTTGCCCCCGAATTTATTGTAATTAGCAATGTGGTCAAAAAATTGTTGGAAGGTATTAAAATGAATTTTTTAGATTAAAGTTTAAATGATTATCAAATAATTTGACCATTCTGAATACCAACACGTATACTAATATCTAATATAAAGAGTCCCAATAATTCTTTATTTCTCACTATCTTCTCTACGCTCTCGCGAGTAATGTTTCAATGCTTTGATAATTTGTTATATTATTGAAATGTGAAATATATTAATTAAGTCTACACGTCAACCATTAAGAAAGAGAGTTTAAAAGATAGAAGATAGTACTCCTCTTCTTATATTATAAAGATTGTAGAAATACTTGAAAAGAGCTCAACTTAGCCATGTTGTAGATATTTAGGAATGCAAAATGTGCTCTTTTTCATATTTTTAATGTCACTTGACATATAAATTTTACTATTACTATGGTTTCAAATTTTTATAATATAAAAAATTGTTGTAAAATTTATATGCCAAGGAATGAGATTGGAGGTGGTTAATCAACTTCTTTTCGCCTCTCTCTCTCTCTTTCGGGTTAAGTTTGCCATAGATAGGCCCATTTTATTGGCTTCTAGGTAACTTACTTCAGAGCTCGCTGGAAAAGTTCCTAATACTTATTTGGCTTCCTTACTGATCACCAAAACCTCTTTTTGGTTTGTGGCAACATTACACTGAGAGACTTTATTTTATGTCAAAACTACATGACACGTCCTTACCAAAACGGCTGTCCGTATAATTTTCCCTTGCTAATAATCCCCTAGTAGCTACCATAATAGCAGTCTTTCATAAGCACGTCTCTTTTCCAACTACATTGTGTAGACGCAGTGAAGGGAGCACCATTCTTGCTTTATTTGATAGAATCTGACGAAAATTTAATTAGAGACTTACACTTTGTAAGTAAATTTAAGTCTAGAGGTATAGTTCTATAATAACAAAAAATAGAAAGAGAAATCTTTAACAAAACAAAAACTACAGGGGATGAATTTGTAATTAACTCAAAATTAAAAAGACCAAATGGGGTCAAAAGTTTGTCAAGTAAAATCATCCCATTGACTATATATTAGGAAATTGACAAAAACTGTCAATCTTGTCTTGATGTATCTTCATATACATTTCAGGAAGCAAATTATATGATTGCGTACAACTGACTTGCAACTGAATTGGATGTATATTTTGACACACAGCATGCCAACTAATCAACAACTTTGAACAGCAAAGAATCATAAATCTTCCAAATTTTGGAGAACCATTGAATTCGACTCCGGTGGAACTAATTGAGTTTCATCTTGGGTTAAGATGGGATCAGTGCATCCACCTGTTTTTCCTCATCAGATTATAAACACCAATCTACATGTATGTACGAAGTTCCCATGTAGCCCAACCAGACCCTGCAATTGCCTTCTACATATAATCATAGGTTGCACTCTAAATGAACTTGTATGAGAAAGATAAATGGACTTAGCACCACTTTGCCTGCTTTCAGATGAATACTCAAACCCCTTTGAAACCATCTGGCTTCTTATGTTAGCAGCAGATGGTTTTTCAGCAACTAATCCAGGAACATGCAAAACGTTAGAATAAGAAGAAGCCCTTAAGCGTTGCTTCTTATAAATTTTCTCTAAACGCTCCATAGGTGTTTCTTCGCTCGGATTCTTTTGTAGAACTTCTATGTCTTCTTCTTCTTCATTTAGAATCCTCTTGGCTTCAGTGAGTAAACCTATAGAGCACCAAGCCTCAGCAACAAGCCGGATAGTGCTCTTTCCTGGGTGAACACCCTTCTCTTCCATAACTTCGAGCAATTCTTCCGCTTTCCATGGTTGCTTTGCTTCTCCATATCCCCATATTAGAGTCTCAAAAGTTTTCAGATTAGGAGAAATATCCATTTCGCACATTTTCTCATAAACTCTCGTTGCACGCTCCATTTTGCCTGTGCTGCACCATCCACTGATAATGGTTGTGAAGATTACAACATTTGGGTGTATGCCAGATTTGCTCATTGAAGAAAGAAGTGACTCGGCCTTGCCAGGCTCACCAGCTCGTACGTAGCCTTTTGCAAGAATGCCAAATGCATGGATGTCAGGCTCTATTCTGGCTTTCACCATGTCATTGAAGATCTCCTGGCATTTGTCCATGAGCCCGGCGGAGCTCCATGCATTCATGATGGTGCTAAATGTTATAACATCCGGTTTGACCCCAAATTCTTCCATCAATGACAATGCCTGTCCAATTTATGCTTATAATAAGTAATTGTTGCACAAGTAGATAAAAGAAAGTGAGTACAGACTTCAGAATGCAAAACTACTGAAATTATCAGGCGCAAGTTCGCAACATGAAATAATAGTTCTCTCTCTAGTGACAGCTATTAGTCTTGTGGTTATAGTGATCTGAGAAGGAAAATAGAAACCAAAAAAATAATGAGGACAGCAAAAACCTAGACTGTTTCTCTGTCAGGTATCACTTATGAGCTTTAAGTAAATTGCTGTTCTGTTTCACTTGGCACAGCGAAAAACACTGGAATTGAACACTTCTCATTTAAAGAAATTGTATGAGAATTCCACTTGAGAGAGACAGAGAGAGAAAGGGAATGGACCAAAAAAAGAGTACGACAGCTGAAACTCACCTCATCTATTCCATCTGTGTCTGTAACATCCAGAAATCCCTTGATAAGAGAGTTAAAGACAACAAGATTTGGATGCACTCCAAGCTCCTTCATTCTGTACATAAACCTCAAGGCATCTTCCATATTTCCTTCTTTACAGTATCCATTTATAATGATGCCACAAGTTCGTTCATTGGGGTACACTCTACCATTCTGCATCTCCAAGATCATCCTTTCAGCTCTACTAGTCTCCCCAATCTCAGCATAAGCCCTTAGTAATGTGTTGTAAGTTACAACATCAGGTTGCACACCAGATGCAACCATCTTATACACCATATTCCATGCTTCATCTATTTTCTTCTTGTTACACCAGGCTCTAACAAGAATATTATAGGTCCTGTCATTTGGTTTTGCATTTTCATACTTTGACATAAGCTCTAGAAGTTTTAGAGATTCCTCGGGCTTACCAGCAATTCCATATCCTTTAATCAGGGTGTTAAAAGTGCTAGTTGTGGGCCTACATCCATTCATCTCCATTTTCTGAAAGATCTTCATGGCATCATCTACCTTCCCGGATTCAGTAAAAGCGTTTATCATGGCATTGAAAAGTATTGAATCTGGCTTCATTCCATTTTCTTTGAGTTTAGAAAGGATTCGAGGAATGGACTTGAAACGTTTCAGGTGGGTCAATGCTCCTACAAGTGTTGTGTATGTTATTAGAGTTGGCCTATGTCCCTCTTCTACCAGACTGTTGAAAATAGATAAGACTTCATGTGGCCTTCCCTTTTCAGTCAACATGTTCATAAGTTTCGTTCTTGAACGAACAATGCGGCAACTCTTGTTTCCCAAACATACGAGGCAGTGTGATTGGACATGTGAATCCATGGAATTTGAAAACACTTGTACTTGGTCCTTCTTATGCAGAGGTGACTCCTATGAAGTTTAGAATTCATTAGAATTTAAGTATTTGCAACATCTAGGCATGCAAGAGTGATCTTATTATGTACAAGAAATCTGGATGGGATAAGAAGCAAGCGTCATTTTGTTTCCTAAAGAAACAACTAATCAGGTTTTTAGGTCCATTTAGGACTCGATTTTGACTGGGGTTAAAAAATGGAAATAGAAATATACACCATACACTCACCTTTTGAAATGTTCAGAAAACCACATCTCTGGATCTAGTGCCCAAGCTCGTACTAGACAGCCAGATTGACTACTTATGTAAATACGTTTAACATGCCATTTGTGCAAAATAACTTGAGGCAATGGAGTGTTACCAAAACATCCAAAATAGTGAGTCAAGCAAACCAGTGATTAATGATGTCTAGATATAATGTGTTACTAAATTTTTTGTGATAATAGGATGAACCAGAAGTTTTCCTAAGAGGTTTACTAAAGAAGTATGCCTCTTCTTTTCTTAAATCAACCGGTTCTTGTATAAATATAGCATTTGAAGTTCTGTTAGAATTAAAGAAAGCTAAGAGAACTGGTCAATAGTGCCCCTCACAATTCCAAGAAGAGTTAATGAAGAAGCAGCTAATTAATGAATTCCATCACATAGTATAACAAATCGCTCTAATCGTACCATAATTGGAGATCTTTGAACCAGTTCCTTGCTTGTGATTGTTCCCTCTTGGTGTCTGCCCATGTTAATGAATGCTTTCAGAGCAACTCTCCTAGTCCTCCCACCAGCACCTCAAACAATCAGTCAACCCACCTTCTTTCCTTTAAAAAACTCAAACCTTGGCTGCCAAAATTCTTCAGCAAGAAAGACCATAACAGAGACTTCGTTTTCACCGAGCCTTTAGATTTTTCAGAGATAATTAGAGAGACATATTCTCCGAAAGGGACCCTGTGAAAGAACATACGAACTCATGAACACACCACTAGCCACTTGGATAGATGAATAAGCTCAATGTAAGGGATTGTGAAGGGAAAAAATATAGGGAAAATTTTCCCTTTCCTATTTTATTCATGTATTTACTTGAGCATTTAGAACAAAAGTTTTGGTGAATCTTCTCACATGATTGGTGAAATTGGATAGGGATAACTCGAATCATTTCCCATTACAGTTCTTTTCATTACGAATTAGTAAATGTGCCCATATATTCACCAAGATATAATGTGGTGGACCTCATTCAAATAACAGTAAAATGACTGGTGAAAAGACCAAAAGGATGCTATTTGGCGCCTTAGATGGTGATCTTCACAGAATTTGAGCTCTTTAAGTTACCTAAGACCAGAACTGACCGAAGACTTGAACATACACCCAAATCGCCAAATCCCAAATACCAATAGGAAGAATACTGAGAAACCGTTTGGTTTGACTAAAAGAAACTAATATAACAAAAGGTCATTGAACAGAACACCCCAACTGTCTATAACTTGACCAAAATTGTAATCTTGATTCCATTTCCCTTCTAGGCTTTTCAGAATTTTCACTTTGATCAACATTATTGGCATGAAAAGAAAAGTGAATTTTTGAGCTCAGAAAGGCTCGGCATATTATAAAAGCCTTATGAGACAATAAGCAGTATGTTTGACCAAAAGAAAAATAAACTAAGAGAGTTCATGTGAGAGATTGTTGTGGTACCTGTTAAGCTGGACTGTACAAGAGCTTAGAATGAGAGACGGAGTTGCATGGTTAGTCGCCGAGTTATGCATGAGGACTATGTAGTTTAAGCGAGTAGTATTGTAGTGTAGCGCCGTGTGTTTGTGTTGTGACAATCCACCAGAGATTCTTATCCACAAATATTTATCAGAATGAGATTTTTGGATAAATTTTTGAGGCTGTTAAAACAACCAGACAAAAAAAATGGTGGAGATAATCAGTGGAGCAGATTTCGCCAAGGCAGCTTTTATACTCAAAGGTCAAAATTTAGAAGAATGTAAATCTTCCACTTTTAGCAAAAAGAAATATTAAAGAAATTAGTGTCCTAAACAGAACGACACCGTTTCAGGCATTTTAGTTTATGGGGATTATTGTTTAGTGTACAAAAAGACCTTTTCTTTTCTTTCTTCCTCTTTTTTTGTGACGTAGGAATGAACTTTATATAAGATTTTATTTGTCTCCAAGACATTGAGTTTGTTTTGTTCAAACGTTGCATTTCTCGATAATTGATTTTTTTTTTTTGAATAACAATAGTTGATTTCTATTTTCTCATGGATTGAACATAAGAAAAATCTTTTTCTCAAAATAAAGAAGTCTAATTTCTTCTACCCAAAAGTGAAACTAATACCTTCCTCCCCCAAAAAAAAAGTTGAAACCAATAGCACTAACCCTTAAAAAAAAAAAAATGCAAAACTCAAGTCAAAATCATGTTATGTTAACTCCTTTATCACGAAACTTCTTTGGATTTCAAGACTTCAACAGTGCAACTGCCAAATATTTGTCTAATTTTTGGTTTGCTGCACTGGCGAATATTTGTCTAAAATTTTAGTTTCTAACACAAATATATAAGTATTAGAGCTGTTCTTACCAACTGTCCACGTGTCTTCAAATCGTTAGTGTTGATCCTACCAACTGTTCACGTGTCCGAACTGTTGGTGCTGTTCATACCAATTGTCTATATGTTCTTGCTATCTCAGAATACTTTTGATCTCACTCCAAATTGACGAGGCGAGGGTGGTCACCTGCAAAGACTCTCCAATGCTTAAGTCAGATATTTATTCCCGAAATTGAATAGCAGAGACTGAGTTTATTTTTTTTGTCTCATAAAATCGTCTTTTTTTTTTTTTATTTATCTCTCTATGTATATATATATATATATGTGTATATACATATACCGGTATATGTCTCCCCCTCGGGGAAATGTATGGCATGTGAATATATAATCTTGGAACCGAGAACCTGCCGGCTCTCAATCCCAAGATCGAGTGTCATTTCTTTATCATAACTTATTCCAGAAATCACTGGCCGTGGTTACCGTAAATTCACTTGCATCGTTGTGATTTGCTTCCCACCGTCCCTTATGGCACGAGCCTGGTAGGGGCGAGTCCCCGACAATCCGCCGTCCTGTCGGGACGGTCGCCCCATGCGCACACCTACCCAGGATCATATTGCACGCCCTGTCTGGGTCTGGAGCGGCGCACTACCCCCAATGGTCTTCCAGCGGAAGACCCTCGAGGCTTCTGACCCTCAGCTGTCGAGGCAAGAATTTGACTGAGCAGAACCTGTCCAGGATCTGGGATGGGTTCGGCCCTAGCCTGCGACAACCAATGGGCCTAAGTCGTATCACGTGTGACTTATGCGGCATTCAAAGGGCCATTCTGGACACGTGTCGAATGGTATGTCCCCTGCCATTTGTTCTGCCACCTAATCGTCCCGTAGCGCACGATCTAGGAGTGGTCACCACAACTGCCCTTATTTCCCAATTTGATGGATTTGCAGCCATCAAGTGGGGAAATCATGCCTCATGTTGGCCAATTTGAAGGATACGTATGTCTCATTGCCATCATTATTCCCCAATTATTGATACTGATGCACGCCAACTTGTACTATGATTTTTTCAAATTTTCGAAATTTTAGTGCTTCTGACTTCCTCGCACTGTTCTCCTCTAAGGAAGACTTTTCAGCTCCTCCTCTATAAAAAGCCGCGCTTGTGCTCATCTCTTACTTTACCAAAATCCCCAAGTACTCCTGCTTTCTTTCCTTCAAAATTTCCAGCCTTCTCAAATCTTAGGGTTTCCAAATCTTCTCTTTTCTAGAAACTTTTGTTTTCTTTGATCGCACCCAAGATAATGGCCCTGAACCAAAGTCAGAAGTTCCGACTCGTTGTGGATTCTGAGTTGGGCTCGTTAAGGAGGCAGCTCTGCTTCCCTGACGGAGTCACTTTACAACGGGTCGAGGGTCCGGCGGACTGATACCTTTGCCCTTCTGCCCCTGAAGGCTCCATCGTCTTGGGGAGGAAGCACCTGGAATGGCTGCGATTTCCCCTTTCTCCTCTTGGTCACCAGTTCTTCAACTTGACGGGGATTCACCTGATGTAATTGAACACTTGCTGAGGTCAGACAAGTAATGAGATTCTCACTCCAGATTGTACGCCGTCGGAGGGGCGTAGTGCTCCCCTTAGGTGAACGGGGAGCGTTTCTAAATTTTCCCATTTTTTCTACAAAATAAGTACTGAGTCGTGTTTTGATTTTTGGGTCTGCGTGTACTTTGTTCATTTTTGCTCATGATATTTGGCTTCGCACAGCCTCTGTAGAGGAAAGTAGGTTCAAGCCACGGCTGTCGGCGGGACGGCTCAAGGAGCTAGAGGGAGTCATCATCTTCGGAACCTATGGGGATTACCGACACATTCAGGCCGTTCTGAATCCCCAAGTGATGAACATGATGCTGAGGATGGTCTCACTTTTCCTCTTTCTGCTGGATATGTGGGTTATCACCAAGCACATTCGGAGCCAGCTTGACGCTTCAGCTTTGAACCAGTTCCGCTAGGATGAGCAGAGTTGCATCGCCATGGTGGGTCGTCAGATCACGGCCTCGAGCTAGCTAGCAGGTCCTAATGACCGGATGGTGCCGACCAGTCATGAGCTCGAAGAGGCGGTGAAGCTCATGACTGAGGAGTGCGTTAGGTTCCGAAGTGAGGAAACCGCTGCCCCTAAGAGGGTTAGGGGTGAGTTCATTTGGTGCCCTAGGGCTCCGTCGATCAGGTCGTGGCTACGTTTTAATCACAACGCTCGCTCTTGCAGGTTCAGATGCTGGCCCTTCGGCAGATCCCTCCCTGGCCAAGGGGAGTACTGTCACCCACAGAGCCCGATCCAAGGTCCCCGCTGGTCAGCGTCTAGTGGTGTCCTCTGAGGATGAAGCCGGGGGGTAGGGAGTTGTCACCCCAAGAATAGGCTCAAATGACGAGCTGGGGGGTCTGTTTGTATCCGGGGATGATACGCTCAAGGCCCTTTCTCCTGAGGCAGGCGGGCCCATGATCCGGGAGACGCCGGCCATAAAGACCGTGTATGGCAGAGGGGCGCCTTCGAGCCTACCTGGGGAGCTTGTTACGCCAGCTCCTTCTACCTTCAGCTCCGACCCGAAGGCAAGCGCGGGGTCCAGTTCTGCTCGCTCCTGTGGGGAAATCACCGAGCTCAGCAGAGGGGCTCCTAGGCTAAAGTCTCACCTGTCTTCCCCTCCCCTAGTCTTTATGAAGCGGGGTCGTGAAGATGACTCATTCGGGAAGGGGGAAGGTTTCACGAGGAAGAGAGGCATAACTACCCTCTCTTCAGACAGTGACGATGACGGGGCCACTCTGACCGTCATGCAAAGAAGGAAGTCTGCGCACGGTCGCCCGTCCGAGCGTGTTGGTCAAGAAAAGACCAAAAAAGTACAACCAAGCAGGTCTCCAAGTGAGGTGGTTGCCGAGGGCTACTGAAGTAACAACGGTCGCGGGAGCTTCTTCTACTGAGGATGCGCCACCTCCAGTTATCACTGAAGGTGTGCTTGGAGACGCTCCATCTTCTACCGCCCCCACCTCCCCCACCATAAGACATTTGGTGGGGGGAGAAAGCATCCTCGCAATTGGCAGGGAAGAGTCGCGTTCCTTGGATGCGAATGATGCCGAGGGAGAGGGTCCAGCCGTGAAGTTTGAGTTGGAGGCGCTCTCCCTGGAGAATGTAGGCCTCGTCGCTGGCTACAGCATTGTGCAGGTTTGGCTCATCTAGCCGTCATCTCCATGCTTTTGGCATCTTTGCTGAACACTGACTCCCCCTTTCTATGTTCTGCAGCTAGCCGTAGTTCAGTCTTTCTACTCTTCTCGTATCGAAGAGCTAACCGGGCAGCTGAATGCCCGTACTGCGGCGGCCAAACAGAGCGAGGTTACCCTTACTGCGTTGAGGGCGGACTTCGACCTGTATCGAAGCCTAGATGAAGCCAGGGTTAGCAGCGCGATGGCTTATGCCTAGAGCATCGAGAGGGCCAGACGTGAAGAGCTGGCCGCCAGGTTGGACGAGGTGGAGGGGAAAGTCTGGTCTCTCGAGGCCGAGGTTCTGGGTTTACGCTCGGAGGCCGAGGCTGCCAGGCTGGCCCAAGCTGAGCTCAAGGTCAAAGAGTAGGAGCTGCAGAGTGCAGGGGCCGAGATGGGGTTGGCTTTCATCGTTTGTGATAGAGCCATTGGCAAGGCTAAGGAGGCGAAGAAAGTTGAGGCAAAAACCAAGTTAGAGGCCTATTCTTTGCAGCATAGACTCGACTAGTCCAACGAGGTAATCTGACATCTCTATTTGGATCATTGTAAACTGATGGAAGCTCACGTGGGGCTGACCCGCAAGTGCAGCGAAGACTTTGCCGACATTAACACCCTTTCGATCGACTTGTCATAGCGGTAAGCGGGACTGAGGCTGGCGGCGTTAAAAGACAGGCTGGCAGACGCAGAGAAACTGAAGATAAGGTACCAAAGGCAAGTGGACATTCTTTCTGGCAGAGAGAACAGAGAGTTCGAGGGCCACACGGAGGTGGTGATGCCAGACTAGTTCGATGAGCAGAAGGGTGTCGAGAGGGACCATTACTCCATTGGGTACTACATGCAATAGTTAGGGGACAAGATTAGCATCGTGTACCCTGCTGATGTACTGAAGATGCTCGACAAAGAGAAAGACGGGCCCTCTACATCTGCCTCTGTCGTTAAAGAGATTATCCCTACTTCCGGTCTGCCAGAATAAGCCACAGAGGTTCTTAGGGGTTAGCTTAGTCCTGGCGCTTTAACTGGCGAAGGGTCAAGTACGGTCGTCTTGTCTAGCAATAACTCTGAACCTGATATGCTGCTCCCTGCTGAAGCTGGGCCAAGTGCCGAAGTCGGCATCGCCCCCCTTCCCCCCAACCAGAGGTAATTAGGGCCCCTCGCTTTTTTGTGTACTTGTAAAATATTGACTATGTAGTGTAAAGCTGACTCTTGTTGCAAGCATCTATTTAAATAATAAAATGGCGTACTTTTCTCACATTTATCTCGTTTTTCTTCTTTTGTTGCCCACACTTGTGATCAGGGTTGGACATTATATACGATACCATTCCCTTGTCAGCAGTTCGGCCGGCCTCTGGGTTTGGCCCAATCGTATATGATTTGGAGTTATTAGTGAATCCTCTCCGTGCTATGACTGACGAGACTAATTCCAGAGATCGGGATATGAGTTCTGGCTCGTCTGACTCTGAGGATGTATAATTACTGTTATGACTTGTCTTGGCAGAATTTGACCCATGCATATGGCTGGACTTCTCTGACCCTAAATGGGATCGTGCTAGGAATCAACTCCAGGGGTTAGTCGAATCCTGCTTGGACCCATTGCTGTAGAAGAAAAGGCCTAGACTTGGCTCTCACTGGGAGCAAATGGGGCGATACTACTCCGACGTATCTCTGCGAGTCCATCCAAGACCGGTTACTGACAAATAAAGATACCGGGTCTGTGTCCTTGTCGACCATGCATTCTGTAATTTAAGCATATAAACAGATTCTGGTTTTGATTTCCGTCTTTGTGTTTGGAAGATTATACACTTGATGTCCTACGTAACTTATCTGGGTCTACTTCCAATGGGTAGACCCAGGCCCCGTCTACCTTCATCCTACGCGTAGCTAAGGTGCCCTCTGGGGAGGGTCTACTTCCAATGGGTAGACCTGGCTCCGTTTAATTTCGGCTTATATGTGGCTAAGGTGTTCTCCAGAGTGGGGGTGTTATCGCTCAATCCTTCCCCATCGTGCAGGTGTTTTTTGAGGGTCGGCGGCAAGTTTTGTTGCGTAGCTTGTCATCCTTTGTACGTTCTTTCGGGTCATCGGCAAGCATTTTATTACGTGATGTGATTCTCACAGTACGATTTTTAATGAGGTCTGCCGGCAAGCACTTTATTACGCAGCTAATTCCTTCTCGTACGTTTTCTCGGGCCATTGGTAAGCATTTTGTTGCACGATATGATTCCCACAGTACGATTTTTAATGAGGTTTGCGAGTAAGCACTTTATTGTGTAGCTCATTCCTCTTCGTATGTTTTCTGGGCCATTGGCAAGCATTTTATTGCATGATGTGATTCCCATAGTATGATCTTTATTGAGGTCTGCTGGCAAACATTTTATTACACAACTCATTCCTCTTCATACATTTTCTCGGGCCATCGGTAAGCATTTTATTATGCGATATGATTCCCATAGTGCGATTTTTATTGAGATCTACTGGCAACATTTTATTGTACAGTCATTTCTCTTCGTACATTTTCTCAGGCCATTGGCAAGCATTTTATTCCGCGATGTGATTCCCATAGTACGATATTTATTGAGGTCTGTTGGTAAGCATTTTATTGCACAACTCATTCCTCTTCATACGTTTTCTCAGCCCATCGACAAGCATTTTATTGCACAATATGATTCCCATAGTACGATCTTTATTGAGGTCTGCTGGCAAGCATTTTATTGCACAGCTCATTCCTCTTCGTACATTTTCTCGGGCCATTGGCAAACATTTTATTGCGCGATGTTATTCCCACAGTACGATCTTTATTGAGGTCTGCTGGTAAGCATTTTATTGTACAGCTCATTCCTCTTCGTACGTTTTCTCAGGCCATCGGTAAGCATTTTATTGCGCAATGTAATTCCCATAGTACGATCTTTATTTAGGTCTACTGGTAAGCATTTTATTGCACAGTTCATTCCTCTTCGTACGTTTTCTCAGGCCATCGGCAAGCATTTTATTGCACGATATGATTCCCATAGTACGATCTTTATTCGTGCAAATAGTTCAAGGGGTCTGACACTGGGGGCAGACCCATTTACATAGTAAACTAGCGGGTAAATCCATGTAGCAGACATCTCAATTTGTTTTAGAATCAGGCTATTTAATAACACAAACATTTATATATGTCTCACACGTAGTATTTCTTCAAGTGCTGGGCATTCCAGATGTTGGGTAGGCTCTTTCCGATCTTGAGTTCTTTTAGGATGTATGTGCCATTGTCGAGTACTTTGACCTCCTCGTAAAGTCCAACCCAATTGGAGTCTAGCTTCGAGGAATTCTCTGTTCTAACCTTCAAGACCCAATCTCCAGCATTGAACTGGCGAGCGTTGACTTTCTTTGCGTAATAAGATCTGGCTTGCTGGTGGTACGAGGCCAGATGGATCAGAGCCACGTTTCTCGTTTCTTCAATGAGGTCTGTGTTATAGCTTAGCTATTGCTCATTCAGTGAGACATCTTTTAACACTTCAAAGCGAAGGGTTAGGAGACCAATTTCAGTGAGATCAACCTCTAACCCATAGACCATGGCAAAAGGTGTTCTTCCCGTTGACATCCACTCTGTGGTTCTGTGGGCCCACACAATGGCTGGTAGCTCTTCTAACCATTTTCCTTTAGCCTCCTGCAAGTTCGTTTTAATATTACTGAAGATGGCCTTATTCGTTGCCTCTGCTTGGCCATTCCCCTGAGGGTAATTTATAGATGAGAAGCTGAGCTTTATGTCATATAAATCACACAACTCTTTGAGTTTGGTGTTTTGGAACTGTGTGCCATGGTCAGCATGTATCTCTTTCAGGATTCCATACCGGCAGATTATGTTTTTTCAAATGAAGTTAATCGTGTCTGCCTTATTGACGGTTGCATAGGCTTTAGCTGTTAAGGCCCTGTGGGCGAGGCTCCGCCCACTAGAGTGGTTGCCACATACTCCCTCGTGGATTTCCTTCATCAGCTTCTGCGCCTCTGTAGGGCCTATGCACCTCAACATCGGTCTCATCGTTGATCTTCTGTACAGTTGGCCCTCCACCATCGAGTATTGGGCAGCCTTCAATCTGACTGACCTTGCTTTTTGGGAGTCTGTGGGCAGGTTCCCCGACACCAGGTATTGGGTGATGGGTTTTATCCAACCTTCGTCCTCAGAGTCAGTCACAAACACGTGGCACACGGGGTCCTTTAAGGGGTCTCTCGTGTATTCGCCTTCTAGCAGAATCTCCGCGCGTTTGGTCACCCCCTCATCGACGCGCTTCTAGCTAGTTTGTCAGCCTTTTGGTTCATCTCCCTGGGTATTTGTTCAATATTGAAGTTGTTAAAGCGGACTTTCGCCCCCATTATCCTGGAGAAGTACCTATGTAATCTTGGCTCTTTCACTTCGAAGTCTCCTCTGACTTGACCCATGATCAGTTGCGAGTCAGTTTTTACTGCGATGTTCTCTACTCCGAAGTGCAGGGCTAGCTCGAGGCCTTGCAATAGCACTTCGTACTCCACCTCATTATTTGTCACCTGGAAACCAAGTCTCAAGGCTTTCTCTATCCCGAGTCCTACTAGGGTCTGCAGATTATTTCGATGCCTGACTCTGAGGTATTCTTGGAACCGTCGGTGTAGAAGGTCTAGGTTGAAAAGATGTGAGCTGGAGGCATCTGCAGCGGGTCACGTGGCTCGCCGAATGACTAGATTTCTACTAAGAAGTCTGCCATGACTTGCCCCTTCTTCGCCACTCGAGGCTGTTACTCGATGTCGTATATCCCCAGCTTGATGGCCTATTAAGTCAGCCGTCCTGATAGATTTGGTTTGGCCAAGATCTGCTGGATAGAGAAATCTGTGTATACCGTGATTGAGTGTGCCTCGAAGTACCGCCTCAATCTTTTCTTGACGTTGACCAGAGCAAGAACCAGCTTTTCCGCCATACTATATCGTGTCTCTGCATCCAGGAGTATACGGCTTGCATAGAACACCAGCTTTTGCTTGCCTTCTTCCTCGATGAACAGTATAGTGCTGGTTGTTGCTTCGGACACTACCAAATAAGAGTACATGCACTGTCTTTCCACTGGGGAAGCTAGGATGGGTGGGTGACTTAAGTACTGCTTGAGCTCTGTCAGTACCTTGTCCTGCTCCTCCTCCCAGACGACTGGAGAGTTTTTCTTTATACATTGGAAAAAATACTTACAATGGTCAGATATTTTGGAGACAAACCGGCTGAGTGCGGCTATCTTCCCGGTTAGGCGCTGGACCTCCCTAACGGTTGAGGACCTTTGTACATCTGCAATTGAGGATAACTAGGTTGGATTGGCCTCAATGCCCCTCCTACTTATGATGTGCCCCAAGAATTGGCCAGAGGATACCCCAAAAGCACATTTCTTAGGGTTCAGACGCATTCGGTAGTACCTCAGAACTTGGAAACATTCGTCCAGATGCCCCAAATGGTCTGAAGCTTCTTTGCTTTTCACAACCATGTCGTCGATGTAGACCTCCATCGTTTTCCCTAGTAGCTCGGCAAATATTTTGTTCATTAGCCACTAGTAGGTCGCCCCCGCATTCTTCAAACCAAAAGGCATGCGTTTATAGCAGTAATGAACGCCGTATGGATCTAGTTTTCTTTGTACAGAGGGATCTGGTTGTATCCAGAGTAAATATCTAGGAAACTCATCCTGTCGAATCCTGCTGTCGCATTGACTAGTTGATCGATCTTTGGCAGGGAAAAACTATTTTTTGGGCAGGCCTTGTTCAGATTGGTGAAATCTATACAGGTCCGATCATCACCACTCTTCTTCTTTACTACCACCGGGTTAGAGACCCAGCATGGGTATATGCACTCTATGATTAGGCCATTTTCCAATAGTATCTCGACCTCCTTATTGATTGCCCTGTTTTTCTCCAGTGCAAACCTTCGGGGCTTTTGTTTGACTGGGGGAAAGTTAGGGTCTATGTTCAAAAGGTGGCAGGCGTGCGCAGAGTCTATTCCGGGTATGTCATCATAGGACCATGCGAAGACGTCCTCGTTCCACTTGAGGAATTCCAACAGCTCACTCCTCTCGCAGCAAGGCCCCAATCAGGATTATTTTCTCCGGTTCTACTTCTTTCAAAAGGACTGCTACCAGCTCCTTAATCATGGTATCTAGCCTGTCAGACTCCTCTTCGATCCGTCTCATATATGCTGGCAGACGGTCCTTTGACTGCTATCCGTCCCCTGTCAAGATGTTCGCACTCCCATCGGTTCCCTTTAAGGCGGTAAAAAAACACTTCTTTGCGGAGGCCTGGTCTCCCTTAATGTCTATTGTGTAAGTGCCGTCCTTCGACTGATACTTTAGGACCTGGTGGAAGGTGAAGGCAACCCCATACATGGCATGGATCCATCCCCTCCCTATGATGACATTGAATGAGGACTGGCAATCGATGACGATAAAATCTACATCTAGGCACCTCTCTGCGACACAAACCTTCAAAGTCACGATGCCCAAGGGGCTGACCCCACTACTGTTAAAGGCAAACAGCGGTTGATAGGTCGGCCTAAGTGCGCTCTAGCTCAGACCCATGTTCTCGAAAGTGTTGAGGAACTGGATGTCAACGCTACTTCCGCTGTTGACCAGGACCCTTCCTACCATCGCAGAGTCGATCTGCATCTTGATTACTAGGGGGTTGTCATGAGGCAGGCGCACCGTGGCCAAATCCTACTAGGTAAAGGCGATGGGGGTGGTTGAGGTATAGCTCTCCCCTGTCGTCAGGTGATTAACGGAATGCCCCAGGCCTCTCAAGCGCTTCACCCTCTCTTCGGTCCTTTTCTGATGTTTTTCCTTTTCTTCCTGATTCTGGTTCAGCTCTGGTCTGCCCACAATCGTCAGCACTATCCTCAGAGCCTGCTCTCCTGACCCGGAGTCCTGGGTCTACTTTCCCTTTTCTAGCCCGGCAGCATCCTCCTTGGACTGGCTTCCACACACCTTCACATATTGCTTTAGCTTGCCAGCCTAGATCGCCATCATAACCTGTGCGTAAAGGCTACAGTAGTGGATGGTGTCATGTCCGTGATCTCTATGGAACTGATAATACCTGCTCTTGTTCTTCATATGGTCAGGAATGCCAGACTTAGGAGGGATCTTTAAAAATGCCCTTGTCTTTGTTCCAGAGGTAGATCACGTCGATTGGTGTGTTGAGCTCGAACTTCGGCAGAGGGTCTTTAAACACTTTCCTCCTCTTATTGCTTTCTTGATTGGCCTAGGTTGGGGCAGCCTGCTTCAGAGTCAGGCCCTGGGCTGGCGCAGGCCTTTTTACTCCTTGCGTGGCCAGGGTTTGTGCCAGCATTATTATTATTGCCGCAGAGGCTTTGGGCACTTTCTGGTGGCTTTTTAGCACCCTGAATACCTCTTCCTATTTTTCCAGGACATCAGTCATGTCGTATGGTAGATTTAAGAGCAAATGGTCTGACAACATCGATCCTGGCTGTAAGCCTCCGACGAAAGAGCTCGCAGCTTAGGTTGAGTCAGAATCGTGCACTAAAGACATCACTTCCAGGAAACGTGACAAATATTCCCTTGGGGACTCATTCGCGGATTGCTCCAGCCGGTCCAAGTCTCGCATGGTCTTCTGCTGCTTCTGAGAACTTGCGTATTGCTTCAGAAAAAATTTGCAAAAATCTTCAAACCCGTTTATAGACTTCTCCGGGAGTTGCCTAAACCATAGCAGGGCTGGTCCTGCCAGGATGGTGGAGAAGACTTTGCGCAGATCAGGGCTTCGTCTCTGGTATCCAAGGCCATCTTCAACTGGAAATGATATATATGGTCGAGGGGGTTGGTCTTTCCTTCGAACGGTCTGAAAGTCGGGATCTTGAAGTCCTTTGGCTTGGGCTCCAGTTGAATTCAATCAGCGAAGGCTGTTCGGTTGATCCCACGCATGGTTTGTTCTGTCAGATCGGCAGGGGTTTGACTGTGATGAGCCCTGAGTTTTTTACTTAGTTCCACTATCATCTCCTGTTTCCAGTCGGGGAGCGCATTTTCCAGGTCCTTCTGGGGTCGTCTACCTACTGCCATTTCTGCTCGGAAGGGCCTTGTTTGACTTTGTTATTTTCCTTGTATCTGCGATCTAGACAGAGCGAGGACTTCCCTTGGCTATTGTTGGCCCCTGAACTCCTGCTAGACCTCTTCGTCGAAATCCTCCATTCGCCCGCTTCTGGCCTCGCTTGCCAATAGCCCCTCAAGGTGGGCATTATCTCTACGAACTTTGGCGACCTCATTCTTTAAACCCAGGACGGCCTCATGAGCCATCTCTGCCTTTCTATTAGCTTCTGTTAAGGCGGCAAGCATTTGGTCTAGTTTTTATTCCAGATTGGGTCGCACTTCCTGGGAGCTTTCTTCGACGACATGCCGCATGCTTCTCGTTGTCATTCTTGAGGGTGCCATCCGATGTCATATGGCTTTTTTATTCAGGGAGAGCGCGGTCATGAGACTCTTACTCTTTCTCTTGCGCTCTTTAAATTCCCACAGGTGGTGCTAAACTGTTGGAGCTGTTCTTACTAATTGTCCACGTGTCTTCAAATCGTTGGTGTTGGTCCTACCAACTGTCCACATGTCTGAATTGTTGGTGTTGTTCCTACCAATTGTCTATGTGTTCTTGCTATCTCAAGATGTTTTGATCTCACTCCGGGTTAACAAGGCTGAGGTGACCACCTGCAAGAACTCTCCGATGCTTAAGTTAGATATTTACTCCCGAGATTGAATAGCAGAGACTGAGTTTATTTTTTTTTATCTCATAAAATCGTCCTTTTTTTTTAATCTATCTCTATATATATATATATATGTATATACATATATCGGTATATGTCTCCCCCTCGGGGAAATGTATGGCATGTGAATATATAATCCTGGAATCGAGAACCTACCGGCTCTCAATTTCAGGATCGAGTGTCATTTCCTCATCATGATTTATTCCGAAAATCACTGGCCGTGGTTACCATAATTTCCCTTGCATCGTTGTGATTTGCTTTCCACTGTCCCCTATGGCGCGAGCCTGGCAGAGATGAGACCCCGACAACTCGTCGTCCTGTCGGGACGGTTCGTTCAATGCACACGCCTACTCAGGATCGTATTGCACGCCCTGTCTGAGTTTGGAGTGGCGCACTGCCCCCAATGGTCTTCTAGCGGAAGAACCTCGAGACTTCTGACCCCCAGCTGTCGAGGCAAGAATTTGATTAGGCCGAACCCGTCCAGGGTCTGGGATGGGTTCAGCCCTGACCTACAACAACCAACAGGCCCAAGTCGTATCACGTGTAACTTATGCAGCATTCAAATGGTCCTTCTGAACACGTGTCGAACGGTGTATCCCCTGCCATCTGTTCCGCCACCTAATCATCCACGTAACGTAAGATCTAAGAGTGGTCCCACATAAAGATTAGTAAACTTTGAGAAGTTCCAGTGTACAATGATGTAATAAGAGTACAAGACTAATCAGCTAGCACACCATAGTTGATAAAAGTGTCTTTAAAGAAAGAACAACAACAAAATATAAAATGACTTCCACTGAACAAACGAGCAGATAAGATTGAGAAATTGAGAATCATTTCTATGTTTTATAATTAGGGAGAAATACGTAACTAAAAGGAGCTACTGTGATTAGATTTAATCAAATGTATGTTTAATTTTGTTTCTTTATTCATTAAGAACTTGTGTATTTATGTTATTTCAACAAAGTCATCCATTTGGGCTGGAAGGAAAGAAAGAAAGAAAGAAGGAAAGAGAGACAATACGTATTGTTTCAAACAAAAGTTTGCAAAACCAAGGAAATGAGATTAGATGCAGACATCTCCTGAGAAAAAGGTCAGAAAAATAGGAAATGGGTTCTCAAAATCTTTATCCTCTCTCCCAAATTTAGAATCCATTTTCCCTAAATTTCTCTTCCATTTATCAAATTTTTTCTCGTAGACCCAATAGAGAAAAATGATGCTAAGGCTGTGGAAATGGTACCAGAACTGCCTGGCTTATCACCCGGTGAAGACCCAGATCATCAGCTCCGGCTTCCTCTGGGGGATCGGTGACATTGCTGCTCAATACATCACCCACTCCACCGCAAAAAGGCGCCTCCAACTTTCTGTGAGTTCCCTTTTCAAAAACCTAAAACCCCATTAAATTTTTCATTATCTTTTGTATTTCCTTTATTGGATTCGCCTTTTTCTTATCTGGGTATTGGTCTTTTATGCTCTTTTCCCTCTTGAATCGTATATTCGTGAATTGGGTGATTGTTCATTTAGTTATGGATTCTTTGCACCCGAGTTCTTTTTTTTTTTTTTTTAATCCTGTAGTTGGGGTATTCCTGACTAGTGTTAGAGCTTTCCTTTATATTTTTTACTTGTTTATTTGGCATGGAAGTGGTTTATGTGTAGAGCTTGGTTGCTGTTGACTCAGGTAATTCACATGTCTTGGTGTTCTGTAGCCCTTAAGGAACCTAGCAATGCCCTCTTTTGCAATTAATCTTTGAACAATTTCCTCGAAATTTATATTCGGAAATTTAAGTTATCTGGATACCAATGTTGCGTATTACCCTTGTACAGAATTTGGAAGTTTTGTTTACTATGTATTCCTTAATATTCTATTTGTCTACTATTGATTAGAAGGGTAGCAATTATAGTAGAAAGGTTCATCAACATAGGTTAAGGGGTAGGAGCTAATGGCTGTATGAACGGATGTTTTTACTAGTTTACTATCAGTTAGAATCAGGGGTTTCATATGCTACAATATCACGATATCAACATGTGTGTATGTGTTTGTGATAAGATTTTTTTTCAGAGAAACATGGTTGAACGGTTGATAATTCATCATTTGTTTATCTACACTACACACAGACTAGTAGTTGTTATGTAAGCTTTTCTTGTCATTCTGTTTTCCTTTTCATTTCTTTGTTATCTCCATTTTGTCAATTTTATTTCAGTATTGGTATCCTGACTTATGATTCTTTGAAAAAGTTCAATTACAACCTGTGTTTAATGTGTCAGGATGCGGATGCAGATTTTAAAATCAACTGGAAACGTGTAGCTATCACAAGCTCGTTTGGGTTTGGCTTTGTTGGACCTGTTGGCCACTTTTGGTTAGTGTTTCCTATCTTTTTCACTTGGGGTCAGTTAGTCTGATCTTTGTTTTCCAACTGCTGCTGCCTGTCATTCCCCAACCTCGAAAAGCATATCTACTTGTGATTTTATCTAATAGACAGAGAATCCATATATGATCTCAGTTTGAATTATATGTAGTTTCTATGTTCTTGATAAATTGTCTTGAATCGCAAAATTTGTTCTCTCTGTACAAGCAAGGTTATTCAGATTTGCAGGGTGTAGTATTCTACCGGTATGTGCAAAAGGAGAGCTGTAGGTTGGAGATGAGTATTTTTCATATTAAAGTTCTCAACGGTTACTCAATTTTCCCTTGTAGGTATGAAGGCTTGGACAAGTTTTTAAGGCTGAGGCTTCACCAACAGCCAAAGTCATTGCGGTTTGTGGCAACTAAAGTCGCACTGGATGGCATCATCTTTGGCCCTCTTGATCTGTTTGTCTTTTTCACATACATGGGGTTTTCTATGGGAAAGAATGTTCAACAAGTGAAGGAAGATGTGAAGAGGGATTTCCTTCCAGCCTTAGTTTTGGAAGGTGGTATATGGCCAATTGTTCAGGTGGTGAATTTCCGGTATGTTCCGGTCAGGTATCAGCTCCTCTATGTCAATATCTTCTGCCTGTTGGATAGTGCTTTTCTATCATGGGTTGAGCAGCAAAAGGATGCTGCTTGGAAGCAATGGTTCACATCTTTTAACTCTTTTAAGGAACGAGGAGGTCAGGGAAGATTATGATTTTGCTTCCCTTCCTCTCGCACTCTTACCCCTTTCTTCAGTATATCACACGAGATAGTTTGTAACAGAGTATTTGAACGAGAGCATTTGAACGAGGGTAAAAGAATCATGGTCCCTCAGAAAATAACTGACATGAATTTTGAAGTCAGCATATCGGGAATGTTACAGTTTTCTTCCTCTTTTATTTTTCAACCTGTAAACAGGCTTATGTCTAATACAATGAAAAACAAAGCATCATTTTTTCCTGTGGCAAAAAAGATTGATTTATTTCTTTAATGCCATTAGCATTTGATGTATTTCTTTAATGTCATCAGCGTTTTTGTGCAGTGTTTAGATGCTAGAGAGAATTTGTTGTACAAACAGCATAGAATGGTGGAGGACTTAAACTCCAAGGAGTGGCTCAAGTGGTAATAAGAACCTGGACCTGGAGGGTATGTTCCCTCCTAGGTGGATGGTTCGAATCCTCTTTGGTGCATCCTCTTCGAGCAATGTTCCCTAGAATAAAAACTAGCGACTTACCTTGACCTGTGTGAGGACCAATGAGGACACAACACACAGGTCCTGTGGCATTAGTCGGGGCACTAATCCTGGACACCCATAGGAAAAATGAGCTTGGCTCTTAGTTGACTATGTCACATGCTATACTATCCCAGCACCATAAGTAAGGCTTGAAAATAGGATGGTAATACCAAATTACCAAATGAGATTTCGGGGAAATAAATGAAGTTTGAAATTGCATAGGAAGATGAAGAACCGTTATTTGTGAAGCTTAGCCACAATGGAGGAATACTGGAGGAGGAACCATAAGTGGCAGTATCAAAATGTCCCACTTTATTTCTGGAGGAAAGATCATTTCCACCTACGCTGCTCACTTACGAGAATAGCTTTTTCACTCGCTCCTCTCCATTATTACTTTTTCTCGTCTCTTATGCAATTGCAAGCTTCAACTGTAACTTGCAGCCTGAGATTTGTTGTGATTGCAGGTGTTACTGTTGCTTTATTTATTAATTCGATTAAGCAAAAATTTCATATCACCCTTTAAACGTCAAATTCATCAAAATTCTTCACATATATATTGATATTATCGTAAAACTAATGTTACACAATTGTTTATCATACAATAAATTGTAGCTTCCTCTGGTAGGGGAAGTGCAAAAGAACATGTAATGCATAAGGACCTACTTTACAATATAATGTACAGACCACGGAAAGTAAAGAACAATGCTAGTATCAACCGGTGTGCTATAGGGTCAGACAGGTCGTAGCTTGCCCTATCATGTCAGATATGCTGGCAATCCACTGTTTGTAACGATTGGCGTACTAATCATAGTCTAATTCATGATCTTTTTGTATAACCGACTTCTGCGCAAGTAAGATAGTCTCGGATGACGATGCTGCTCAGGCACACCGTGTATGAGAGCTAGCTGTTCACTCTGTGGCACTTAGCCACATCAGACAACCGAATATACCAGGTCCTCTGAACTGAGCGTATAACAGCTAGATGAACAAACTATGACCTCCGCCGAGGGGCACTCTTGGCTTGAACACTGCAGCTACATCTAAGCGAGGACAATGTTCGAAGCCAATGTTCTACAAGGAAAATGTGGCCTGTTAGAATTGATAACAATAAAAAGACTGAACAAATCCGCCCAATGCCGCCCCCCCCCAACAAAAAAAAATATTGTGGCTGTTTTTGAGTTGAATAATCTAAAGACAATGGAGACCTGGGTCCTGAGTGCTTTGCAAGCACGAACTGGGAAAGTCTACATACCGGGATGCTTAGTAGAAGTCCCTGACCATTCACTAGGACAGGTAGGCCTCTTCTTGCAGCAGCTGGGATAGATTTTAGGATCTGAAGAGCTTTTTGTGCTGAAACCCTTGCATGATCTAAACATATGTCTGTCATATCTTTTGCTTGCTCCACTCTGCTAGATGAAAAGACTTTTTTCCGTCGAAAATTTTCTGAAGTGGGACTCTTCAACAAGTCAGCAAGATACAGCCAGTCAGATTCATTCATGTGACGCACCTTGGCTACCATGTCATTATTAACCACACAAGAATTGTAGTGACAGCACAAATTTCCCCCTGTCAGATCATAGCGGCAAACAGATTCCTCAGATAATGAACTGATAGGAATTTCTTTGCTCAGTCTCCACGTGACAAAGAATCGGTTCATGAAGGAACAAATTTGCCCAGGGCGAAGTGGTTCAGAATACGAACTGATGGATTTCACTGTGTGTTTTGACTCAAGTTCTAGTGTAACTTTCTTTCTAGACCTGAAATGCTGGACTTCTTCACTTTGCAATTGAAGAATGTTCTTATATGTCGACTCACTAAGCATACCGAGACTTCTAGCTTCAGTTAGCACTGATTCAGAGGTTGTGTCCAAAAAATGCACTTCTGATGCATCTGGAAACAAACGGCCCAAGCACAATTTGCTATCTGCTACAATTTGCTCAATGTCATTTGGCGTATGGTACTGATGTTCTATATATGACTGTATATTGAGGAACTCGTTTGTTGGAGGCAGAGGACAGTCAACAGAACTACAAACCAGGACTTTGGTGCCTCTAGATGCAGGAGCTGGACAAAGGTAACAACCAGCTGCTGTAAGGGATGTCTGCAGGTAGCCAAAACATAATTTTAACCCATTAAAAAATTAAAGGGAATAGACAGCAAAAAAATTAAAGTGTTATCAGATACAGCTGTTTGCACAATGAAAGCAAACATGGAAACATCAAACTTCCACCCTTATCATCGCAAGAGCTCAAAATATCAGAATGAAAAAATTACTATTTGAGCAGCACCTCTTTTAGGAAAGCACATACAAAAACTAGATTGATGAAGCAGTACCCTGCAAGGGAAGGTATGCATGTAGTCCAGCACCAATTTTGAAGTACTGCCTCGAATTGGCCTGTTCCTCTGTGAGACGAACTACAGATTCGGACAACATAATCAGAAAGTGAATTGTTATGAATCATCAAAATGTAAACTTTTTTAGGAAAATAGCTGAGATACAATTAAAGTTATAAGGTAAGAATTATATACCCGCAAAATCAAAGCAAGAAACTTTGAGAGGCATATGTCTTCAATTTTTGACTGATTTAAGATCTCTAAATCAATGACAGCATAGCCCAGCTGAAACAGCAAGACTAAATGAATCTTCTCTATGATGTTTAGAAATATTTTAGAGTAAGTTCTTAAAATTAGCCATCACACTTTATCAGGACGCACAAATGGTATCGAGGTATGAAGAGTCAAAGGGCACTTACATCCATTATAGTTATTGCTTTATTTATCAAGTTGGAGCAAACGTTATCAACATATAATCGTGTTTGTTGACAGGCAGAAATAACTTCTTGCAGCTCAGAATTGAATCTATCTGAAAAATAAAAGAATAGTTAGCTAACATAACAACTCGTATTTGGAAATAAGATAAGCCCAGACATTATCACTGATTAGGGAGACAGCGTGATGTAAGATAGGATAGAAATCAGAAAGAGAATAGGTAGAAGAGCAAAGGGTGATAGAACTCAGGCAGAAATAGTAGAATTGGTAGAAGAGCAATAGAACTTAGACAGGAGTTCAGAGAAAAATCTAACAATTCAATATTCATTCATTCAATCATAGTCTGAAAAACCATTACATAGCTAAAGTTTATTTATAGATATAGACAATTCGACTCAACTAGGAAACTAGACATATTTTAGAAACTAATAAAATTAGGAAACCTTAAAACTAGTTACTTGAAACCTAAATAACATTAATAATAATAATAATAATAAAAGTCGTAATTATACTAAGATGTCCTGCATCACATCGTCTATACCATTAACAGTGAACTTGCATTACAAAGCCACGTGAGGCAGAAATAAGATTTAACTCATTCAATCTGGAGCCAAGCCTACAAAAACTCACTTGATGAGCAGTCTCGTAATGACATTCGAATCCTATTACGAGCATATAATAGGCTTTGATTAGTTGGGTCTTCCACCCAAGTCTCTTCACCTCCTTCACATATCTGCAACAAAAGTAAAACAAAACAATAGCATGATGATTCAAATTCCATACTCAATAATAATGCATCAACGTTTTTTGTTTATTATTTTATTTTAAATAAAAGGAGGACTGAGAAACTACTGCACAAACCTTGTACATGTCTTCCTTGGAAAAATCAAGGAGTGGTCGCACAAGAAGAATACCATAATCTTTTGAACCATCGGTATGCGTGTATGATGAAAAAATTTCAGACACGAACGGCATTCCAGCAAGTCCAAGCACGCTACTGTTGCGCGATAGTCTAAGAACAAATAATTCAGCCTGCAGTGTGTCTCAGCAATCATTAAATCTAAGATTCTTTTACAAGCCATCAAAGAAGAGACATAGGCAGAAAATGAACAATATTTAACTACTTGATAGAGGCCAGTTACTATTCAAATTTCAATATCAAAACTAACAGAGAAACCTCTACAATTTAGGGATAAATAACTGTTTATACCACAAAACAGATTGACCTCTATCAGAGTTCTCTAGACAAAAGATTTAATTAAATAATGCTGCACAAACCTGGTCATCCGCATGATGTGCAACAAGTAATACGCTGATCCCGTTCTGGATGCAAACTTTCTGAAAATGTTGATACCTGAAATCCAAACCCAATATAAAGCATCGTATTCAGTTCTTCAACAAAACAAGCAACCCACTCAACAACTCAGAACACAGATAAAACAATCCCACAAGCAAAGGCTTGCTTGGTAACACTTTTGTTTTCTATCTTTTGCTTTCAAAAGTGGAAAAAAGATAGAGATTATATATATATATATATATATATATACACACACACATATCGCTTTAAGAAAATCTGGAAGACTTTGTTCACTTGGCAAAACAAAACAAACTTAACAAAAATGCTGTTTTAACTAACCCAGAAGAGGAAAAGGAATCACCTCATATCACGAGCTGCTTCCTGCAAATGACCTTGTTTGGGACGACCATCCAACCACTCACAACGGGCAATCTCACATCTGATTCCTACACAAAGTGTACCTTAGCCATCTACTTCTAGTAATCCATGACATTAATTAAACACACAATATTTAAGAACCAAAACAACATATAAGCAAACTGAAATGTACCCATTGTAGAGACCCGACGAGAAACAATATTTGCCTCCTCTTTGCTCTCAGCACGTAGGCCATGATCGACAATTATAGCCAAAAGCCCGTTGATAAAGCCATCAGAATCACGGTTTGTGTTCAGGCCATTGGTCTTCCAATGAGCAGCCAAAACACACAATGCCATACTGTCAGGCCCTCCAGAGACTCCTAGAGCTATAAACCAAATACACAAGCGTCAATCTAAGCCAAGTATAAATGCATATAACGCATAATTACTGGCTATTTTCACAAGAAATTGATCGAAGTGGCCTACTTTAGAGAACATTAAACAAGAAAAACAAGCTAAGTAGACAGTTATCAGAGATACCCGGAAACCAAAATGGCGCTATGCCAACAAAAATCAGCTCAAACTTACAAAATACAGTTCAATGACTACCGAAGAAACGAGCCAAGTTTCTCGGGAAACAAACAGAGAGCCGAAGGAAAGTAAAGAAATGATTACTGACCGACACGATGGTGGGGTTTAAGGCCAGCCATGGCCATGCGCCTTGAGAAAGCTTCCTGATACTTATTCATGTCAATAGCGTCATGGGTAGGAGGAGACGAAGAAGAAGAAGAAGCACAGTGAGAGAAACAGCGAGGCGAAGGAACCGAGTGACGGAGATGGCGGTAATGGCGATAGCACAGAAATGGGATTCTGTAGATTGATAGTGGTAGTATGGGGATGGAACGTAGGAAGGTTGGGTTGGCGAATGCTCTGGTTTCCATTCGCAAAGAGAGGATTAGCCCTCGCGCCATGACTTCACTCCCGCAAGCGCAACCGCCTATTATTTGTGTCGTTTTTATGGCTCTCCTCTCCAGTCTGCTCCACTGCCAGTTCTCAACCACTCACAACGCCGTCGTTTTCGCCTCTGGTACCACTCAACGACGTGTCGTAGGAACATAAATGGAGTATACCAATACGGACTTGTCAATCCAATACGAATTACGGAGTCAAGTTCATTCTAGATCATGGTATTTTAAAATGGGAAATTTAATGGGGTATTACGTTTAGAGGGGTTGTGATATTAGACTCCAAAGTTTTGTTTTAGTTTTACTTCTACATTTTTTTTCAACTTGTACATTGTCCAAATTTCTTTTCAAACGGGATAAATTATATTAGACATATTTTCAAATAAATTCAAATACCGTACTAAAATATATATATATATATGTTATTTTTAAGGAACGTATTAAAATATATTAAACACTATTTTAAGTGAAAAAAAAAACACTCCGTAGTCCATCATAACATTTTTATGTTTAAATAGAAAATGTAACATATGAGATACTCTTTTACTCTTTCAAAATGAGCAATGTTATATATCTTAATAATTTAAATAGAAATAATAATTTGACCAATGTAGTATTATATTTTTTTTAGGGGTGGTTTAGCTTTGTCTTATTTGTTTATAACTAGTATATGTTTTTAGATAATTTGAATAGCCACATCAGTCGATTTATCTTTTTAAAAGTGATTTTGAAATTGGATATAAGATATTTTTTTTGAGAAATTAGGTTAAATATGCATCATAAAAGGCATATTTTGGTACATATGCTTCCCTCAATAAAACTCTAAAAAATATGCATATACCCACCTGAAATGTCACTTCTGCCCTTAATAATTAGTTTATAATATATTTGTCGCTCTTCTCCTCTTTAACCAAGCTGTGGCTCCTTATTCCTCCCTCTATATCCTCACAATCTTTCCTGTAATCTCATGCTTGAATTTATCACATTGTCTAAGGAGCTGAAATTCTAAGAGCAGAAAAGAAGAAAATGATAAAAGTTGAAAAAACAGAAAAAAGACTTGGCAGTAAGACGGAGGACTGAAATCTGCGAAATGGATATGTAATTTATATGTTCAAATGTTATAGGTACTATTTGAAATGATTTTTAACTGAGTTTCGATATGTTACGAGCATAATTTATACATTAAAAGTTATTTTCTGGGTCTGAGATTATCTGCAAAAGTCTGGATTTCTCAAAAATCAGACTGTCTCAGTATAAACATCGAATTTTTGATGTAATTTCGATCATATTTCGATGAAGTCTGAGATGTAAGAATTTCGTCGACTATATTTCGATTATAATTCGATGGTAGTCGAATTTTCGACCTATTTTCGATGACTATTCGATGGTAGTCGAATTTTCTATATATTTTCGATGACTATTTTGATTATTTTTTCGATCAATTTCGATGTATTTCGATTATAATTTCGACCAAATTTCGATGAAGTCTGAGATGTAAGAATTCTGTCGACTATATTTCGACTATAATTCGATGGTAATCGAATTTTCGACCTATTTTTGATGACTATTCGATGGTAGTCGAATTTTCGACATATTTTCGATGACTATTCGATTATTTTTTTCGATGACTATTTCGATTATTTTTTCGATCAATTTCGATGTATTTTGATTATAATTTCGACCAAATTTCGATGAAGTTTGAGATGTAAAAATTTCGTCGACTATATTTCGACTATAATTCGATGGTAGTCGAATTTTCGACCTATTTTCGATGACTATTTTGATTATTTTTTTCGACCAATTTCGACCAATTTTCGATGGCTAAAAATATAGATTCTTCCGTTTACATTTTATGATTTTTTCTGCTGAATCTAATTTTTTTTTTGTTTCATCTGCAGAGTCACGTTTCAACATTATAGTTTTCTATAACGGTTAATGAATGTTTTCGTCAGAGAAAATATTATGGTCTTATATTGATAAAGAAAGTAAGGCCATAGGTATATGGATGGGTATAACTTTTGTGACCCTTGTAGATAAATTGTATGAGGTGATTGGAGTTGATAAAAATCGTTTTGATTTAGAACTTAAGGTTGTTTATAAATGTGATGGTAGAGATGGAATCCCTATTTCTTCAACGAAGATTACCTCTGATAGTGACCTAGAAATTTGGCTTGAGGAGATGTCTTACTCTATTCAGAACCGTACTCCTTTATGTGTGTCCATTTTACCGAAGTTGACACCTATGGGTGAGGGTTGCAGTCAAAATGCTTCATTTGTGCCTGAAACAGGTGCAGAGAAAATAGATGAGTTAAATGAATGCTTTGGTGAAGTAGTTAAGACTCCAAGGACAACAACAGGGACTTCAAGTAGTCGAGTGCCTAGAGTAAGAAGTGGAGTGCTCCCTTATTTTCAGAGGGAGAATTGCTGTAGGGAACATCTAATAACTTGTCAGTTGGATCTTCTAATTCAGTGAAAATCGTGATAGGTCAACTATTTAAGAATAAGGAAGACTTGAAGCTGAAGCTGCACTTGCATGCAATGAAGTGCAATTTTGAGTTCAAGGTAAAAAAAGTCAGGCAAAGACTGTTGGTTTATAACATGTATAGACGACAATTATACGTGGCGGTTGCGAGCTAGAAAGGTGGAGCAATCTGACATGTTTGAGATGCGAAGATATGTGCCTGAACACACATGTTCGTTGGCAATAAAGCATAAGGACAACAGACAAGCAGCACCATGGGTTATTGGACATTACATTAAGAGAAAGTACACAAATCTAGCCAACCCTAATTATGCCCTTCGATCAATAATCAACGATTTCTCTAAAGACTATGGGATTAACATGACATATAAAAAGGCATGGAGATGTAGGGAAAAAGCACTTCTATATGTGAGGGAAACAGTGGATGGTTCATACCAAAAGCTGCCATCTTACCTATATATGTTAGAGAAGACTAATTCAGGAATAGTCACGCATTTAGAGACCGATGAGATGGGACATTTCAAGTATTTCTTCATGTCACTGGGTGCATCTATTCGAGGCTTTAGAATAGCATGCCGTCCTGTGCTATGTGTGGACAGATCCTTCTTAAAAACAAATTGTGGAGGGACAATGTTGGCTGCGATTGCACAAGATACAAACAGGCAGTTGTATCCTGTTGCATTTGGAGTAGTCGACTCAGAGAACAACGACTCCTAGATGTATTTTATCGTGAAACTAAAGGAACCAATTGGAGACGTTAAGAACTTGGTCTTCGTATCGGACCGACACCCAAGTATTACGAATTTATTGTTGACTGTGTTCCCTTAAGCACACCACGAAGCTTGCATACATCATATTGGTATGAATATCCAAGCAAAATTCAAGACTGATTATTGCCACAGTGAGTACTTCTTGGCGGCAAAATCCTATCGGATGAGTGACTTTCTTCATCATTTTGAGAAGATCAAGGTCAAGGATCAAGCCATTGCTAATTATTTAGAAGAAATAGGCATTGAGAAATGGAGCCGTGCAAACTTCTCTGCCATTCATTACAACATCATAACAAGTAATAACGCTGAGAGCTTTAATAACACAAGTAGAGATGCACGGAAGTATCCAATCACAACTTTGGCAGAGTTTCTGAGGTATACACTACAAACTTGGTTCTTTGAAAGACGAACATTGGCAATGGAATTTAATAAACCATTATCGAAAAAGATTGAGAGGAAATTGGAGGACCGTATTGAGGCTGCGAAGACTTTAATTGTTCAGCCTCTCAGCCACTATGAGTTTTATATCATGGACAGTGATAGAGACGGTCAAGTTAACTTACAGACAAGGACTTGTAGTTGTAGGAGGTTTGATTTGACAGGTCTGCCATGTACGCATGCATTGGCGGCTACTCTAAGTCGACGCATCAATCCATACTCCTTATGTCCTTGGTATTATACAGTTGACGCATGGTTGTGCTCATACGGAGAGACTATATATCCAGTGGGAAATGAAGAAGAATGGGATGTACCTGATGATATTAGTAGATGTATGGTGGAACCACCTCCTTATAAACCAAAGGCTGGCTGGCCGAAAATAAAACATACAAAGTCAAAAGGAAAGAAGATCATAATGCAACGCCATTGTAGCCGTTGCAGTGGAAAGGGTCACAATCGGGCAACTTATAGGTACATGATACCAACAGCTTCAAATAAATAATTTTATATAGAAAATCAAATAACAAATGACGTATCTTGAGAATTTTGTACTATTAATTTTATCATTTTAATTTTAGGATTTTAAGTACAATGTTGTAATGAATAATTTTAATATTTTAGTTGGAATTAGTTAGAATAAATTTGGAATATTATTTACTTTATTATAATGATATAATGTTTTGAAAAAATTGCAATAGTCAAAAAATTCTTGAAAATGCATCGAAATTTCGAATCGAAATGCAATAGTCGAAAAATCATCGAAAATGAATCAAAATGCATCTATATGTCATTGAAAACAGTGACGAATATCATCGAATTTCGACTCTGGTTAACAAGCTGAATTATATCTCATTCGTTTTGACTTCAATTTTTAACCTAAGTACGCACAGTAACATAATACATGCACAATACATCAGCTATTATATCCCAAATAAAATTATTTAAAAAAATGAGCAAAACTAACAACTATACAAAAATTTATTATACACCTATTGCTCTATATTCTGGTAGAATAAATCTACACATAATTTCTGTCTTGAATGTTGCATAACATCATCAACAATGTTGGACAGTGGAATGTCGGCTAACAGACATTCCAAATACTTTACAACAAAAACGCCGCAATCTCCACTGCAAAGGAAATAATTCTAGTTAGTGTCACAATAACTAATTGAAGAAATATTTATTAATATCCTTATATTGTATTGAATTACCTCTTCGCTGTTTGTGGCACTATATTGGGAGGTAACCTTCTAACATCAAAATCACGAAATTTCGTCATTGTAGTCAAATCAAGATCATCGCGATCAGTGACTCCTTCTACATTGAGCAAAAAATATGGCAATATCTTCATCATTGGACGCATGGCTTGCTCGACACGTGCATCATCATATAATGCTTGGTCAGAGTCATATACCGTGAGCATATGCGCAGGAAGATCTATCTGCACAAGAACCCAATGATTTGAACCGATGTTTAAGGAATAGTAAACTTCGTCAACCTCTGCCCAGCCATGTTGAAAATGATCTGCATCTCTTTTAGCATAGTCAGTAAGCTGGTCATCCCACAAAAACTTCGCTTTATTGGAGGTTCTTCGGAATGCATCCCACTGACCATTCATGCATGCAATGTAGACTGTGTCCGCAAGGGTGACCTTCTTTCTATAAGTCTTTGGGAAAAGCCAAAGGCGTTCTCGTATCAACCAAAAAGCCACGTCAATATGCTGCAAATGGAGAGAATACAATAACTTTTAAGTGAATATAAAAAAGGATTTCAAAATGAAGAAAAAAAAATTTAATTATAAATCCAATTACCTCATCTGCAAGCCACTTCCAAGGAGTCTGAAGGTGGAAAAAGAATCCAGTACTAGCATCACCAGTGGG